>OZ038381.1:139781095-140196095 GCA_964036045.1 Eutreptiella sp. 'Long Island Sound 2002'
GCTTTTTTAAGACCGCCTTTTGTGTGCACTGCCTTGTGTGTGTACCGCCTTGCCTGTGGCGCCTTAAATAACAAGACTCCTGCGGTGGCTACAGACCGCCTCGTGGTGTGCACCGCCTTGTGTGTATACTGCCTTGTGTGTGTACCGCCTTGCCTGCGGCCCCTTAAATAACAAGACTCCTGCAGTGGCTACAGGCCGCTTTTTGTGTGCACCGCCTTGTGTGTGTACCGCGTTTGTGTGTACCGCCTTGCTTGTGGCCCCTTAAATAACAAGACTCCTGCGGTGGCTACAGACCGCCTTTGTGTGCACCGCCTTGTGTGTATACCGCCTTTTGTGTGTACCGCCTTGCTTGTGGCCCCTTAAATAACAACACTCTGGCGGTGGCTACAGACCGCCTTTTGTGTGCACCGCCTTGTGTGTGCACCGCCTTGCCTGTGGCCCCTTAAATAACAAAACTACTGCGGTGGCTACACGCCGCCTTGTGTGTATACCGCCTTTTGTGTGTACCGCCTTGCCTATGGCCCCTTAAATAACAAGACTCCTGCGGTGGCTACAGACCGCCTTTTGTGTGCACCGCTTTGTGTGTGCACCGCCTTGTGTATGCATCGGCTTGTATGTGCACCGCCTTGTGTATGCACGGACTTGTATGTGGACTACGCGTCTCGTGAGTGCCAGACCCCCCCCCGTGCGCCTCGTTAGCGCGCCACCCCCCCCCCCCCCGGCGCGCCTCATTAGCGCCAAACCCCCCCCAGGCGCCTCGTTCGCAACCCCTCCCCCCCCCCTCGCGCCTCGTTAGCGCCAAACCCCCCCCCGCGCCTCGTTCGCAACCCCCCCCCCCCCGTGCGCCTCGTTAGCGCCAACCCCCCCCCCCCCCCCCGTGCGCCTTGTTGGTGCCACCCCCCCCCCCCCCCCCCCGTGTGCCTTGTTAGCGCCAACCCCCCCCCCCCCCCGCGCGGCGAGGCGCGGGGTCTCGGTCAAACAATGGCCTAATGCCCTGGATATCTGCCGTGTATCGTGGGCATACAGGGCAGATGTCCGCGGTATTTGGCCCAATTCTTATATCCGGGGCATTAGGGCCCATGAGAGAAAACAAATCTCGGATTTGTTCCACTCCAAGTGTTGAGGCATCAATTGAAAGGGCGGGAGAAGGGTTGCGCGCAAGGATCCCGGGTCATTTTCCCTGGATATCTGCTGATATCCTCGGATGGTGCTTCAAGTAAGCTCTCTACAAACATGGAATATAGGCACATATATGGTCCGTTGGGAGCCAATCATGTTGGTGACACAAGATTCACAGGCCCAGGAACCAATTTTCGGGGTAAACCTGAGCTTGGCACAAGACACATGGTACACAGAATGGCAAATGTCACATGTCACATGTTGTTGGGCACCACATGCATTCTTCTTCATGGCATAATCACAACGGTAACATTACATTTCCTTTCTCACCTACACTTCTTTTTTCACCTTTTTTGGGGGTTGCTCTTCAACCGCAGCTTGGGCAAAAGGAGATGGAATGCCAAATATATCTTGACTTACTGGGGCCTTGGCATGTGTTGCTGGGGCGGCCCATGCACGAGAACGGTACATCCCACATTCATATACAATGCTCTCCTTCTCATTGAGCTCATATGTAGAAGGTTCTTTCTCACTCAATTGTGTCAACGGGAAGGTGGCATACCTCCTCCGCTGTTAGATCAATCATCATCTTTGCAAAGGATGGAGAAGGTGTCCCATCCTTCCATTTCTTCTGTGCTTTGACTGGACTGAGGCTAACATACACTACCTCCCGCTTTGGCCACAAAGTGGCACTGTTAGAGGCTTTCTCTTCCTTAGGAGCAGCAGAAGTAGCAGTAACAACAATAGAAGGGTCCGCTTTTACCTCACCTTCCTCCTTTTTAGGGTAATGGAAGCGCAAAAGAATCTCGGTAGCCTTTTCGACCCTCTCCTTGTCTTTGCGGTGACCATGAGAGTTTTTACTTGGACACCCAAATATGTGATGATAGGTGATTTGGTTGTTCGCGGTGATTAACCTACAAGTTTGATGATTTGCTACATGCCCCAAGGATATCGGCAGATATCTGGGGCATATGACCCGGGATATCATCACTGCTGTATCCTAGTCCTAGGGGTCATATGCCCCGGATATCTGCCAATATCCTCGGGCCCATGCCCCGGATATAGTTGGTGGGCCACTTGGTCCATTGCATCACGCGGTTTCAAGGAGGGATCTGGATGTGGATCTGGGGGGGTGGTGTCCAAGATACTGCGTTGTTCAGGTTTGTTGAGGGTGGGCTAAGGATGGGCCATGGTGGAGCATTGAGGTGCATTGCTGAGAGAAAGGTTCTTGGGGTTGGGTGTTGGGAGGGAATTTGGAGGTGGGATGTTGATGCAGTGAAATGAGAGACACTGGATAAGCCAGCATGAAAGGTAACAACACCCACAGACATTCCGTCCCCAGATGCCTGGGTTGGCTGAATTTCCAAGAGCTCGGGCTTTCCAAGACCTGTGGTTCATGGGATGAGAACCAGAATAAATGCAGAAACCATGGGTTGGTTGCTGTTTCAAAGCGGGTACTGTGTAGATTGTGTTGGGAAGTCACTGTTGCATGAAATGTAAAGATTCTCCAACAGAGCAGGGATGGGTTTCTTGCTTCTGTGCAAATTCGCCTATTTCACACCACGTCGCACCGCACAACCCACCCCACCCCACCACAGTGAGATACCCCACACCACCTTACAATTGCGCTGCACTGCACTGCGCGACACCCACGGCATTGCTGCACTCTGGACAATGTTTTCGTACTGCAGGAATGCAACAGAGACCCTGGATGTGGGGTATCACGTGGCCAAGGCCCAATACCTCATGGAAAAACAGCTTCAAAAGGAAAAGATGGTTGAAGGTGTGCGGGTTTGTTCACGTCGCGGTGTCTCCGTGTAGCACGCTGTGCTCTGTGTGCACACAGTGTGTCGCAGTGTTAGAGTGAAAAACAGTATTTCCACAGTTCGTGAGGTGAACGAGGATAATGATGTGTTTCAAACATCTTCACGTGTAAAACCTGAATGCCAACGGTCTCACTCTTCGCAAATTCAGTAGCAGATGCCATCTAACTGCGTAGATTCCATGCCTCCTTTTGGGGGGGGGGGGAGGTTCATGAACACATGGCAAGCCTGACATGGAATCAAACACTTTTCTTCCGTGATTGGCCATCTCGAGGGGCAGTTGGGAGGTGTGTTTGCCGAAACTGACCAACTATGTCAGGCAACCCCCCTCTGTTTTGCAATTGTTGGCTCACGGGGGTGAACCATAAAGGTTGAGTGGGTTTGCCAAGGTTTGAGGGAGGGGCATGTCCACTCCAGTCATTGATTTCGTTCTTTGCATCATGACACAGGGCATGATTGTGTCCAATTTTCTGTTGTATGTTGTGGTGCAGGAGGTCCCAACTGCAGTGGAAAGGCGCCGCATAGAATAACCAACAACAGAAACAACAACAACACACATAGCACCCAGCTCTTTATCTTCTCAGTTCACAGATGGCCAGACCAGGGTACAGTCTGAAGCTTTGGGAACGCTTCAGACTGTACCCTGGTCTGGCCATCTGTGAATTGACACCTTAATGGTGCTGCGCCACATTTTGGCAAGAACCAGCCCCCAACCAATAGCAGACAAGATCTTGGGGTACGCTACTCGAAATGTGATTCCGAGCGCACCAAGTCCGACCGCATCACCTTTTTGATTTCACCCCCCCAAATGAAATGAACACCTAGACTCTCGTAGTGGTGTAGCTTCAAAAGATTTGAAAGGCCATTAACTGAGAGGTTGACCACAAAACAACAAAATTTTTAATCTGCAACCTGGCTTTGCTCGTTGGAACATTTGGATGTTGTCCGGCGCATGGTCGCCATGGCAGCATAAGGCAACATGGGCATGTTTTTGCAAAGTGGAAAATTTTAGGTGTTACAATTGGAATATATCAAGCAAACGTACTGGGGTTGACATAAAAAGTACGCACGTAGAAAGAACAAACACAGAAAAGATCACACATTCTGTTCTGGTGCTCTTTGAATTTTGTGGCCATGTCCAGAAACATTGTTTCAATATTGCACCAGGAAATGCATTGTTTTGTCTCCTGGTTTCATCTCATGCAAGAGAAGTTGGGCTCCAACATGAACGGTGGAAGAGTATCGTTTGCCATAGGGCCATTGTGTCCATCGTTGTGCAACCGCTTTCACCGCATGGTCCCTTTTTTCTCCGCTTGGTTCACCAGCCAGTGTGGGAAAGCCAATTCCCCGACGACACTGTCAAGGTAGCCAAATGAAGCCCCATGCTTGGCGTGGCTCACCCCATACCACCCCAGTTGGCGGCACAAAATCTTGCATGTCCATAATTTTGCATCTCTTGGATCTTTATGTGATCCGAAAGTCATGCCTTGCACATGACTGTGAATCTCATGGCAACCACCCAACGTCCTTTTAGCGAGGTGGCTGGCCAAAGGCATTCACCCAACTCTGATCTGTGGTGCAGAGGTGCCGAATCTATGAGTGCCCACCCACAATTGTCTGGGGCAGCAAAGTGGGGTGGTCAAAATAGGCATATGAAAATCTATATTTCTCAGTTCATTTCTTGAGAATTGTTACCCTGCAATCATCCCTTTAAACTGAATTAAGTCAGTTGCCACCCATTTCTCTGCAGAAACCAGAACCCCCACCAAGTTCGTTGGCGCTCTGGGAGAATTGGTGTGTCTGTGCTGTTGATTGCCAGGATCCCACCGCTGGCAGTGGCAGGGGACAAATGGTTAGGGTGATGAATACATATAAATAAAAGTGCTGGCAGGCCCGGTGCACACCACTACCATTTAAGAACATTTCTTGAATGGCATTGGATTCGTCTAGTGTTTTCGCTAATCAAACAAACCACTCTGTTGGCTGCCCATGGCGAGCCCCCTCACTCACATACAAGTACCATATCCACACAGGCTGACACGTGTGCACAGGATTTTGACATGGGCATGGCCGTCCGGCTCCCAAGGCATCACATGGCAAAAATAAGTGCATCTTGGAAAATTGCTACTTAAAAGCCTTTATAGCCCTGCTTTGGCCCTTGTTTGGCCGAAAAAAGGGTGTCCCAAGGGCAGGTCAGAAAATTGCAATTTTCAATATTTGGTTCAGTGTACCTATATTATTGCAATAGCCCCCTGTTCCACCTGAGATTTCCCAAAAAAATTTTATCCCCCCCCCAAAATTTTTTACTCCCAAGCGTTATTGGGTGTTTTGTTAAAACCGATACCCCTTCGGCCCTCTGAGAGAAACGAATGCGCGGTGCAATGCGTGGCGCACGGTTTGGTGCGCGTTCTTTTATAAATGCACCAATTTGTCATTTCGTCACTGTGGTTGCAAACACCCCTCTCCTACAATCATAAGTAGATTTTCTGGGAGGGCAGCGGGATGGAAAATTTGCAATCACCCACCTCCTTCAGCAAGGGGAGGCACACCTGGAGAATTGTCACCCCTGATGATGACGGGTGTGGAGTTGTGATCATTTCCCGCACAAGATCTTCGGCCAGGCAAAGGCAACCAGGTGCCGGGACTCGGATTCGGAATCATCGGACTCGTCATCCACATCGGGCACATTCCTTAGTTCTGTTGAGGAGGAGGGTGAAGGGAACAAGGAGGAGGACTCCAATTAAGGGGCACCTTACGGCAATGAGCAACCCATGAAGCGCGAAACGTGTCAAAACGAATGCTTCACAGGCTTGGGCACCCTGTGGGGCACCCTCTTCGACGCGGGCCGTGCCGAGGTCTCTTTGTGCTCAACCCCCCCCCCCCCCCGGCAAGGGTTGTGGGCAGTTACAACCACCATTACTTTGGTGAGGAGGCAGGATGGAGGGCTCCGTTGTTGTGTGCTAACCCCTTGCTAACCCCTGAGGCCACCGCGTCCCTGCCGACCTGAAAATCTTCCAAAAATGCGTAAAACGCCAACCAAAAACGAGCATGCGGTGTGTTTGGTTCTCTCTCTCGACAAGCAAACAAGACATGAACAAATCCCGGGAACAGACTCAACACCACAGCAAGGGTCACTCACTTGAAGAAAGAAATGATTATGGTTTACTTCTTGACATTGGACAAACCTTTAGAGGCATGGGCCAGCAGTTTTAAGGGTTGAGAGGGGGATGGGTGTGGTACTGCAGTTGACATGACTGCCTCTTCCAAGGCAGCCAAGGCAATCTAGAACGCACCCAAGGTGGCTTCAGCTGATTGTAATTGGAGGCCTTGCCTATGGGGTTTGGCACACGAGGGGGGGGGGGGGGGGCGTCAAGGGAGGATGGCGGTGATGGTGGTGAGGGGGATGAGCAGAAGGTGCTGCAGCAGCTCCATCAGCACCTGCGCCACGCACACCCAGAACACGCTTATCAGGATCGAACTTGTCGTCTGGCGAAACTGAATGACAGGTGAAAAGGAACATGCGGCACCTCCCCACCCAAAATGAAACCCCCACTGGCCTTATTGGGTGTCCTGCTGAAATCTGTACCCTAGGGTATACATTTGGGGGGCGGGGGGTTAACTAGTTACACCACGTTAGTGACCAGAACTCAGTAATGTGGTTGAGCTGGTGGAGAAGGGGACTTTGCGCATCGTAGACCATAGTCTCTGCATATTACACATTGCACACATTTCACACGTTGTACACTGCACAATGTGCATTCTGCACAGCACACCCACGTTGAACACCGCACACTGCGCCATTGCGCACCGAGCAAAAATGCATTTTGCAGCATGCACAACGCACTCTGTGTACTCTCCACACACTCTACACCGCACTGCAAACCGAATACTCAAAAAGTCTATGTACTCTGCAATGTGTAGGGTGCCGAGTGCATAGTGTAGGGTATGCAGAGTGCACAGTATCCAGTATGCAGAGTGTGTGCGCTGAAGCTGATGCACACACTCAACACATCTTTCATTTTCTCAACATACATCACACCAACCCAATGCACACCGCACTCTGTGCACTCTGTGGACACCCTCGCTTTGTATGCTAAGCTTTGTACAGTAATTTATGTTGAAGGTGACTGTTCTGGGTGCTTCCCCGGTGACCTAGATTAAAGTCAATATGGTTAATTTTAATTTTTAATATATGAAGCCGTTAACATGCTGATCTCGCAAATATTAAGAGGTTAAAGCTCAATTTTTTTGATTGGGTCATATTTGTACCCATTTTTCCATGCACATACGAGGACCCATAAGGGGTGTTACGTGGTATATTGTTGCACAACGGTATAGTAGAGAGGTTCCAAGGTTGTGTTGGTGGGTGTCTTGGACACCCCCCTTCCGGTTGCCCGCATTCCCCCGCCCTCCACACCACCATGTTCGACCACCCGTGTCCGTCCCCAATCCCCCGGCAAGTGGGCGCTCTTGGCCGCTACCCTCATGGGCCCGGTACGTCCAATCACGCCCATCGCTAGTGGACACCATCGATTGGACAAGGCCGCTCACCTTCACCCCAATGACCAACCTGCTTGGCACCCAGCGCGACACCCAGTAAAACTTCTCGAAGTCTTGTATGGACTGCAATACCTACAAAAAGGACATGGATTAATATTTACATTAATTTCTCGAGATTAATATTAAGTGAATTTTTCCGTCGGCGTTAATATTAACCGAAATCTAGATATTAATGTCGAGAATTTAACGCATTGTGCGTGGGGATGCGTACCCGTGCACCGGTGGTAGTTGGACCCAACTCTCCATTGGGCTCCTCAACCACGGCGCACGGGGCCGCACACCCGCGTACTTGTGGGTGATAGGGATGGCCGTGTGCGGGGACAAGGACATGGCGGCACTTGCAACGATATGGGCCGATAACTTGAAGGTTTGTGGCCCATTCGTTGTTTGTTAATTTTTGGAGACCAACCGTTCGTGCGGCGCCTTATCGGTGTGTCCACCTCGCCCTTGGTGGGCTCAATTTACAATATGGGGGTATGGGACAAGGTTGCGGTGGCATGGGTCAACGTGGCGACCCGGCGCACCTTGGACCGTGAGGAGGCGGCCCGCCGCCGCTACAAGGAGACCGGCCGTAGCTTGGAGAATGGGGGATGCATAGGGGATCCACACATTGTGGTTGACCGGTGCGTGGTTTTCCTATGCATCCTCCATTGTTGCATGGCCATAGGCTGGCTCCAAGTGGCGTTCATCGAGACACGCCTCGTGGACCTCCCCAAGGAGAATACCGACGCCGTGCAACGGGTCCTCTACCGGGCCCGCATGGGTGTGAAGTTGGGTGCGAGGGCGGCACCCGGCGGGGAGGAGGCCCGTGCGTTGTTCCTCGCGTGGGAGGAACTTGGTCCGTTGTTGGACTATGTCCCGGAGGATGCTGAATGGCAAGCCGTCGTGGCCATGCGTGACCTCCTCCGGGAGTTGTACACATACAAGCCGCCCCGCGGGGACCTACGTGCAGCCGAGGTGGCACACGCCTACCGTGCACATTGTTGCAAGGAGGCGTGTCAATCAAAGTACCTCCTCTATTTGGAGGAGGATGTCACCGAGGCCGTGGCCAATGCACGCCGCTTGGGGGTTGGGTTGGGTGCCGTGTGCGCGGATGTCGTTGAGAGCCTCAACGCCATCCTTAAGGGCGCATACAATGACCACTAGGGCCGGGCGGGGGGGGGATGCCGGGGGCAACCCAACTAGAACGGGAGGGGGAGGTAGTTTCACAAGTGCGGGAGTGGTGGTTTTTAAAATTTGACCTCCCGTTACGCAACTACGGGACCCCCCATACTGCCCCATGCACCATGGCCAAACTCATGGCCACCCATAGCCCCCCGCCCTCCACCCATGCTTCCCCACCGCTAGCTTTTTTTTCTCCTTGCCATGGACGCCTCCGCCATGCAAAAGATGTTGGCCGACATGTTCAAAGCGAACAATGAAGCCCTCGTGTGTTTTGCTTGTGCACGCTTGCTTGTGTATACGGATTAATATTTGCGGCGATTCGTTTAATATTTCGAGATTACTATTAATAGGCGCGTTCATTAAAATTTAATATATTAATTTATTTTTCGATAGATAATATTAATTTCAAGAAATTAACTCGGGGCCTCAAAAATTATTTTTTTTTCACCCTCTCACTCTCTTAGATGGTGCAAGTGGAGCAGCAGTAGCAGTAGCAGCTGCTCCAGCAGCTCCTCCAGCAGCTCCAGCAACGCCTCCGCCTCCTCCACCCGCCGCACACGCGCCATGCGAGGACTCAAGCAAAGACTCCTCGGATAGGCGGAAAAAAGAGAAAAAGGAGAAGAAGAAAAAGAAGAGGGAGAAGAGGGAGAGGAGGGAGAGGGAGAGGAGCCAAGGGCAAGGGGGGGGGGTACAGGCCAGCCCCGATGGGGGGGGGGGTTAAGGAAGAGGGGGAGGGGGAAGTGGTGGTGGACGAGGGGGACGGGCACGGGGACGGGGACGGGGATGGAGTTGAGGTTGTTGACCCCCCCAATAACCCCCCCCCCTACCCCAGTGGATTCTCAAAGCCATGGGCCCCCAGTCTGCCACCGCCCAGAAGCCGGGGCCGATCCCATGGTCAGCCCATGTCCTGGAGCAGGGGTGCGCGGGGGATCAACCAGTTTTTTCCTCCCCCGCACATAGCCACATGACAGTCATGTGGTTTTTGCGAAGGTTAATCCGGTGTTTGATTCGCCGGAAGGAGGGGGAACATAGAGGCACCTGGGGTAAGGATGTTTCCAGGGGGGGGGGGGCTGGGTCTGGAAACCCCTCCCTGGTGCCCCTCCCGGTCCCCATGCCAGAAAACATCAGTGCGGGCAGTTTGCCCGCACTGAATTTATTATTTGACCCTCGCGGCCTCCGTTTTGGGGTGCCGCATTACCAGGTGCTGCTGCAGCACTGGGCCCAGCTAGGCTGGGTCAAACACAAGGGTGTGCGGCCGCCAAACCGTTGGCGGCGCTGGCAGGGAAAGTTCGTCTGTCGGTGGCGGGGAAATTTCCCATAATTCCTACAGGCTATAGTGGGCGTGTGGAACAGGTGCGGCGGGATGATTGGAATTATGGGGAATTATGGGGGAATTATGGGGAATTTGGGTGGAATTATGGGGAATTTGGGTGGAATTATGGGGAATTATGGTGGATATATGGGGAATTATGGGCAACTATGGGGGAATTATGGGATGTCATTTCTTTTGTTGCTAATCGTTGTTTTTTGTCGTCGCATGGCCCCTTGCTTCCACAGACATGTGAGACTTTCATCTTCACAACAATTTTCTTTGGGGAACAGTCAAAAGCAACACATCAAGAATCAACAGCAAGCCACCAGGAATCAAGAACGAACCAGCAGGAATCAACAGCAAGCCACCAGGAATCAAGTATAGACCAGCAGGCATCACCAGCAACTGGGCAACACATCAGGAATCAATAGGAAGCCATCGGGAACAAACAGCAACGCATCAAGAATCAAAACCAAGCCATAATTCCCCCATAATTCCCCATAATTCCCTATAATTCCCCATAATTCACCCATAATTCCACCCAAATTCCCCATAATTCCACCCAAATTCCCCATAATTCCCCCATAATTCCCCAAAATTCACCCATAATTCCCCATAATTCGCCCATAATTCCCCATAATTCCCCATAATGCCCCATAATTCCCATAATTCCAGTTTGGCGGGGAGCCGTCGTCTGGCGCTGGCGGACACACACCCCTACAAGCAGTGGCGTCAGGGCAACGCCGTGGTGTTCGGGCTGGACTAGGCCACTATCCTCGCCCTGCCCCGGCCCATCTACGACCCGGGTTGTCAGCCCTCGTACGAGGGCTTGATACCCCACTCCCGCACCGTGAAGGCGGCCTCGGTGGCCGCGAACGTGGCCAAGCCGGCGGCCCAATCGCCCCCGATGGCCAGCGCAGGAGCCCCCGTGGAGGCCCCTAGTGCAGCCTCTCTCTTCCGAGAGGCCATGGGGGCAGTGCAGTCAGGTGGCACCAACGGCACTTTCGAGTTATGTTGCTTGCCTGCGTGCATTAATTTTTAGGTCGCCAACATTAATTTCTCGAGATTAATATTTAATTTTTGAACCGGCGCTCGAAATATTAAAAGTTAAGGGTTAATATTCAAGTCGAAAAAATTAAAAAGTCCCCCGAAAAAATTAATTCACACTTCTTTTTATATTTTTTTTGCAGGTCATTGACGTCGTGGTCACCACGACGAATGCCAAGCCCATTCGGGTGGCGTGGCAAGACGCTGAGGGCTCCCAGGAAGTACCCTTGGGGGCGGTACACTGCATCATGGCCCGGGATCCACCCCTGGGCCTTGCTCTCTTTCCCCAGTCTCCACGACTGCGAGACCGCGCGTGTGCTTAGCGGCGTCTGGGTGAACGTTGCGCCACTTCCGGCCCAGGGAGTGGGCTCGGATGCGGGAGGTGGGGTATGCGGGAGGGGGGGCGTCCACCACCACCGCCCCAACCCCCCCCCCCCCCCAAGCCAAGCCGCATCCCAACCCCCCCCCCCCCTCCCCAAGAAACGAAAGTTTTCTTTCAAGTCGTCCGACGAGAGTGACGACGGGGCGATCCCCCGGCCCAAAAAGCCCAAACCCCCCCCCACCACCACCACCGCACGGCCTACGAAGGCCATCCCCGCCCCCAAACCCACCAACCCCCCGAAGACCGCCACCGCAAACCCCCCCCCCCCCCCCCCCACCAAGACCGACACCCCCAAGGGTGCCGAGAAGAAAGATGACCGTCCCGAGGATCCGATCGTTGGGACAGTCGTCCACGTACCCTACCCCACCGGGGTAGAGAGGGGCACCGTCCGTGGAATCCACGGGCGGAAGTACGGTGCCGTTTGGGTGGAATACCCGGGCGGCACCACCCTCTACGAGGTGGCTTGGCCCCTCCTCTTCCCCACCCTCAAGGAGGCCGAGCGGCACCGGCAAGAGGCCCGGCGGGTGGGCAAGAAGAAGGCCAAACCCCTCGCCCCCACAAACGAAGCGTCTAACCCCCCGAACGCAAACCCCACCACCGAACCCACTAACCCACCTAACCCCACTAACCCCCCATCCGGACCCGCGAAGATGTGGGACGCCACTACGGGGTCCCATGAGGTATGAGGGCCCGGATAGGGACCCAATGGGCCACAATGGCCATGGACAATATACATAAGCACACATAATGCATTACATGTTGCGTTGTGCCATTGTTAGGAGGGTTAATATTTGGGGAATTGAGTTAATATTTGTGAGATTAATATTAATGCTAGTGACTCTTTAATTTTTAATTTTTCAAATATTAATCCAAAAATTAAAGACAAAAATTAAAGCTGAGAGCCATTTTAACATTTTGAAACAACCACATGGGTAGGACCCCCCCACCAACCCCCGGGGGGAATTGACACCCAAGCCGTGAGGCAACCCGTGGGGGTCATAATTTTCACAGCAAAGCCCCTAACCCCCCCCAAAAAAAATTTCAAATTTGAGATTAACGTGTTCATTTTTGGCCGGATATTAAATATATTGGGTTCAATCTAGGTCACTAGGGCTTGGGACAGTCATGGTACCAAAAAAATCTGCAGCACAACAAATGCAAACGATACCCGGGGGGGGGGGGGGGGCGACTCCGCAGGTCCTAGGACGCCAACTACCCCCCAAGGGGCCTCCAGCCGACAGTTAGTTGTCAAAGGTATGAACCCAAGGAGCCAATGGGCGCCGTAGGCGCCCCGGCGCCCAACGAGGGAACGTTAGCGCGCGAGGCGCGCGCTGGGCATCTATTTTGACCCGTGCCCCACCGGTTCTTATTGGAGCCATTGGAGCGATTTTCTCCCCAATAGCGGGGGTCAGACACTTTTTAAATGCAATCGTCAGCCCGCGGACAAGTGCATGTCGGGTTTTCATTTCCGGGGTGGGGGGTCAATAGAGCCCCCAAAAGCTGGGGGGGGGGGGTTGGGGAAAAGGGCTCAATGGACAGACACCATTTTCACTAAAGAAAAGGTTAGGATCCACGGGGGCAATTTTGATTTTGAGGTAGCCATTTTTGATCAGAGCTTTTGAGCACTAGATATCGCAAGACGAGGCGCTGTACAAATATGGTTTGTTGCGAGGTGCTTCCAACGGAGATCAGCCAGACGGGCCGCTATACAAATGTTGTTTGTTGCGCACTGGAGATCCTGCATTCGGAGCAAAACCTAGCCCAAGTGCAGCGCCTAATTCTTTTTGGGGCGAATGCAGTGCGTTTCTTTCTTTCTTGTTTTTCTTTCCCCCGCTTTGTTGTGTGGCCCCTTGAGTTGGGGTTAGGGACTCACAATCCACGCTTTGCTGCGTGGCCCCTTGAGGTGGGGTTAGGGACTCACAATCCACGCTTTGTCGCGAGGCCCCTTGAGTTGGGGTTGGGGACTCGCAAGCCACGCTTTGTTGCGTGGCCCCTTGAGTTGGAATTACGAGGTTAGCTAGGGGCATGTGCTGTGGCAGTGGGGTGTTTCTTGGCGTGTGGGCCGTTTTGTGCTGGTGTGTCGATGTGGCGGTATCTGTTGACCCCCTTTGGTTGTTCGCGGGGGCCTATGGCTCAGGATAGTGAGTCACCCTTTGTGCCCCTGCTGTAGCGCCTCTTGCCTTCGTTGCTCTGCCCAGCAAGGTGTACCGGTCAGCGGGATGTGACGAGGTCAATTGGTTGCCCCCCGTCGTAGTGGTCACCGGATAGCGTGGCAAGGTACCGGTCTCATTAATTACGTTTGCGACGTACGGCGCGGTTGGTGACCATGATCCCACTGTGCAGCGGCTGCGGTGTGTGTACGGGTAACGGCGGGCACAACGTAGTGTAGCAATTGCAAGTTCGTTGGGGCGGACATCGATGGGTTATCTTTGTGGGTTTCTTGGTAGGGACTCACAATCCACGCTTTGTTGTGTGGCCCCTCGAGTTGGGGTTAGGGACTCGCGATCCACGCTTTGTTGTGTAGCCTACAGCGAACAAGCAGACTGCGTCATTGCTTTGACGCAAGAGCAATTGCTCACACCAGCCGACAGTGCCCCAACACTTCAAATTGACCCGTACCGCAACCTCCCTTTCCTTGATTAGAAATATGAGGCATGTTCTGTTAAGGTTGGGAGTGCAGCACCAACCTTAGGGATCAGAACGATGAGGCATGTTGTGTTAAGGTTGGGAGTGCAACACCAACCTCAGGGTTATGTGAAGATTCTCAAAAGAATGTACCCCTGCATTCCATGTGAACACACCTTGGTAGGCGCGTCCTCCTCGGAGACTGTGCTCGCGATGTCGGTGTTTATTGTGGTGGCCATGATTGCACCACACAATTGTCGCGCAGTACGCAAGGTAGGCTTGTGTCAGTCATGGTAACAGATTGTCCTTTGGAGCCCCCAAATGTGCGGTGTGGTGCAATGGCACGTGGCTCTGCACGAAATCCGTGCACCAACCGGCCCATGCACCAACCGGCCCATGCAATGTGTGTTGTGCCGAGATGCCGTTTGGGTGTATGGCATGGCCCATCATTTTGATTCAAAGCATCCCGGTTCTGCACCTCCGAGTGCCTTGTGCGCCAAGGCAAAGGAAAAGGAAATACTGGTGAACTGCTCGGGAAAGAAGAACAACAGCAAGTGGTCTCATCATGAGATGGATGCCGAGGATGGAGGGGACGTGGCTAAGGGCCCTCCCCGTGCCAGCACAGCGCCAGCCCCGCACCCCATGAGGATCAAGTCCTCCGGCTCCTTCTCCTCCTTCTCCTCCTCTCCTCCTCCTCCGAAGCATCTCCGGGGCAGAGCATTCTCGCCCGTTGCAGAGTGTAGGGAGGAGGAACCAGGTGTTTAGTTGGCAGCCAAAGAAGAGGTCGGCCACCACAACATATGAATCTCATAGCTTATCAAGTGAAGGTGAGTTATTTAAGTAAGGGTTTTTCTTGTGCCCTTGTTTGCCGGTGGCCTCGCCCCCCCTTCCCCTCTTAGGTCAATGCGTAGAAAGTGTTCCAAGGAGCCACTCTTGGTCTTAGGCTCCTCCCCCTCTTAGGTCGATGCATAGAAAGTGTTCCAAGGAGCCACTCTTCGTCTTAGGCCCTTCTTTTTCATTCTTCGAAACGTTTGGGGAGAAGGCTGGTGCAAGTACATGTGTTGTAAGCGGAGAGGGGTGATGTACCATCATGGCGTTGTGGTCCAAGGCCACCGCCCCGAGTTGCTATGACCACACCCTACCCTCTATTGTGGGAAGGGGCGGTGTTAATTGTCGGGTCACACCTGGGCCACATACCCAACCGTTCGGAGGTGCCCGAACCCCCCCCCCCCCCGGGGGAACCGCCCTCCCCGGCGCCCCTCCCGGACCCCCCCCCCCACCCCCAAGGGGCCTCCGGGCGACAGTTAGTTGGGGGGTAGTTGGCGTCCAAAACCGAGGGCCAACCAAAGCATGAAGACGGTGAAAACCGTTGCGGAAACGGAAGTGGGCGGTGTGCCGTTTTGTCGGGTGCCATTACGTCGCAGCAATGTTTTATGTTGCACATTTGCACCCTGCACATGGTGTACATTGTGTACACTACACAGTGCACACGGCCTTGTGTACACTCAACACACTAGCCACTGCACCACACGCTCCATGTGTGCACACCATCTTGCCCACTACACATAATATGTCCACTTATATCCCTCCACTTAGGAGAATCTGATGGCGGGGGTTATGTCGCCATATCACTCTTCCCGATTTGGAAATCACCTGGCAGAGAGGTTGTTAGATCAAGCGGAGGCACGTGCGTCGTATACCACCCTTTTTGGGGGTCGGTCACGCAGCATACCCCAAGGCATGTTTTTTGAATGTCCAACCCTTTGTAACATCATTATTTTGCCCAATAAAACGATCCTCCGATTGATTTTTTTGATTCTCAGGCCTCTATCCCTGAAATTAGATATCACATTTTGGGGGACGGGTGGTTGGGGGGGGGTGTCAAAAGTTGGTGCTCAGCACGATTTGAAGATTTGAATGGGTTCAAGTAACAACAAAGCTTATAGGTCGGCCCGGAATCGAACTGCCGACCTCATGGTTTGCGATCGATTACATTGCCACTTGACCGCTGACTCGTCTTCTTCATCACCTCGCAGAGGTTGTTAGATCAAAGCCAGGCAGGCGTCTGTAGGAGAAAACGCCACATGGCCCCCCCAATTTTGGGCCTTTTTGGGCCTATTCGCGTACCCTACCCCAAGGGGTTGAATTGTTAGTTTAACCCTTTGTAAAATCATAATTTTGTCCAATAAACGCATCTCCCGAATGAGTTTTTGGTCCGGACCCCCCCAGACCCCCCCCCCCCCTCTTGAAACCCACTTTTTTGAGGTTTTGAGGGAGGTGTGTGGGGGGGGGGGGGGGTCAAAAATGTCGAAGAAGAATGAACCCCCCTTTTTTTGGGTCGAAAATGACGAATCTTTTTGGTTCTTTTTTATTTTGAGCCGAAAAAGTGTTTCCGGGTCCCGCCTCCATGGGATTTGTATGGGGCAGAGTGGGACGAGCGCTCATGCAATTTATGCACTTTTCGGCCATTTTTGCTATGTTTGGTGGTTTTGGCGACCTCGGTGACCCGTGGCACCCACTCTAAGGGGTGTGAGTGGGGATGTTGTGCCAGTATATGCCTACTAGGATACGGAAGGATGTTTTTTGCAGTCACTAGCCTTGCTGAGAGCCGTTCACAACCCGTGCCAAAGACACGAAATGACTGCTTCCACCACTAATGGCTCACATGAGTGAATGGGCCAGTGCACAACCCGCAGTTTTTCACCTCGAGCAGCCCAAAAATCGAAGTCTTCGAAACTTATTTCTTTGATATTATGGCCACACAATACGACCATCCAAGGTATGTAAAGCATGTTTTAGGCCGTATTCATGTGTTTTTCACCTCAATTGGGTATTCACATGTACCACCGGTGCCGAGCACAGAACATTGCAAGAGAGACTGATATTCTTCCATCACCGGGGGCAATTTTGGGGGACACCCGGCGAGGTGCGTGCGATATGCTTCGGTGTGGTCGCTTCCCCCATTTTAGATACGGCTGGGTACGACCCCCGGAACACCGCTAGGAAGTTTTGGCAGTCAGCCCGAGCCCCAAAACGCAACCAATATAGCTTGGATTGTTCTAGGGACCTTCGAGCCGAGGTTCCATGGAACACTTGGAAGAAATTTTGGTGGCATCTGTGGAACTTGAACCTATTGGAACTTTATTTGGATGCTTGGTGCCTCCTTTGCCTTCAAGGTGATCCATGAACAATATTTGTGAACAAGGTTTGTGTCCTGTGTCCACTGTCAAATGCACACTCTCTGGATCTCCATTTCCTATGTCAGATAACACTAGGCCAAATCTGGTAAGATGACTGAAGATCCCTTCCTCGAGGCCCTCCCCGGCTCGAGAAGGAGGCATTCAGGGGCTTTCTTTCGTTCTTTCCTTCCACATGCTTTGCGTGCCATTCCCGGTACTTACAAATATTCGTGCACAAGATTTGTGTCCATTGTGTTGGTTGTGCCTCTTTGCACTTTGTGCTCTTGTGTGAGGTTGCTATTTCTGCTCCGGCATTCACAATACACATGTCCCACGCCAGCCAGGGCAGTGCATCCTCGCCGGCCCCCAAGACCCCAAGGGCCCCCAGGACGGAGGAAGTTTGGAGTTTGAGGCAGAGATGATTGATGCTGACATTGTCAATGTGGAATTACCTGAACGCGGGGACATGCAGTCCCATCTTCAACATGCCTGGGCGGCACTATGTCTGAGGCATAAGCCATCTGAGACGATTGACCCCGAATGTCAAGGGTTTTTCCAGATACGGTCACACCTAAGCAGTATGCCATTTCATGGTGACACCCAAAGATACGTTGTTGGCAATGCTCATGCATAAAAAGTTTGAGATCCCCTTTTTAACCACCAGGGACGCCGTTGGCAAGACAATTCCCTCCAAGCATGAAACAAGTTACGGCATTCAGTATAGGAATTTTTGTATAGTTGGCCCTGATACCAAATATAACACAGAGCACACGTTTGCCGAACAGGCGGATGAGCGTCTCCGTGACCATTATATCTTCCTCAAGTCTGTACTTTCAACCCACCCTGAGCCAATGATTCGCGAGATGAAGTGGACGCAGAGTGATGTGTTGTCCTGGTTTAAAGATGCGAAGGTCAAAAAGCGTACTAAAAAAATTATCACATGTATTGTTCAGTCCCCCCCCCCCCGTCGCTTTTATACACATCCCCTTTGAAGTGTTACGGGTCATCATCAATGACGCCTTCTGTGAAGCACCCCACGCCACCATCCATAGTGCACTGAAAGCCACTGTCAGTGGCACCCATGTCACTGCGGTGATGGGGGAGACTCAGCAGCTAACGGGTATGGGACCAGGCCCCCTCGGGGGTTTGGGAAAAAGTGGTGACCCCCTCGAGGGCGAGGTATTCAGGACATACGTGCAGCCAGCATATCACCCCCATGGCCCCCTGTGGGGTATAGAGTTTTCTTTGGCCCCCGCCCCAAAGCCAAACTAGTCTACACCAAAACGGGCAAAGCCGTCAGTTATACTCCCGGTCGCAAGCCAAGGGTGAACAGCCCACACCCCCAGCCAAAGGTTAAGTGTGTGTCTTTGTCTCACTCCCTGTAGCCCCCCCCCCCCCCCCCCGAGGATGCACTGTTTTGGTAAGGCCACTTTTCTAAATGTCTGCTATCTCTGCTGCCATGGCTGCGCGCTCCAACTTTGCCGCTGGCGCCGCGCCAACAATTTCTTCCAGCCGCCTTCTGGGCGCCTCCCAGTTGCCCTCTTGAGCCCCATCGCCGTCAAGGTCCGCCCCTCTATGGGCACCCCGCGCCCCCGAAGCAGCACTAGCAGCTGTAGAAGAGGCAGCATGTGCAGCAGCGGAAGAAGAAGCAGCGGGAGAAGCCACTATTCGACAGGAGGCCGCGGCAGAAGAAGCAAGAGCTCTAGAAGCATTTGTGGCGGCTGTGGCGGTTACGGCCGTGGCAGCGGTGCAAGTGCAGCACTGCCTGCACCTCTGCACACGGGGGAGCGGCCGGGCCCGGTCCTTGTATGCGACAACCCCCAGCCCCCCCCCCCCCCCCCCCCGGTTTTGAAAGATAGTGGTGCCGGGTCGGCCACCAGCAAGTGTCCTTAGAGAAAACTGTCCGGCGCCGAAGGCGCCATTTTTTTTTTTTCATACTATGTGTTTATACTCAAAATGCTCAAAATTTTGTAGAAAATTCATACTTGGGCTATAGGAGGGCTGCAGGCCCTAATAGCAACCCTAACCCTAACCCTAATCAAGACTGAATATTGGGACCGAGCTGGTGGGGGAGGGAACATCAGCTATGACTGGTGAGGGACATCAAGAATGATTCACACATTGATGGCTCTTGACAAAGTGAAATCAGCTTGCAAGTGAACCCCATCACCACAAGGCCCACTTTCAAGGCTTTTTGGACTTCTGAGGGGCCAAAATGCCCCAAAATGGGCTCAAAATGGGCTCATTTCACCTGTTTGTGCACCCCAAATGGTCTAGGATGAGGTTTGGAAAAATGTGTTTGTGACCCATTTTTGACCCATTTTTGGCCCCAAAACAGCCCAATTTCAAGGCATTTTGGGATTTTCGGTTTGTGCCATTCCGCCATATCCCATTAATTTGTGCCACGTGAGTTGGAAAAAAATTCGCGTGAATTTTTTTTCCTGCCCCCCACGTCGCCCTTAGCTTACTGCATACGTTGTGTTGTTTTGGACCACGTTCATCCTAACCTTGAAGCGAGCAACCTAACCCCGTACTCCACTCGCAATGAATGTGCTCCCCAAGCTTCGTGTTGACGTCTGCGCTCGGCTTTCGCTTCACCGCGATCCCGTTCCTCTTTCTCTTGTTATGAGCAAATCGATGCATATGTACAATGCATTGTACTTCCTGCCACATACCTGTACCAAAAAATTGATGTCTCTATCCGGCTATTGTGTGCCTGTCAAGTGTTGCATGTTCCTTGTTTCACGCATTACGGGGTGCCACGAGGCCCACTTTCAAGGCTTTTTGGACTTCTGAGGGGCCAAAATGACTCCAAAATGGGCTCAGAATGGGCCCATTTCACTTGTTTGTGCACCCCAAATGGTCTGGGATGAGGTCTGGAAAAATGCGTTTTTGACCCATTTTTGACCCACTTTTGGTCCCAAAACAGCCCAGTTTCAAGGCATTTTGGGATTTTCGGAGTACCAAAATGGGCCACCACAGGCTCAAAACGGTCCAAAAACACTTGTTTTAGCGTCGCACATGGTCTAGGATCATTTTTGAGAAAAGTCATCTTCTTGCCCCTACTGGACCCTGTTGACCCATTTGGGCACCCACCTGTTTGGGCTTGAGCTTGCAGCTTGCCGCAGCCTAGTGGGCCTAGGTATTGGGGTCTAGGCGTCCGTTTGGGCAATTCTGAGGGGTGGAAACCACAAAAAGTGGGGGGTTGTGGGTGGAGTAGGTGCCCTCGGAATCGCATTTTGAGCCATGTAGCCCAAGATATGGCCTATTCTTGGTTTGTGGCGGTTGGCATTTGGAGCTTCTGGGGGCCTTTTTGGGCCGCTTCCGGGACATATCATGGAGTTAGAGGGCCGCAAAGAGCTCGTTGACACGGGGAAGTCAAGCCGCACGTGAAGTGTACCCACCGTTTCCCTTTGTTTGGCCGTTTTGAATGTGTTCCGGGGCTTTTTTGGCCCAAAAGTGGCTGTTTTTGGCCCTGAACTGCAGTTCTTGAAACAGAGGTCCGCCACTTGCGGATCCCGTTCCCGGCCGCCACTGTTGAGTTTCTGGCTCAAACTTTGTGTGATTGTACCTCACACCCATAGGTATCATGCACCAAAATTTCAACCAAATCCAAAACACCACGACAGAGATCTGATTTTTCCCCATTTCGCGTGGGCTGCTTGCTGCTGCTTGGTGCTTGCTGCTGCTGCTGCTAAACCTGGTAGGTCCACCCTAGACCCTAAAAAGGGTTATAAAACCAAGATTGGTTCCACCAGCTCGGTGACCCTAACCCTAGGGCTAACCTTAACCCTTACCTTAACCCCAACCCCAACCCTCATTCCCCCCCTCACCCCATCCGACGCCCCCCTGACCCCCGGCCAGACCCCCCCCCCCGACCACCGGCAGGACCCCCCCCAAGACCCCTGGTAGGACCCCCCCCCCAACCCCCAGCCGGACCCCCCCCCCAACTCCCGGCCGGACCCCCCCCCCGACCCCCGGCCGGACCCCCCCCCAACTCTGCCCCCCCCCCCCCCCCCCCCCCCCCCCCCCCCCGAGTTTTGACGGATAGCTAGGGGGTATGTCGCATCAGGACCGGTTGTAGTGGCCCCCCCGTGCCTCTGCACCAAGAAGAGCAGAGACTGGGTGGCAGTCCAGGCCACGTTCAGCCCAAGCCTTGGGGTGGCCTGGTAGACCAAGGCTGCCATCACCAGTAAGCGAACCCTGGGGAGGGTTGAAAAATTTGGGGTGCCCCCCCCCCCACCTTCCTGATGGCCCTGCTGGAGTAGGCCACTCGGGAAAATGCCATGGGGGTTCCCAATTTTTTGGGGGTAACCCCTCAGGTGCGCAACTGGGTGGTAACCCAGTTCACGAAGCCGGCTGAGGAGGTAATGGCACTTAGGGCGAGGTTTGAGGATGAGTTGAGGAAATTTAAGGCCGCAGAGGTTAAGGTTCGGGAATCGTGCTAGGGGGAAGAGGCAGGGGGGGGCTGGTCTTAAGGAGAAGGAGCGCAAGCTGAGGGACGCTGCCACTGCCCACAGCAAAAAAAGCAGAGAGGCTGCTGGCACAGATGTGTGCCCCATCGGGGGAAGCCAGAAAGCGCCATCTCCTCAAGTTCCCCCCACCCAAAATGCCTGCCTCCACCCTGCCACCTTTTGGCAAATGGGACGTGACTTGGGGGGGGGGGGGGGGGGAGAGCAGCTGCACGGCCTAGTTGCGGCCATGCATGCTGATGGGTAGAAATTTTTGACTTGGCAGGCACTAATGCCTCCAGGTCATTTGGCGCGGAACTTCGCGCCGGGGTCGTTTGGGTGGGCTTGCACACCAGCCCCCCGCATTGGAATAAAAAAGATGGTATGTATATTGCAGTGCGGCTGGCACCTCGAACACCCCACCTTAGAATGCCCAGCCCCCCCCCTCCCCTCAAGCGATTTGTCATCGCAGGGAGGGAGTGTAGGGCAATGTTTGATGCTTGTGCATCCTGGGTCAAGGTACCTGGGAAAATGAAGCATCGGCGCACTGAGTGGGCGCCCACTGTTTTCACGGAAATTGCGAAGGTGGCACAAGAGCTGCCACCTGTGGGGGAGCCCTTTGCCCCCCCCTCATAAAAACATGGTTCCCATGGTGGTTCTCCACCAACTGCCGACTCGCCCCCCCCCCTCCCCCCTCAGACTCAGTCTGATACTGAGTCTGAGTCGGACCCCGACGCCCCTGTGTCCTCTACAGGGGGTGAATGTACTTGCGGCTCACTGGTGGCTAAGTGGAAATGTCGAGTTGGGGCTCATTTGGGGCTCAGTTGTGCATTGCGATGTCTTTGTGCTTGTTGTTTGTACTTTTTGCATTCTAGGTCATGTGCATTTACTGTTTTTAGAAGTTTTACATACTCGCTTGGTCAAGGTTCAAAGGGGGGGGGACCTTTTTTGGCGACGGCGAAGTTGACTGAGCCGTCACTCAGCCGGCTCACTGAGCTCTCACTTAGCTCTCACTTAGCCCCTAGTTAGCTCTCAGTGAGCCATTTGGCGCGCTCAGTGAGAGCTAAGTGAGAGCTTAGTGAGAGCTAAGTGAGCCGGCTCAGTGACGGCTCAGTGACGGCTCAGTCGGGGTGCTCAGTCAACTGAGCCGTTGGAAAAAAGAAACCCCCCCCAGTCGAATCCTCTGGCACTGGGGATTGGGATCCCTTTGGGGACATTCCAAAACCCCAACCCACCCCCGAAAGCCACAAGTTTTCACATGAAACCCCTTGAAAAACACCACTTGGCCCCAAATAAGCCGTTTTAGCCCCAACTGAGCCCCAACTTCACATTTTCAAGTGAGCCACAGGTACAAAAGGGAAGAGGAAGAGGGCAGAGGGGGGGGGGGGTCCGGGAAGAAGAGCAAGGGGGCTGGTGCCCCCAGCCCCTACATTTCCTGGAGTGGGAACATGGGGGCAGGGTGGGGGAGGGAGGGGAGAGGCCAAAGGGGGCCCTCCCCGTTACAATTTTGACGTTGCCCCGCACGCTGCTGGACTACGTGCGGGGCACGGGGCACCGCCCCAAGACGTGCATGAAGCCCTCCCCCCTGCTGGATGGAAGCCCAGCCGGTCAGGGGGAGCTCATCCTCCTGATTGTCCCTCCAAGGACCCAAGCTAGTGGGTCCCACTAAGCTAAGGAGGTTGACTCTGAGTCTGACTAATACACATACATATGTATATATGTGATGATGTAGGATGTAGGGCTGTTGCACCTCGCGATTCGAATGAAAATGTATGTTATAAGTTCAGCCTGCACAATGGTCACATGCCATGTACAACGAATCACTTCTAGATGTCATCTTTTACTTGTCTTGCGGTTTCTGCGTCTGTGTGCCTGTGTGAAGGGGGGCGGATAGTCGAGCACACTTTTGAGGACCTGGATCTCTGAGCCATTGTGAACAATTCGACGAAAAACAGGTTCTGGTGAAAGGCATGGGTTGGGGCATTCCAAATATGCTTGGTTCAAAAAATTCTGAAATATGGGGCCTGATGGATAGCGGCCCAGGGGGCGTCCCAATGTAAACACTAAGATTTGTATAATTGATTTTGTGGGAGACTAATTCCCAAGGTCTGGCCATGTGCCGAGGTGCACAGACATGATAACCTAGATGGAACTTTTCAAAGTTGTTGATGGGGAGTGGCTACCCAAACGGGCAGAGGCCCTACTGGCCCTGCCTTCGTGTAAATTCAACCAATGCATGAAGTATGGTGGTGCAGAGTACACTACCACATTGCATGTACAGTTTGGTTGCCTTACCGCAGATCACCACCATTTGTGGTCAGAGTGTCGGCAGAAGGGGTGCGTGGCATGTCCCTGGGTCAATAAGCATGGGGCTTCCACATTGTTTGTGCACAAGGGGGGGCGTCTAAATGACGTGCGCGGTTCCCACAAGTTCCAGGTGGCACAGGTTTATATTACTTAGGCCACGCAAACTGCCCACCCCCGTGGCACACTTTTGCCCGGTTCTATACCCAAAAAGAGCAGTGTAAAAAACTCCCCTTTTTTGAACGTGTATTTTCGCGGCCGATGAAGTTAGGGGTTCAAAACACCCTTTCTACACTACTACTTCATGATGATTGAAAATGCTGATCTCAAAAGTATGTTTCCCATGATTGCAGCTGGGGCCAGCACCTTCCTTGACGAAAAGTACTTGTGGGATGTTCCGCAATTACATTTGTTGGTGATATTCAATCGTGCACATGTTGGTTACTATAGTCACCGCGTATTGGACATGTCTTGTTACTTTGTATCTTTGGTATCAAGTTTATCATTGAAGCAGCTGGGCCCAGCACCTTTGCAAGCAATTTCACCTTTCCTTGGTTCTCTTTGGCAGAAAGGTGCGGGTGCCAGCACCTGCTGACTCAAATGGTCTTCTCGAATCCCCCTTTGGCTCAAAGTAGCTGGTGCCAGCACTTTTCAATGCAATCGAGTCTCTGAGATGATGTTCCGGACTATGAGTGCTGGCACCAGCACCAACTCCATTGAGCAACCTGGTTAGTACCATTCCCATATCCATTCCACCGATGTTTATCTTCATAAGGTACGTGCATCTCGTTGACGGATAGGGAGTGTGCTGTGTTTTGCCACCATGTGCATCGTGTCTTTTACTTGCATCACCAGACTTTTGTAATGAAATTTTCCTACTCCGTTGTTCGGCATCTACTACGTACTGGACATTATTCAAATGGGTCTTCTTTATTACCTGATGCCCATGCTGGCGAGCCGGGGGTTCTGATGTTAGTGCACCTATTGGCACAGGTCCGCTGCAACCGTCGTCCTCGTAAGACTGTACCTCAAATTGTTGTTGCAAGTAAGCAAAATAGGAAGCCTCGTTGGTTGTTTGTTTTCACGAAACAGTTATATATGCTATGGTCTGTCCTGCACAAGGCTGCACGTCCAACTAGTAAGGTATCACGGAAAGACACACTTACAGGTCAACCTTTGACGCAGGGTGTTCACCGTGTTTTAGCAAACTGTGCTGTTGTTACCAATCGCCCTGTACCACTAACTGCCAAGGCTACCTCGGCTGCACAACAACTGTGGTCGTCCATGTCAAACCACCAAATGGCTATGTGGTTTGATAACTGGTGGTGGAAGAGGTCTACTACTGACCCAGAGCATCCCAATCCCAGGATGAACCTGACAGTGTTTGCAATGTTGCACACTACAGACCTATGTCCCTTCCCTGGGCATCCGTCTTTGCTAACCGTGTTGGGACAGCTGGACTGAGCTGTGCATTCCACTGCTACTGCACTTCGCTCCTTGAACGATGTTACACGGGTTTCGCTTGATGCGGAGCCTGAGTTTATTCGTGTTCCCCTCGATATGAAACGGGACAACGTTAGGTCACTACAATTCCGGCCACTGTTGTTGACCGATTTGACTACCGGTGGGATCCTTGATTTGCTACACATTCTACAAGAGATCCAGGACATACAGCGGCACACCCGGCGCCCCATGCCCCTAATAATTGATATGAAAATACATTTTTATTTACTGCGTTTTTGTTACGGGGAGTCATATGTGCAGTACAATTTCCATGAGCATCTGTCCATGTTGCCTTGTATGTACGGTGCGTGGCACCCTTACAAACACACTGCCCTTGAGGTATACAAGGCCTTCTTTCCTATCTTTGCTGCCTTGGAAAACTGTAATTTGCAAGTGGGTGCCATGGTGTACCACCACCGTAAGTTGCTCCACATTGAGAAAGTGGTAGCAGCACTACTACTTGTAGGTAACTCTGTACGTGTACGTATTCAACGCAAATTGGAATGGTTGCAGCTGGCACCAGCATCTCTCTCATCAGTTCAAGTGGATACAGCTACCCGTTGGTTGCAAGGACTGCAGTCCTTGCTGTTTAGTTATGTCCCTGCGCTTTTTGCGTTAGGCGTACAAGTATGCAACTGCAACTGGTCAGGGCGACAGCCAGGCACTGCTCAGGCAGCCCACACAGTTTTGCAATGGAGCCTGTTGCTACATCTGTTTCTTACTGGCGATTGGGACGCCAAAACAGAATACGTTCGCTGTTTGAGTGTCACACTTGCAGTGTGGCAAGAGTGGATGAGTAATACCCTAGGTTGTCTCTTTGCTGAAGAGATTGGTGAGGCCCTGTTGTCCCGGCTCTCCGCCCGGGTCAAGCTCCATCCAACTGCATTATCGCAACCCGCTCTAATGGACTTGTTCCTCAGTATGCCACACCCGCGCATGGGCACCAAAACCCTTCGCGGCAAGCTACGCACTGGTCTGTGCGATCTTTTTCGAGCACGCCTCCGTCGCTTTATCGCCTGGTGTACGAGTCCCCAGCTTTTGTTTGCCCCATTTACTACAGCTAAAACCACTGCTTTTGTTGGCCTTCTACCTGAAGGACACACGTTTCCCAAGCCCATCCCTGATTCTGTTAATGAGGCTGCTCTGCGAAAGGTTTTTCGCAGGAGTGTGCTGTTATTATTATCCAACCGGTCCCCTCCGGAAGGTGTTACTGAGTACTTGGATCAATGCAATTTTAGGAGAGACCGTGCAGAGGTTGTACAGCTCACTAGCCTAATGGAACGGTTCCGCACACGGAACAGGCGCGGGAAAGGGGGGGGGGAGGGCAAGGGTAAGGGTGCCCCTGATGCTGATGATGTTGATGCACCAGATCGGTTTGTGGGGGTAGAGGATGACCACATATCCGTGTCCAGTGCCGATTCCCTTGGCTCCCTGGGGCATCTGGTAGTTGATGTGGATACCATGAGTGATGCCCCCCCCCCCCCCCCTGGTTTTGCTTCAAGAGGAAGACGAATTCAGTTTGCCTCCCAGTGACGAGGAGGAGGGGGCAGTGTTCCAAGAATAACCCCCCGCCCCCCTGCCTAACTATAGGGTAGGGTTACGCTTGTCTGCATGAGTAGCTGGTGCCAGCATTCCCTCCTATTGTTCCTGCTTTCCTCGCTGCACATTGCACACACACCGTTGTCTGTTGTCTGTCGCACTGTTTTCTGTTTGGTCTGTTTGGTCTGGATGCAATGGAATCAAAGTCTGGCACGTGTACTGACCAGTCACGGAAACATGATCATTTGAGACGGCCGTCTCCTTCCAGGGCTTTGGAACAAGTGCGCAATTTACCAGTGCCATGTCAGTAGTAGCGAAGCGGATGCCGCTGTCGGGGATTAATTGACTGCGATGTGCGCTGCCCTTCGTATGGACAGAGCCACTGACACACCGCTCAATTTGCGCCATTTTCTGCTGAAACTGCTGTTCCATTACCGATTTCTGTCGATTTGCCACACCATTTCCCTTCAAATGAGACTCTTCATCATAATGTTAGATGCAACTCCTGCTGAGGGTGCTGGTGCAATGTCACCTCTACCAATGACACCGTCAACGAACGGGGGATTCCTAAGCCAGTCTCAGGATGTGACGGCATCACAGCCAGTTCCAGCGCCAGGTGGTAAAGGAGGCAAGAAAGACAGCTCACTGAAGATCAAGCTCGCGGACCACTGTCAAAAAAGGAGGTGGAAATACCCTTGGAGAAACCGCGATGGGACGAGAAGATGCAGTTTGGGCAGATACGAAAGTGGTCTGAGGATGAGGTACTGAACAAGGTCAAGGACCTGAAGGAGCGACCGCCGACTACCCTTATCCGGATTGTAATATGGGGTGATGGAAGTATGCTGCCTTTTGTGCGCACAGTTTGCTGTTTCGTTACCAATAACGTTCGTCGGTGCTGGTGCCAGCATCGCTTGTCCAAAATTGCCGTTGACTTTGATCATTTGTGACCGGGTGCAATATCAGGTGGGATCTACTGGATACTGTCTGGCCAGCACATAGTGGAGGCTGCTCGGCGCGTGAAACTGGAACTGGAGAAGCGAAACTTGCCCCCTCCCCGATGGTGTTCCCATTTCTTGGCGACTGTTGTGCGGCCTGAGACCCCGTTGACCATTCGTGAGTCCCTGGCAAGAATCAGTCAAGCCAACCAGACAGCACGAGCACCAACTTTGTGTGAGAGAGTTCAGCGACTGGTGGTGGAATACGAAAGGGATACCGAGGGGAACTTCACTGCCAGAGAGCACCTGACGAATTTTTGGGTGAAAGGTGGATTGAGCGCTCAAGATGGCACACTGGTGTGTGCCTGCCCGTCAGCACGTCCGTTTGTTTGTGGTTTCATCGCCCTGTCAACGTACTCCGCCATCTGTTGCCCGTTGTGAATCCTGTGGTACCCCTTGTAGGCCAATATGATAAAGCAGCTGTCTCCTGTGGCTCTGTTGGTGAGTACTTGTGGACGTGAAGCAGCGTTTGCAGTGCAGATGCTGGAGGCCCGCGGTCATAGCATGACTGTGAATCAAATGCGTTGCTTCGAAGGACAGGTGCCCCCCGATATCCGGACAATCTGCAAGTTTATGGCTGACACGGCCAATGGTGGAGCACAGCTCAAGAAGATGGGAAAGCGATTGAAACTGGATCGGTTATGGAGTTGGCATCTGTGTCATCCTGAGAACAATCTCATCCATGAATCTCGCCGTATGTTCGCCCTCCCATAAGGATGCATCTGCGGTGGCTGTTCGATTGCAATTTGTTGTGAGAGGTGCTGGGGCCAGCACCCATCGTTCGGAAATGCCGTTTTGGTGCCTGCAAACACTGGGGTCTCAAAGTTTGTACCATGATTGCTAAGATGGACTGGGTGAACGAGAAAAGTGTGAATCCCTCCTGGCAAGCCGAAGTGACTTGTATTTCAAGACATACACGTGGCGTTGGACAGAAGAGGACCCCTTTCCACCGTGGAAATACGTTGTCAGTGCGCCGATATGGAAGGATGTCAGCTATGTTGGTCTGCGAGAATCCTTGTCGAAACCACTGGTGTTACCAACCGTCCACACGAATCAGGACAATTTCTTCACCGTCGACCTGCACATGGGTGCCACTGAGGAGAATTCACAGGTCTGTGTGCTACCCCGGTTGCAAAGCTATTCATTGACGTCACTGCTTGGCCTTCACTCGGAACTTCACTTGGAACATGAATGTGTTGCAGTTGGAAGGGGACTCGGACGGAAAACTACTGGTGCTGCCAGCTGCAATTGGCTCGGCCATCCCAGCAGCAGTGGCTGGTATCTTTTTTACAATGGTGTACATTGAGCCCCCCCGTGGCTTTACCCTGGGCATCCATGCATTGGTCAGTACAGTGCTGCAGCGTGGCGTTCTTGTTGTTGTTGCCGGTGAGCCTGGTGATTGTCGTGGCATTGTGGACAGTCTTCGTGAACAGCACCAAGATACGGGGTTCTGTGCTATTAAGCTGTCAGTGTACCACCTCACCAAGAAGTCACCACAATTTACTATGGGGTGTACTAAAGTGAATCTTCTCTCGAAACATCCGCTGCCACAAAAGGTATCTAGACCACACTGCGACCCTGGTTGTTCGGACACGCGCTCAAAAATCACAACAAAATGGTCGTTTCACCTCGTTGCAGCTGGGGCCAGCTCCTTTCATTGAAGAATTGCTTTTTTCCCCCCTTTAAGGTGCCTCGATACATTACTGTGACGGATTTCCCAAGTGGGGGGTACCTGCCCGTGGAGATTGTTGGTTACTTGCTGACACTGGCTGGTGAAATGGTGGTGTACCAAGAAATATGGCTGCTGCTATTGTCCTCCTCCCACGCATTGCCCGGGGCCCTCACAGTTCGATTTCATATTCCTGTCAATGTGGTGGTTGGTATCCTTGGGGATACGGCAATTCAGGACTTTGTCACACATGCTGTTGCTGGATGCAAGGAAGCTGATGGCCTGCCGAATATTGACTCGACTGGGGTGACAAATCAGATGCTCCATGGGGTACCCATTGATTGCAGGGAAAAATTCCGCAAGCTTGAGGACGTAGAACAGGGGGACGAGGATGAGGATGGAGAGGAAGTGGCCGAGCATGAAGCAGAGCCGTTGGCCCAAAAGCCGAAGCCCAAAAAAACCGGTGCCAAGCGGAAGCAGGATGAGGAGAGCAGTAGTTCGAAACGTGCAACTCCAGGGAAGGCTACCAGCAATGGGGCACAGCAGTCTGCGACTGGCGGGGAGAAGTCCAACAGTGAAGGCGCCGCTGGTGATCCTGCTGACACTGTGAAACCCAAACGACTTGGATTTACCAATTGGACTGCCCGGATCAACAGGGCTGCTGCAGCAAAGAAGTAATCATGTTTCTTGATCCCATAAAGACTGGTCCAGTGCTTTGCACTACAGCGCTGTCAGTGTTCGTCTTGCACAGTCATGCACTTGTCCGTTGGTTTTGTTGTTACACAGCACTCACAATACCTCTGCTTGGTTTGCCCCTACTATTTCTTTGTTTTCCTCAGGAAGTGCTGGCACCAGCTACTCTTTGCCCAATTGCTTGTTTTCATTGCCATTTTTCCAGGTGTTGGTGCTGGCCCCAGCTGCTCAGGTGGATTTTCATGTAAACAGCCCTGTCTTTCAGGTACAACAATTTACAGGTGAATTTTGCATATACTTCGCAGCGGTGACTCCTATGTATGGTTGTGTATGTGCATATGATACTACTAGTGTATTACAAGGCATACCATACGAAGTTCCCAATGTGGAAATAGAGACACTGTGTCAGCGTGCTTGTTCGTGTCCACAGTTGAGGGGGGGTCCATAACAGCGTGATTTTACAGCTTCCTGTTTACATGGTGCAATAAGCCCTACATGTGCTTTTGCTCCGGTATCACACCTTCAATCCAGGAAATGGGAACTGGGTTTAATAGATGAAAATGAAAGAAACGTGTTTGAGACCCCCCAAAAAGGCCCTGTTTTTGTGCCTACAATAAGACATCATCAAAATGAGCCCACAGACCACCCCATCTGGTGCTGGCACCAGCACCAGACGAAGATGCTGGTCTGCCACCTATGCTTCCGTGAAGGTGGGCAGTTTGCGTGGCCTAAGTATTATGCAACCAGCATTACACACAACACCAGAGGAGGAGCCTCGAGACTCGTTGGTGTTATTGGCCGGATGGTACCCGGGCCGTACAAGCATGAGTTGCTGAAGGTAATAGCTCAAGTTGCTAGGAGATGCCACCCTTGATCTTTGCCTCCGGATAGCAGGGAGCACCAGCGCCTTGTGCGAGGAAGGTTCCAAGCATGCCTCAGCTTAACCGGCCGAGAGGCCCGCACTGTGATGGGAAGACTGCTGGGGGGCATGGTTCTCCCATTGCCCTTCCATTCTCTGGTTCTGGCCTTCTGCCACATAGTACACCTGTGCTATGGTTGCACTACATTGGCAACTGCAGCATGGCAAGCTATGGGTTTGGTGTACACATCTATTGTGCACATCATTCCGGAATTGGCGGAAGAGGGTTGCACTACAACCCTATATATGCATGGGTGGTCCCACACTTGGTTTAACCGCGGAACCCGATGCTATATTCTAATGAGGCAGGGGAACGGGATCTCTGGGTGGCCAAAAGATACGCCCCCGCGACTAGTACTAGGCAGAATGCCAGTATTAGTGAAAGCTTGAAGCATGAGCTGTATGAAAAGTTTTTTGCGTAAGAAAAACAAGATCCCCATTGCCAAAATTTGGGCCCCTGTCCATCGGAAACTTGTTTTGGAGGCTTGCATGGTTGCTGCCAATGCACTGTGGCAGACAATCTTCCAACGCTTGTTACAGCACTTGATGACGTGTCAAGAGGCAGGCGGCTGCAAGTTATATATGCACCCAGCAGCCAATTCGGTTAAATGCACTTATCCAAGTGCAGAACCGGAAAGTGATGTGGTTTGTGTGTGTGGAAGTTGTGGCTCAAAGCGTGGTATACGTCAATGGGTCCCTCTTGAGGTGGAAGCTGTCCAAAGTTGGCCTACCATGGCTTTGAAGATCCAGTCCAAATTCAAATCCTGTGCTGCACGGCGTAAAGATCTCAAGGGCAAGGGCAAGGGTAAGGGTAAATATGATGTGGGGCCCATGCACAGACCCGTGGATTCTAACCCAAGTTCCGTTCTTGTGGTTCCTGCTTCGGAGGCGGAGGACAGTGCTGCCTCATTTCAAGGTCCAAGTGATGTAAGCAACCACTAGCGCGTACAAGCAATGAGGCAGGCAAAGTTGTGTACCCACTGCGAACAGATTTTTTGAATGAGTACACTCACTTTGTTGATTTCTTGCCCGTTTTGCCCGTGGTGCCTTGTCTTTGTGCCCCTTTGCTATGCTTACTTCGCAAAAAATTCATAAACATTCAAGCGACGTGAATTGTAGCTTGAATCGGTCATAATGTAGCTTAAATTCACAAGAAGAAAACTGAATTAGTGTTCGAATTCGCAACCTGGTGCGCAATGGTACTCGCATCTATATCAGCATTCACATTCGCCCGAACTTTGCGCGAATATCCGTTGATTTTTGCATGAGCATGTTGTTCTTGTCGTATGTCTTTCGTTCAGATCTCACCTTCGCTTTCTTTGTGAAAATGTCCACTCAGCAGTCGCATCCCCTTTCCCAGATTTGGTCACTCTCACTCCCCGACCCGTCCGGTGGCACCCTGGGTCACTACAAGGGCATCCCCCTTCGCTCCGGCACATTGGAGGAGGCCACGTACACAGGGGGCCTGGCAGTGGAGGAGGTGGTGGGGTGGGCGAAGGGGTTGGCCACTCCCCCCCAGTTGATTCATGTTGACATGCGAACACCCGAAAGGGCGGGATGATTTGGGAAAAAAGGTTGGGCCACTCACCTTTTTCGGGAGTTGCAGGTGGCCCTCCCGGGGTTGCGGGCCGTCTGGCTCATTCCCGCCGGTTCAACCGTCGACAGCCTTTTGGCACTCATGGCCACGCACACCGTGGGCAAACCCAAGCCCGGCCTCTGTGCTATCTACCCCACCACTGGCCTCGGTCACTGCCCCATGCGGATGGACATGATTGCCATCAAGAACTACTTTCCTGCCGGTGAGCCGCAGGCTGACCACTCTAACCTTCCTTTTGCATGGCAGGCAGTGCACGCCTAGTGGTGGGACGATTTGGGCATCTTGCCCAGCCACCCGACCGTGCCCCCTCTCCACCACATCCCCGATATCACTCTGCCCGCTCTCCATAGGATGAAGGGGCTCAATTGGTATTGGGGAATCGCGGACCCCCCCCCCCCTTCATTACGGCCGAGCCCCCCTTGCGCAGGGCACCTTTGCAGGACCCCCCCCTCGTATGCCACCGCCAACCCCTCCGTTTTGGCTGACCGCCTAGCCCCCTCGATGGCTCGTAACTTCGTGGACGGCCTCGGCTACATAGTTCACCGCGATATTTTTGTCGCTGAGCACTGCAAGACTACCTAGGGGAGGGTGGAAAAAATTTGGGCGGCGGGGAACCAAGTTCCTCAACATTTTGACCCGATGTTCAATGTGAAACCGGTGGAGGAGCAGAGGTAGGACCCCACCCTCCCCTAGCGGTACCAGTCCAAGCCCACCAAAACCGGGGAATGGCAAGTGGCCTTATTAAAAATTTTATTAACAGCATCAACGACTGTGTCCCCAATCCGTGTGGACACTTGTTTGACATGTCTTGTCCCATCATCGTGTCGGGTTCTGACTCGGGGGACCACCTCCCCCACACGGATGTTTCAACTGCCCCAGACATGCTGCCCCTCCGTGACCGCAACCCCTCGAGCTGCCACATCTCGACCTTCGTGGCCCTCCCCCCCCAGTACCGCATTAACGTCCAGGCGGGAACGGCGCTGGGGGAGGCCACGGAGGAGAGGTGGGACGAGGTCCTCCTCCAACAGGGGGAGGTCCTCGTCCTCGTCAGCACTGCACGGCACCACGGGCTCCCCTGCCCCCCCGGGCAACAGATGCAGGGGGCACTGTTCACGCAGTGCAACCCCGATTAGCGTCATTCGTGGGTGAAGCCGAATACGACGCATCATGCCCCCCCCCCCCCCTCCCCGTGGAGCTTAAGGACTGCCTCGGCCTGCTGGACAGGGAGGGCGGGGAGGACATGCCCACTTTTGGGCAACTATTGCTGTTGGGGGTTGGATTGGAGGCTCGGGTCCGGCTGGCCACCCGGGACATGGTGGACGACATTTTCAGCCCCCCAGAGGTGGAGCCAGGCCCCCCCGTGTGCACACACCACCCCCTGTTCCTCTCCCGCTCCACCCACGACATCTCCCCCGTCATTGTGCACGCGGCGGACATCTTGATGTAGAATGGGGCGTACGAGATGGGGGTCGTGAAGGGGGATTCAACAGACGGGCACTTGGGGCTATGCTGCCCCCCACGCGCCCTGCCCCCGCGTGGCAGTTGCTCCACGCTGAGCTGGCGTGGAGCGGGCAAAGGAGTCCAAGAAAGGGACGTGGACAGTGACCTGCCCGTGTGAATGTGAGGTATGCATTGTCTTCTACCCCGTATTCGCGCGAAGTTCGCGACATTGTGCTGCGCATTTGCACATGCTTCAGATTCGGTCAGGCATGCAGATTCACGAATTTCGCGCGAAGTTCGTGCGAATTTGGTATGAATAGTTATACTATTCCCTTTCATTTCATTCTCAGGAGCAATGGCGCTGCTGGCTGCCCGATCCCCGTGCGGCCATGCACGCCCGCAAGCGATTCCGCCTGGCCGGGCACACTGATGCTCCTACACAGTCGGGCACAGTCCGCCACGTGGCCCTCGACATGCCCTCAAGTTCGGCCGGCGCCACCCCCGCAGACGCCCGGGCGGCCATTCCCGCAGCCCCCCCTGCACCCCCTGCTTCGGACCCTATGGTCGTAGCAAACCCCGTGGCCGGGACGGGGGCCACCGCCTACCCCGCCGACCTCCCCCCCATCACCTCCCTCTCCATGGTACGGTACCAGCCCCCGTTCGCATGGAAGCTCGACCTATCGGGAAGGAAGCAGGCAAGGGAGGAGTTCGTGGCGAGGACGTGGGAGGTCGAGGTGGAGACGCAGGATGGGGCGCAGGAGCCGCCCCTCAAAATGTCCTTCCCCTGTGCCATCACATTCCCCAACCCCGGGGGAGGGTGGAAGGAGGGGGAGAGGGTTATTGCCCTCTACGCATACCGACCGCGTGGAGGGCATTGGAGAATGGATTGTTGGGTGAAGGGTAGGGCGGAGGTGCCAAAGGGGCAGCTGAGGCGGTTGGCAGCGTTGGCGGTGATGGGGGTGAGGGGATGGGGGGACCGGGCGGAGGAGCACATGAGCTATGCCTGGCTCCAAATGTTCACGCGGGCAAAAGAGGAGCAGCGCAAGCAGTTGGGGGAGGTGGGGGGAGTGGTGGACGTGGATGCGGAGGAGGGGGGGGAGGAGGAGGGGGACGATGCCTCCTCCATGCGTAGCTCAAAGAGCGGCAGGTCCAGGGGCAAGGTGGGCCGGCCCCGCAAGGCCCCCAAACTTCCCGCCAAGTCGGGTGGCCAGCCCTCCGCTGCAAAGCCCCTGCCTGCAACGCAGGCCGCCGCGAAGGTGGGCGCTTGGGTGGCGGCGCAGGCGGGGGCCATGCCCGTGTGGCAGAAGCGGGCGGTGGCGGTGGAGGGGGAGGTTCTCCTCCTGCGAGGCAAGCTCGAGGAGGCAGAGCAGCGGGCGCAATAGGCAGAGCGGCGGGCAACGGCGGCGGAGCGGGACCGGGACCATCTCCAGGGGCAGACCCGCAAACCCAAGCCGAAGGCGGGCGCGCAGGGGCTGCAGCAGGAAGAGCAGACAGAAGGGGGGGGGACCGGGGCGGGGGTGGGGGCCGGTACGAAGTACCTTATGGCGGGAAGCCAGGCCTGGAAGGCCCAGGCAGAGAAGGCCCATGCAGAGAAGGTGAAGGGGGAGCTCTCAGCACTGGCCGCCACCGCGCGCCTGCTGCTTCACCAGAAGGACGGGCCCACCTTTGAGTCGGTGGTGCCGGGGTATCAAGGTGCCATGGACAGGCATGACGCTGTCGAGAAGCGGTACCTGGGGGACGCCCTGGTGGAGGCCGCCACTAACCCAGCCTTCGAGCCCCCCCCCCCCCCCCCAGCCCCCGCAGCCCATGGGTCTGCGACCTCCACAGGCACTGCGACCCCGTACTGTCGCCCCGCGAACGGCCTTTTTAACTAGTGTAAATTACAACGGGGCCGACCACCGTCCTGCTCGTGCCGCGAATTTCGCGCGAACTTCGCGCCATTTTGTGCAAATGCGCCAACAACTCAGCCGACTACTGTCCTGAGATTTATGCGAACTTCGCGCGAATTTATACAATATTTGTGTTTAATGCTGGTTCCCAGCGCATGGGTGCTTGCGCAAATTTTTTGTTGTGTGGTGTTTGCCAATGGGGCTGACTTTGTCTCATTTTCTCGGCATTGCAAAATGACATGCATTGCCTATTGCCTATTGTCAGTGTTTTTTGTCATGGGACGTGGGAGTGGCGACAAAGGGAAGACATGGATGGTGCGGTGGGCAGTGCACCACTCCCCCCTCTCTGAGCACCGGCGTGAGGAAAATCCGGCCCGTGTCCGGGAGGTGCTTCACCAGATACTCGGCTCCTAGTTCCCCGGAGACAACGTCTTGCAATGTCCTCAAGCGGCGGGCCCGGTGCTGCCTGGATTTGATATGGGCAAGGAGAAGACCGTCGCTGCGGTGTGGCGCATCCGGTCGCTGCACGTGTCTAGGACAGAGGCGCAGTACCTCACCCCCCATCTAGTCGAGGGGGTACCATGGGAGGACATGTGGGTCACCATGCAGCAGCTTGCACAGCCCGCATCGGAGGGGTTTGTAGCCAAGACGGGGGATGACACCGAGCTATACGGAGCCTTCTGCCCGTTACCGGCGCGGTTGCAACACCTGTACCGCTGCCGACCGGTTGAACCGGCCCACGTCCAACAACCGGGCAATCCAAGGGTGCATTGGATGCCACTAGCAGTGGACGGCACGTCGCGGCACGAGGCTTCGTACGTGCATTGCACCTTGGGGGAACCAGTAGCCCCGATCAACTAGCAAGCTGGTGGCTACTGGGGACCGGTGAGGAGTGGGCGACCTTGTACGCGGCTGCTCAAGAGGGTGACTTCGACCAGCAGTTGTGGGATGCTAGTAAGGTTGTCTTCCAAGATACTTCCGGTGCTGACCGGGAAACACTCTTTTTCCTCTGTGCCGATGGCAAGGCACAAATTTAAATGGCCAATTGTAAAAATTTTAAAGCCGAGGCCTCACAAGCCATGGTGTGTTGGGTTTGCGGCCGCAATAGGGCAGACCGCCTTGCCAACTTCGGCTTGGAAGCCACCATTGACGGGTGGTGGGAGGTTGTGCTCCCCATGGGAGCCATATATAGACACATCCCAGCCAAACGTCGCAACCCGACTACGGGTTGCACGGGGTGCTGCGAGTAACTATTTGTGGTATTTCCGGCATGAGGGATGCGGTGTCGGCTGCCACTGGCAAGTCCGCGGCGGTCGTTGTCCGCAATTTTTTCCAACCGATCCTAGATGTTGCCCGCATGGCAGCCAAGACGGTAACAAAGGGTAGGATGGCAAAGGGCAATGACAGCGCCAACGCGAAGGGCAACGTCAGGTTGGAGTGTGCCGCGGCTGTGCAATTCATGCGCACCCGGAGGTGGGAGGCACTCATTGCTATGTGCCTTGAAGAGGGGGGTATGAACAACAAGCGGGTGGGGGGGGGATGGGGGGATGTTTGTAGGCAGTGGTGGGACAATTTTGCCAAGATGTGTATGTATGCATGGCGGACATCTTGGCTGTCCGGGGCAGATCTAGGAAGGTTACGTGAGTGTAGTATAGCGATGGGCAAAGCCCACTTACTCTTGGAATGGCCTGAGCTGTTGTGGTCACATTTGTGGATCGACCACATGTACTTTTTTGCCCGCCCATGGAGAAACCTCTCCAAAAATTCATGCTTCGCCATAGAAGGCAGCCATTGTAGGCTCAAGCGCATGTTACGCAACAGCGGGGGCCTAAGCCTTCTGCGTGGGCGCCTAGGTGTGCAGGTTGTCGTTGACAACCACACCATAGACGACAGCCTCCGTGCGGAGGGGTGGGACCTTGCATGCGTGGGCAAGGCCCGTTGACCGTACAACAATTGGTTAGGCGGGCCCGCAAGAGGGCCCTTAGTGACCTCAACTATGTACATACCCTTAGTCAACGTTTCAGGCGCCGCAAACAGCGGCGAGCATAGCATGTTTGGACGGTTGGACGGTTAATGGCAAAGAGGACTTGCTTTGTTATGGTGAAGATGTGCATGCCCGTACGCAAAAATGGGGCCAAATTCGCCCGAAGTTCGCGCGAAATTCGCGCGAATTTGGCCCAAATGGCAGACATAGGCGAACGGCACAATACAAATAGGGCATTAAACGGCCACTATGGCCACCCAGTTTGTGGAAAAGGGGTGGTTTTTTCTCGCAGGGACCTGTATTTATTTTTTTAGAATTTTGAAACCATATCCTCCGTTCCAACCCATTGAAAAGGGCCTTTTTCGGACAAAATGGTTGTTTTGGACACCCATATTCGCATTCTCATTCAAAAGTTCCCTTAACGGCCATTCGCAAAGGGTGCATGTTGCGCGTCCCCATTGTTGATAGCGACATTGAGCACCAGCTGGTTTTCCCAAAGGCAGCAGTAGTAGTCGCAGCAGCAGTAGTGACAGTGGAAGTAGTAGCAGTCCCGAGGATGATGATTCTGAGGATGATGATGTGTAGGTGTCTAGCGGCTCTACAGTAAGTGCCGCAGGGTCAGATTCTTCATCATCATCTCGTGACAGCCCTGAACCTCAACCGCAACCCAAGAAGTATCGGCGTACGGCTGTACATAGTCAGGGGGAGCGGGTGTTGGATGTGGACGCCATGTCAAGTGATGGTTGTCCCGTGCATATGCTTAGTGAAGGGGAGTACAGCATTCACATTTCCAATTAAGGACAAGTATTCTTTTCTTTTTTGCATGTTGCTTTGCTGAGGTCAGGTATTTGGGTGGACAACATTGTCCTCTCTCAACGTAGCAAATTTCAATTGATAATCGCCTGGGGTTTTCAAAGTTGCCCGGAAGAATGCTCGGAAGTTTTGGTAGCCAGCTCGGGACCCAAAACGCAACCAATATTGCTTGGAATGTTCTATGGACCTTCCAGGCAACCATCCCCGGGTAGCTCGGAAGAAATTTTGGTGCGGATTTCTGAAATGTACTGTGCGATACGAGTCCCATTTGGTGGCCACAAGTGCTAAGCGGTTCCAAAAATCACCTGCAAAATGCCCAGCTTTTTCCTGCCATTTTTTACCTTCTATGCTGTGCGTTCCAGCGCCATGTGTGGGTGCCGGGGGGGGGGGGGGGCTCCCAAGGGATTGGTACACAACCTGCTCATGCAGTTTTTCACCATGGGCAACTCAAAAATCGAAGTGTTCGAAACTTGTTCTTCTGAACCCGTGATCACCTAAAATGCCCATCCAAGGTTTGTAAAGCATGTCTCAGGCCGTATTTGCGTGTTTTTGACCTTTGGGCGTGGGGGGGGGGGGGGGGTCTCTGGGTGGTCTTCCAAGGGATTGGTACACAACCTACTTACGCGGTTTTTCACCGTGGACACCTTAAATCGCCTCGCAGAGGTTGTTAGATCAAAGCCAGGCAGGCGTATATAGGAGAAAACGCCACATGGCCCCCCCATTTTGGGCCTTTTTGGGCCTATTCGCGTACCCTACCCCAAGGGGTTGAATTGTTAGTTTAACCCCTTGTAAAATCATTATTTTATCCAACAAACGCATCCCCCAATGAGTTTTTGGTCCGGACCCCCCCAGACCCCCCCCCACTTGAAACCCACTTTTTGAGGTTTTGAGGGAGGTGGGGGGGGGGGTGGGGGGGGGGTGGGAGGGGTGTCGAAAAATGACCCCCCCTTTTTTGGATCAATAATCATGAATCTTTTCGGTCTTTTTTTTTATTTTGAGCCGAAAAAGTGTTTCCGGGTCCCGACTCCATGGGGTTTGTATGGGGCGGAGTGGGACGAGCGCTCATGCAATTTATGCACTTTTCGGCCATTTTTGCTATGTTGGTGGTTTTGGCGACCTCAGCGACCCCGTGGTACCCACTCTGAGGGGTGTGAGTGGGGATGTTGTGCCAGTATATGCCTACTAGGATACGAAAGGACGTTTTTTGCAGCCTCTAGCCTTGCTGAGAGCCGTTCACAACCCGTGCCAAAGACACGAAATGACTGCTTCCACCAATAATGGCCCAGTGAATGTGCCGGTACACAACCTGCTAATGCAGCTTTTCACCTCGAACAGCTCAAAAATCGAAGTTTTCGAAACTTGTTTTTATGATATTGTGAACATACTATATGACCATCCAAGGTATGTAAAGCATGTTTTAGGCCACATTTACGTGTTTTTCACCCTATTTGGGTATTAGCTCGGGGGGCGGGGTCTCCCAAGGGATTGGTGCACACAACCTGCTAATGCAGTTTTTCACCCTGGGCAGCTCAAAATTCGAAGTTTTTGAAACTTTTTTTTATTTTTTATGATATTGTGACCATACAATATGACCATCCAAGGTATATAAAGCATGTTCTAGGCCGTATTTATATGTTTTTCACCCTATTTGGGTATTAGGTCCAGGGGGGGGCGGGGGGGGGGGGGGGGGCTCCCAAGGGATTGGTACACAACCTGCTAGTGCAGTTTTTCACCCTGAGCAGCTCAAAAATCGAAGTGTTTGAAACTTATTTTTTTGATATCATGATCACCTAAAATGACCATCCAAGCTATGTAAAGCATTCATTAGGCCCTATTTAGTTTTTCACTCTATTTTGGTATTGGGCGGGGGGGGAGGGGGTTTCTCCCAAGGGATTGGTACACAACCTGCTTATGCAGCTTTTCACCCTGGGCAGCTCAAAAATCCAAGATTCGAAACTTATTTTTCCAATGCTGTGATCACTTAAAATGACCATCCAAGCTACGTAAAGCATGTTTTAGGCCGTATTTGTGTCGTTTTTTCCCTATTTTGTGTGTGCGTTGCTTGGAGTAGATTCTCTGCGAGGCGGACTTGCCGAAGGCAATAGAATTTTGTTATAGCACTGAGATCCTTCTATGCATGGGGAGAAATGATGCTATTCCATAATAGTCCACAAGGTGTGTGTTTTGCATGTGCCACCTCACAGGGTCCACTCAAAAAATAAATTTGATGGGTGTTTACCATGTGTAGCTGGACTGCAAACTTTCTTGCTCGAATTTTGTGGGATTCATTTTCATGTTACAAGGTACCACCCACAAAAGTTTGGGCAGAAACCAAACCCCCAGGATGAAGGACTATGAAGGACTGTTGATGTTGTCAATGTAGTCAGAAGGGGTAGCTTCACCAGGACTGATCACTGGGACCGAGCTAGTGATAACGCAAATATTGCACACTGTAAGCCATGCATCCCGTAAACAGCAAACCACACATTTCGTCTGTTCCCTGGTCCTTGTCGTTGTGTGTGTGCATCTTCGTGGTAAGTGGAGATGGCCACGATATATTGGTCGGGTCTAGGATGTGTTAATGCGTTGGCCAATAGGCTGAAAAGGGATCAAAATAGACCAAATGTAACTGCATAAGCATCCCAAGCGGTCTAGATGAAACAACAATTGATAAAAAAAAACAATTTGGCACACTGTCTAGTACCTTTTGCACCCAACTGGCGGCCTTATCATCGCCAACCATCTTGGCCTGCCAAATATCCAAAACGGCTTGAAAATGGGGGGTTTCGGGACCAAAATAGAGTCTGAAGAATCCAAAGCATTTTCCCAACATGGGACCCCTTGTATCTCCTGCATACCACACCCCGCCAAACAATAGCATTTTTTGACAGAGTTTGGAACTTGCCACCCACATGTACTGCACCCATCCCAGCTGCCACTGTTGAGTTCCTTGCTCAAATGTGCTTCATACTAATAGGTATCATCCACCAAAATTTCAACTGAATCTAAACCAGCACAATGGAATCCTGGTTTTTTCCAATGTTGCTTGTGTGTGCTTGCTTCTGCTAGAAAGGATAGCTCCACCCCAGACCTGAAAGAGGGTGATAAAACCTTACTGGTTACACCAGCTTAGTGGAAAGGCTATAAAGCACCAGAGTGGGTACACCAGGCTAGTGAAAAGGGGTCATAAAATGTGAGTAGTCACACCAGCAGCTCAGTTGAAAGGCAAATGAAACTTTACCAGGCAGCAAAACACAGAGACCAAAGACTCCAACATTGAAATTGCAGTCTTACATTTTTACTCGGACAGCCATTGGCAGCATGTGTCCAAACAAGGATGACGCATTCATGTTGCACAATTGCGTTGTCACCGCAAATGTGCTTGTTGATGCACCTATGTTGCAAATGTTACAAATGTTGCGGACTCTACCAGCCTGGTGTATTATCTCGTTCGTATTGCTTTATGTTTGTGCCGCAGGTGCAGCAAGATCTTGAGAACATCGCCAACGGAATTTACAAAGCCCCGTACAACGCCAAGCATCATCATGACAATCCAGATTTCGTTTTTGAGCACATCACCAACCTCATGAAGTCTGCTTCACAGGACCCCCACCCTCAGGCAATGCCACATGAAGACCCGCGCAATGTATGCAAATGCAGCAATAAGGCTACACTGTGTTCTGTTACAGCGGATGGCCCCACGACATCAGGGGGTAGCCACCCCTGGGCACCGTCCTGTACCCAGGGGCGAGCTGCGGAACGGGATAGTATGCACAAAGTCCCCCCCCCCCTCTCCCCCCCATCCCCCCCCCCCCCACCTGCCCCCCCCTTACCCGGCTCAGCTCGCTTCACTCAACACAGGGGCCAGCCCCTGCACCCCCCTTAAATAACAAGACTCCTGCAGTGGCCACAGACTGCCTGTGTGTGCTTCACTTTCTGTGTATATGCCCCCCCTACCCCCCACACCTAACCCGCCCCCCTACCCCCTAGGTAGACGGGGCGACTTCGTGCAGTTTAAGGGGAACCCTGCCGAGTAAGTCGCTGAGTGTTTTTATGGTCTGCAATCAAACAGGCACATATCCGTTTTTGGGTGGCCACCTGCTGAACAGGAAGATTGTGTTACGACATATTGCTGTGCCGTTTTTGTTGGTTGGCAGCATGATGAAATGCATGGTTGTTGTTGTTGTGATTTTTGTTGTGATTGTTGCTGTCACTCCTGCTATGGCAGCAGTGGGCTGCAGTTGTTTGCTTATGTCGTTGTTGTGAACATGAGTGCCCGCTGAACACCATCTGTGGCTGCTGTCACAACTGCACATGTGGCGCCTGAAGGGAAAGATCTGCAGCTCTCTCTCTCTTTCTCTCTCTCTCTCTCTCTCTCTCTCTCTCTCTGTCCCTCTCTGGATGTTTTGTCCTTCTACGTCCACAAATGGACAGCTGCTTGTAGTACCTAGGGTTTGGGTTCGGTGCAGATTCCTGAGGCAGATGAAATCATGCTGGAGGAGGTGCTGCGGGGGTAGTTTTTGTTCCCTTTTGGCCCCGCCGTGTTTGGCTCGCCGGAGACATCACCTGCATCTGGACCATTGCACGCCTTTGAATGGCCACAGGTTGCGGGAAAAGGTGCTTCCAGATGCCTTTTACCAGGTGCACACCAGCTTTGTTTGGTGGTGGCAGGGCCGGTCTGGCACGGCGGCTCGGGTTGACGCACGAGGAGTGGACAGACAGATTATGCACAGACACCACCTCTTCCCAGGCGCTAGATGAGAGGATGTGGTATGGTCCAGGCAATCCAGGCAGTCCACCAGCGACGGTGGCATGAACCCGTAGCCCCCTCGGTGTGTCAATGTGCTGCGGTGCGTAGAACACAACCCCTAGGTCAGGTTTTCATCTGGGGCAGTCCAACATCAACCTGGTGCAGGGGTCACGGCACCATCGCGCCTTCTCCCCAGGCCTGAAGCAGCCCGGCAGTCACAGGGTCTTGTAGCGCAGAGGCCACCAAGACACAGAGAACTGAACACAGTACGGAAAGCACTAAAGACTGCACAGGGTCAACAGTGAATAAAAATATCATTCGCTGTGTCTGACGACACTAAAACAGTCCATTCTGCTCCGGGTTCATTGGAGTTTGGCCTGGCGTGCCCCAGACTCCATACGTTTTCTGCAGGAGATCATGCAGCGGCAGGCCCTTGTGCCCCTATCAAACTACATTTCGGCACGTGTTGAGGAAGAGACCAAGCTGTTGGAAGTTGCCTGTGGCCATGGCAGGTTGCACATCCTCATCAAAGACAATTGGCCCAAGTATGTGTGTTGCTGTTAAGCGAATGCTGGCAAAATTTTATTGTGCTATTTGCTCCTGAAGCAGGAGCTGCCCCACCATCCCCACCGTAAAGGGGCTGCCAGGGGTGCACGCTCTGGTGTGTGTTGGTTTCACTCTGTTCGTGTAGCAGGGATTCGGGTTTGGCTACTGTCCGGTTCATCCCTTTTTTTTTTTTGGAAGTGTGCCCTCCTGCAGTTTTTCTTTTGACACAGAACAATTTTGAACCCCAGCGATTGGGCTGCACAGCAGTTCCCAGGCGTGCCCAGCAACACCAACACCATGGATTGTAGTGTTTGCCTGCTGGAGGCAGGCCTTACCGGGGGGGGGGGGGGTAATTTGAGGTTTTTTGTTGGGGGGAGGGCTAAAATTAGGGGTGGAAACATTTGAAACGGGTCCTTAGAAATGAAGGAAAAATTTGGTATAAGGTCCCATGTTGTTGCTTCCTAGTGGATGGCTGCTGTTATTTCTTTGTGGCCTCTGGATGGTTGCTGATATTTCCTGATGGCCTCTGGATGGTTGCTGATATTTCTTGGTGGGCTCTGGGTGGTTGCTGTTATTTCCTGGTGGCCTCTGGATGGCTGCTGTTATTTCCTGGTGGCCTCTGGATGGCTGCTCTTATTTCCTGGTGGCCTCTGGATGGTTGCTGATATTTCCTGGTTGCCTCTGGATGGTTGCTGTTATTCCCTGGTGGCCTCTGGATGGCTGCTGTTATTTCCTGGTGGCCTCTGGATGGTTGCTAATATTACCTGGGCGCCTCTGAATGGTTGCTGTTATTCCCTGGTGGGCTCTGGATGGCTGCTGTTATTTCCTGATGGCCTCTGGATGGTTGCTGATATTTCCTGGTGGGCTCTGGATGGTTGCTGTTCTTTCCTGGGGGCCGCTGGATGGTTGCTGTTATTCCCTGGTGGGCTCTGGATGGCTGCTGTTATTTCCTGGTGGGCTCTGGATGGTTGCTAATATTACCTGGGCGCCTCTGAATGGTTGCTGTTATTCCCTGGTGGGCTCTGGATGGCTGCTGTTATTTCCTGGTGGGCTCTGGATGGTTGCTGATATTTCCTGATGGGCTCTGGATGGTTGCTGTTCTTTCCTGGTGGCCTCTGGATGGCTGCTGTTATTTCCTTGTGGCCTCTGGATGGTTGCTGATATTTCCTGGTGGCCTCTGGATGGTTGCTGATATTTCCTGGTGAGCTCTGGATGGTTGCTGTTATTTCCTGGTGCCCTCTGGATGGCTGCTGTTATTTCATGATGGCCTCTGGATGGTTGCTGTTATTTCTTGGTGGCCTCTGGATGGTTGCTGTTATTTCCTGGTGGCCTCTGGATGGTTGCTGATATTTCCTGGTGGCCTCTGGATGGCGGCTGTTATTTCTTGGTGGCCTCTGGATGGTTGCTGTTATTTCTTGGTGGCCTCTGGATGGTTGCTGTTATTTCCTGGTTGCCTCTGGATGGTTGCTGTTATTTCCTGGTGGCTTCTGGATGGCGGGTGTTATTTCCTGGTGGCCTCTGGATGGCGGCTGTTATTTCGTGGTGGCCTATGGATGGTTGCTGATATTTCATGATGTCCTCTGGATGGCTGCTGTTATTTCCTGGTGGCCTCTGGATGGTTGCTGTTATTTACCGATGGCCTCTGGATGGCTGCTGTTATTTCCTGATCGCCTTTGGATGGCTGCTGTTATTTCCTGGTGGCCTCTGGATGGCTGCTGTTATTTCCTGATGGCCTCTGGATGGCTGCTGTTATTTCCTGGTGGCCTCTGGATGGTTGCTGATATTTCCTGATGGCCTCTGGATGGCTGCTGTTTTTTCCTGGTGGCCTCTGGATGGCTGCTGTTATTTCCTGGTGGCCTCTGGATGGCTGCTGTTATTTCCTGGTGGGATCTGGATGGTTGCTGATATTTCCTGATGGGCTCTGGATGGTTGGTGTTCTTTCCTGGTGGCCTCTGGATGGCTGCTGTTATTTCCTGGTGGCCTCTGGATGGTTGCTGATATTTCCTGCTGGCCTCTGGATGGTTGCTGATATTTCCTGGTGAGCTCTGGATGGTTGCTGTTATTTCCTGGTGGCCTCTGGATGGCTGCTGTTATTTCCTGATGGCCTCTGGATGGCGGCTGTTATTTCCTGGTGGCCTCTGGATGGTTGCTGATATTTCCTGGTGGCCTCTGGATGGTTGCTGATATTTCCTGGTGAGCTCTGGATGGTTGCTGTTATTTCCTGGTGGCCTCTGGATGGTTGCTCATATTTCCTGATGGCCCCTGGACGGCTGCTGTTATTTCCTGGTGGCCTCTGGATGGCGGCTGTTATTTCTTGGTGGCCTCTGGATGGTTGCTGTTATTTCCTGGTTGCCTCTGGAACGTTGCTGTTATTTCCTGGTGGCCTCTGGATGGCGGGTGTTATTTCCTGGTGGGCTCTGGATGGCGGCTGTTATTTTGTGGTGGCCTCTGGATGGCTGCTGTTATTTCTTGGTGGCCTCTGGATGGTTGCTGATATTTCATGATGTCCTCTGGATGGTTGCTGTTATTTCCTGATGGCCTCTGGATGGTTGCTGATATTTCCTAATGGGCTCTGGATGGTTGCTGTTATTTCCTGGTGGCCTCTGGATGGCTGCTGTTATTTCCTGGTGGCCTCTGGATGGTTGCTGATATTTCCTGGTGGCCTCTGGATGGTTGCTGATATTTTCTGGTCGCCTCTGGATGGTTGCTGTTATTTCCTGGTGGCCTCTGGATGGCTGCTGTTATTTCCTGATGGCCTCTGGATGGCTGCTGTTATTTCCTGGTGGCGTCTGGATGGCGGCTGTTATTTCTTGGTGGCCTCTGGATGGTTGCTGTTATTTCCTGGTTGCCTCTGGATGGTTGCTGTTATTTCCTGGTGGCCTCTGGATGGCTGCTGTTATTTCCTGGTGGCCTCTGGATGGCGGCTGTTATTTCGTGGTGGCCTCTGGATGGTTGCTGTTATTTACCGATGGCCTCTGGATGGCTGCTGTTATTTCCTGATCGCCTTTGGATGGCTGCTGTTATTTCCTGGTGGCCTCTGGATGGCGGCTGTTATTTCTTGGTGGCCTCTGGATGGTTGCTGATATTTCCTGATGGCCTCTGGATGGCTGCTGTTTTTTCCTGGTGGCCTCTGAATGGCTGCTGTTATTTCCTGGTGGGCTCTGAATGGCTGCTGTTATTTCCTGGTCGCCTCTGAATGGCTGCTGTTATTTCTTGGTGGGCTCTGAATGGCTGCTGTTATTTCCTGGTGGCCTCTGAATGGCTGCTGTTATTTCCTGGTGGGCTTTGAATGGCTGCTGTTATTTCCTGGCGGGCTCTGGATGGCTGCTGTTATTTCCTGGCGGGCTCTGGATGGCTGCTGGTATTTCCTGGTGGCCTCTGGATGGCTGCTGTTCTTTCCTGGTGGCCTCTGGATGGTTGCTGATATTTCCTGGTGGCCTCTGGATGGCTGCTGATATATCCTGATGGCCTCTGGATGGTTGCTGATATTTCCTGTTGGCCTCTGGATGGTTGCTGGTATTTCCTGGTGGGATCTGGATGGTTGCTGATATTTCCTGGAGGCCTCTGGATGGTTGCTGTTATTTCTTGGTGGCCTCTGGATGGTTGCTGATATTTCCTAATGGGCTCTGGATGGTTGCTGATATTTCCTGGTGGCCTCTGGATGGCTGCTGTTATTTCCTGGTGGCCTCTGGATGGTTGCTGATATTTCCTGGTGGCCTCTGGATGGTTGCTGATATTTCCTGGTGGCCTCTGGATGGTTGCTGTTATTTCCTGGTGGCCTCTGGATGGCTGCTGTTATTTCCTGATGGCCTCTGGATGGCTGCTGTTATTTCCTGGTGGCGTCTGGATGGCGGCTGTTATTTCTTGGTGGCCTCTGGATGGTTGCTGTTATTTCCTGGTTGCCTCTGGATGGTTGCTGTTATTTCCTGGTGGCCTCTGGATGGCGGGTGTTATTTCCTGGTGGCCTCTGGATGGCGGCTGTTATTTCGTGGTGGCCTCTGGATGGTTGCTGTTATTTACCGATGGCCTCTGGATGGCTGCTGTTATTTCCTGATCGCCTTTGGATGGCTGCTGTTATTTCCTGGTGGCCTCTGGATGGCGGCTGTTATTTCTTGGTGGCCTCTGGATGGTTGCTGATATTTCCTGATGGCCTCTGGATGGCTGCTGTTTTTTCCTGGTGGCCTCTGAATGGCTGCTGTTATTTCCTGGTGGGCTCTGAATGGCTGCTGTTATTTCCTGGTGGCCTCTGAATGGCTGCTGTTATTTCCTGGTGGGCTTTGAATGGCTGCTGTTATTTCCTGGCGGGCTCTGGATGGCTGCTGTTATTTCCTGGCGGGCTCTGGATGGCTGCTGGTATTTCCTGGTGGCCTCTGGATGGCTGCTGTTCTTTCCTGGTGGCCTCTGGATGGTTGCTGATATTTCCTGGTGGCCTCTGGATGGTTGCTGATATATTTTGATGGCCTCTGGATGGTTGCTGATATTTCCTGTTGGCCTCTGGATGGTTGCGGGTATTTCCTGGTGGGATCTGGATGTTTGCTGATATTTCCTGGAGGCCTCTGGATGGTTGCTGTTATTTCTTGGTGGCCTCTGGATGGTTGCTGTTATTTCCTCGTGGCCTCGGGATGGTTGCTGTTAATTCTTGATGGCCTGTGGATGGTTGGTGTTATTTCCTGAAGGCCTCTGGATGGCTGCTGTTATTTCCTAATGGCCTCTGGATGGCTGCTGATATTTCCTAATGGCCTCTGGATGGCTGCTGATATTTCCTAATGGCCTCTGGATGGTCGCTGATATTTCCTGGTGGCCTCTGGATAGTTGCTGTTATTTCCTGATGGCCTCTGGATGGCTGCTGTTATTTCCTGATGGCCTCTGGATGGCTGCTGTTATTTCCTGGTGGCCTCTGGATGGTTGCTGATATTTCCTGATGGCCTCTGGATGGTTGCTGTTATTTCCTGGTGGCATCTGGATGGCGTTTGTTATTTCCTGGTGGCCTGTGGATGGTTGCTGTTATTTCCTGGTGGCCTCTGGATGGTTGCTGATATTTTCTGGTGGGCTCTGGATGGTTGCTGATATTTCCTGGTGGCCCCTGGATGGTTGCTGATATTTCCTGATGGCCTCTGGATGGTTGCTGTTATTTCTTGGTGGCCTCTGGATAGCTGCTGTTATTTCCTGATGGCCTCTGGATGGGTGCTGTTATTTCCTGATGGCCTCTGGATGGCTGCTGATATTTCCTGGTGGCCTTTGCATGGTTGCTGTTATTTACTGATGGCCTCTGGATGGCTGCTGTTATTTCCTGGTGGCCTCTGGATGGCTGCTGTTATTTCCCGGTGGCCTCTGGATGGTTGCTGATATTTCCTGGTGGCCTCTGGATGGTTGCTGATATTTCCTGGTGGCCTCTGGATGGTTGCTGTTATTTCCTGATGGCCTCAGGATGGTTGCTGCTATTTTCTGGTCGCCTCTGGATGTTGCTGACATTTCCTGAGGGTCTCTGGATGGCAGCTGTTATTTCCTGATGGCCTCTGGATGGCTGCTGTTATTTCCTGGTGGCCTCTGCTGTTATTTCCTGATGGCCTCTGGATGGCTGCCGTTATTTCCTGGTGGCCTCTGGATGGTTGCTGTTATTTCCTGGTGGCCTCTGGATGGCTGCTGTTATGTCCTGGTGGTTTTGGATGGCTGCTGATATTTCCTGATGGTCTCTGGATGGCTGCTGATATTACCTGATGGCCTCTGGATGGCTGCTGTTATTTTCTGATGGCCTCTGGATGGTTGCTCATATTTCCTGGTGGCCTCTGGATGGTTGCTATTATTTCCTGATGGCCTTTGGATGGCTGCTGTTATTTCCTGGTGGCCTCTGGATGGTTGCTGTTATTTGCTGATGGCCTCTGGATTGTTGCTGATATTTCCTGTTGGCCTCTGGATGGTTGCTGTTATTTCCTGATGGCCTCTGGATGGTTGCTGATATTTCATGGTGGCCCCTGGATGGTTGCTGTTATTCCCTGATGGCCTTTGGATGGTTGCTGATATTTCCTGGTGGTCTCTGGATGGTTGCTGATATTTCCTGGTGGCCTGTGGATGGCTGCTGTTATTTGCTGATGGCCTTTGGATGGTTGCTGATATTCCCTTGTGGCCTCTGGATGGTTGCTGTCATTTCCTGATGGCCTCTGGATGGTTGCTGATATTTCCTGGTGGCCTCTGGATGGCTGCTGTTATTTGCTGATGGCCTTTGGATGGTTGCTGATATTTCCTGGTGGCCTCTGGATGGTTGCTTTTATTTCCTGATGGCCTCTGGATGGTTGCTGATATTTCCTGGTGGCCTCTGGGTGGTTGCTGTTATTTCCTGATGGCCTCTGGATGGTTGCTGATATTTCCTGGTGGCCCCTGGGTGGTTGCTGTTATTTCCTGATGGCTTCTGGATGGTTGCTGATATTTCCTGGTGGCCTCTGGTGGGTGCCGTTATTTCCTGGTGGCCTGTGGATGGTTGCTGTTATTTCCTGGTGGCCTGTGGATGGTTGCTGATTTTACCTGGTGGCCTCTGGATGGTTGTTGTTATTTCCTGGTGGGATCTAGATGGCTGCTGTTATTTCCTGATGGCCTCTGGATGGTTGCTGATATTTCCTGGTGGCCTCTGGATGGTTGCTGTTATTTCCTGATGGCCTCTGGATGGCTGCTGTTATTTCCTGGTGGCCTCTGGATGGTTGCTGTTATTTCCTGGTGGCCTCTGGATGGCTGCTGTTATGTCCTGGTGGTTTTGGATGGCTGCTGATATTTCCTGATGGTCTCTGGATGGCTGCTGATATTTCCTGATGGCCTCTGGATGGCTGCTGTTATTTTCTGATGGCCTCCGGATGGTTGCTGTCATTTCCTGGTGGCCTCTGGATGGTTGCTGTTATTTGCTGATGGCCTTTGGATGGCTGCTGTTATTTCCTGGTGGCCTCTGGATGGTTGCTGTTATTTCCTGATGGCCTCTGGATTGTTGCTGATATTTCCTGGTGGCTTCTGGATGGTTGCTGTTATTTCCTGATGGCCTCTGGATGGTTGCTGATATTTCCTGGTGGCCCCTGGATGGTTGCTGTTATTTCCTGATGGCCTCTGGATGGTTGCTGATATTTCCTGGTGGCCTCTGGATGGCTGCTGTTATTTGCTGATGGCCTTTGGATGGTTGCTGATATTCCCTTGTGGCCTCGGGATGGTAGCTGTTATTTCCTGATGGCCTCTGGATGGTTGCTGATATTTCCTGGTGGCCTCTGGATGGCTGCTGTTATTTGCTGATGGCCTTTGGATGGTTGCTGATATTTCCTGGTGGCCTCTGGATGGTTGCTTTTATTTCCTGATGGCCTCTGGATGGTTGCTGATATTTCCTGGTGGGCTCTGGTGGGTGCCGTTATTTCCTGGTGGCCTGTGGATGGTTGCTGTTATTTCTTGGTGGCCTCTGGATGGTTGTTGTTATTTCCTGGTGGGATCTGGATGGCTGCTGTTATTTCCTGATGGCCTCTGGATGGTTGCTGTTATTTCCTGATGGCCTCTGGATCGTTGCCGTTATTTCCTGGTGGCCTCTGGATGGTTGCTGATATTTCCTGGTGGGCTCTGGTGGGTGCCGTTATTTCCTGATGGCCTGTGGATGGTTGCTGTTATTTCTTGGTGGCCTCTGGATGGTTGTTGTTATTTCCTGGTGGGATCTGGATGGCTGCTGTTATTTCCTGATGGCCTCTGGATGGTTGCTGATATTTCCTGGTGGCCTCTGGATGGTTGCTGATATTTCCTGATGGCCTCTGGATGAGGGCTGATGTTTCTTGGTGGGCTCTGGATGGTTGCTGATATTTCCTGCTGGCCTCTGGATGGTTGCTGTTATTTTCATGGTGGCCCGTGGATGGTTGGTGTTATTTCCTGGTGGCCTCTGGATGGTTGCTGTTATTTCCTGGTGGCCTCTGGATGGTTGACGTTATTTCCTGGTGGCCTCCGGATGGTTGCTGATATTTCCTGGTGGCCTCTGGATGGTTGCTGTTATTTCGTGGTGGCCCCTGGATGGTTGCTGTTATTTCCTGGTGGCCTGTGGATGGTTGCTGTTCTTTCGTGGTGGCCTCTGGATGGTTGCTGATAATTCGTGGTGGCCTCTGGATGGCGGCTGTTATTTCCTGATGGCCTGTCGATGGTTGCTGTTCTTTCCTGGTGGCCTTTGGATGGCTGCTGTTATTTCCTGGTGGCCTCTGGATGGTCGCTGTTATTTCCTTGTGGCCTGTGGATGGTTGCTGTTATTTCCTGGTGGCCTCTGGATGGTCGCTGTTATTTCCTTGTGGCCTGTGGATGGTTGCTGCTGTTTCGTGGTGGCCTCTGAATGGTTGCTGTTATTTCCCGGTCGCCTCTGGATGGTTGCTGTTATTTCCTGGTGGCCTTTGCATGGCTGCTATTATTTCCTGGTGGCCTCTGGATGGTCGCTGTCATTTCCTTGTGGCCTGTGGATGGTTGCTGTTATTTCCTGGTGGCCTCTGGATGGGTGCTGTTATTTCCTGATGGCCTCTGGATGGTTGCTGATATTTCCTGGTGGCCTCTGGATGGTTGCTGATATTTCCTGATGGTTTTTGGATGGTGGCTGATGTTTCCTGGTGGGATCTGGATGGTTGCTGTTATTTTCTGGTGGCCTCTGGATGGTTGCTGTTAATTCCTGGTGGCCTGTGGATGGTTGCTGTTATTTCCTGGTGGCCTGTGGATTGCTGCTGTTATTTCCTGGTGGCCTCTGGATGGTTGCTGTTATTTCCTGGTGGCCTCCGGATGGTTGCTGTTATTTCCTGGTGGCCTCTGGATGGTTGCTGTTATTTCCTGGTGGCCTCTGGATGGTTGCTGTTATTTCGTGGTGGCCTCTGGATGGTTGCTGTTATTTCCTGGTGGCTTCTGGATGGTCGCTGTTATTTCCTTGTGGCCTGTGGATGGTTGCTTTTTTTACCTGGTGGGCTCTGGATTGTTGCTGTTGGTTCCTGATGGCCTCTGGCTGGCTGCTGTTATTTCCTGATGGGCTCTGGATGGTTGCTGTTATTTCCTGGTTGTCTCTGGATGGTTGCTGTTATTTCCTGGTGGCCTCTGGATGGTTGCTGATATTTCGTGGTGGCCTCTGGATGGTTGCTGTTATTTCCTGGTGGCCTCTGGATGGTTGCTGTTATTCCCTGGTGGCCTGTGGATGGCTGCTGTTATTTCCTGGTGGCCTCTGGATGGTCGCTGCTGTTTCCTGGTGGCCTTTGCATGGCTGCTGTTATTTCTTGGTGGCCTCTGGATGGTTGCTGTTATTTCCTTGTGGCCTGTGGATGGTTGCTTTTTTTACCTGGTGGCCTCTGGATGGTTGCTGTTATTTCCTGGTGGCCTCTGGATGGTTGCTGTTATTTCCTGGTGGCCTCTGGATGGTTGCTGTTATTTCCTGGTGGCCTCTGGATGGTTGCTGTTATTTCCTGGTGGCCTCTGGATGGTCGCTGTTATTTCCTTGTGGCCTGTGGATGGTTGCTGTTATTTCCTGGTGGCCTCTGGATGGTTGCTGTTATTTCCTGGTGGCCTGTGGATGGTTGCTGTTATTTCCTGGTGGCCTCTGGATGGTTGCTGTTATTTCCTGGTGGCCTCTGGATGGTCGCTGTTATTTCCTTGTGGCCTGTGGATGGTTGCTGTTATTTCCTGGTGGCCTCTGGATGGTTGCTGTTATTTCCTGGTGGCCTCTGGATGGTTGCTGTTATTTCCTGATGGCCTCTGGATGGTTGCTGTTATTTACTGGTGGCCTCTGGATGGTTCCTGATATTTCATGATGGCCTCAGGATCGCTGCTGCTATTTGCTGCTGGCCTTTGAATGGCTGCTGTTATTTCCTGGTGGCCTCTGGATGGTTGCTGTTCTTTCCTGGTGGCCTCTGGATGGCTGCTGATATTTCCTGCTGGCCTCTGGATGGTTGCTGATTTTACCTGGTGGCCTCTGGATGGTGGCTGATATTTCTTGGTGGCCTCTGGATGGTTGCTGTTATTTCCTGGTGGCCTGTGGATGGTTGGTGTTTTTTCCTCGTGGCCTCTGGATGGTTGCTGATATTTCCTAGTGCCCTGGTGGCCTCTGGATGGTTGCTGTTATTCCCTCGTGGCCTGTGGATGGCTGCTGTTATTTCCTGGTGGCCTCTGGATGGTCGCTGCTGTTTGCTGGTGGCCTCTGGATGGTTCCCGTTATTTCCTGGTGGCCTCTGGATGGCTGCTGATATTTCCTGGTGGCCTCTGGATGGTTGCTGTTATTTTCTGGTGGCCTCTGAATGGCTGCTGTTATTCTCTGGTGGCCTCTGGATGGTTGCTGTTATTTCGTGATGGCCTCTGGATGGCTGCTGTTGTTTCCTGGTGGGCTTTGGATGGTCGCTGATATTTCCTGGTGGGCTCTCGATGGTTGCTGTTATTTCCTGGTGGCCTCTGGATGGCGGCTGTTATTTCCTGGTGGCCTCTGGCTGGCTGCTGTTACTTCCTGGTGGTCTCTTGATGGTTGCTGTTATTTCGTGATGGCCATGGATGGCCGCTGTTGTTTCTTGGTGGGCTTTGGATGGTCGCTGATATTTCCTGGTGGGCTCTCGATGATTGCTGTTATTCCCTGGTGGCCTCTGGATGGTCGCTGATGTTTCCTGGTGGCCTCTGGATGGTTGCTGATATTTTCTGTTGGCCTGTGGATGGCTGCAGATTTTTTCTGGTGGCCTCTGGATGGTTGCTGTTATTTCCTGGTGGCCTGTGGATTGTTGCTGATATTTCCTGGTGGCCTCTGGATGGTTGCTCCTCTTTCATGGTGGCCTTTGGATGGTTGCTGTGATTTCCTGGTGGCCTTCGGATGGTTGATTTAATTTCCTGGTGGCCTCTGGCTGGCTGCTGTTCTTTCCTTGCAGCCTGTGGATGGTTGCTGATATTTCCTGGTAGGCTCTGGATGGTTGCTGTTATTTCCTGGTGGCCTCTGGATGGCGGCTGTTATTTCCTGGTGGCCTCCAGATGGTTGATTTAATTTCCTGGTGGCCTCTGGCTGGCTCCTGTTCTTTCCTTGCAGCCTGTGGATGGTCGCTGATATTTCCTGGTAGGCTCTGGATGGTTGCTGATATTCTCTGGTGGCCTCTGGATGATTCCTGTTATTTCCTGATGGCCTTTGGATGGTTGCTGTTCTTTCATGGTGGCCTTTGGATGGTTGCTGTGATTTCCTGGTGGCCTTCGGATGGTTGCTGTTATTTCCTGGTGGCCTCTGGATGGTTGCTGTTATTTCATGGTGGCCTTTGGATGGTTGCTGTGATTTCCTGGTGGCCTTCGGATGGTTGCTGCTATTTCCTGGTGGCCTCTGGATGGTTGCTGTTCTTTCATGGTGGCCTTTGGATGGTTGCTGTGATTTCCTGGTGGCCTTCGGATGGTTGCTGTTATTTCCTGGTGGCCTCTGGATGGTTGCTGTTATTTCCTGGTGGCCTCTGGATGGTTGCTGCTATTTCCTGATGGCCTCTGGATGGCTGCTGTTCTTTCCTTGCGGCCTGTGGATGGTCGCTCATATTTCCTGGTGGGCTCTGGATGGTTGCTGTTATTTCCTGGTGGCCTCTGGATGGTTGCTGTTCTTTCATGGTGGCCTCTGGATGGTTGCTGTTATTTCCTGGTGGCCTCTGGATGGCTGCTGTTATTTCCTGGTGGCCTCTAGATGGTCACTGCTGTTTCCTGGTGGCCTTTGGATGGTCGCTGATATTTCTTGGTGGCCTCTGGATGGTTGCTGTTATTTCCTGGTGGCCTCTGGATGCCCGTTGTTCTTTCCTGGTTGCCTCTCCTGGTTCGCCTCTGGATGGCTGCTGATAGTTCCTGATGGCCTCTGGATGGTCCCTGATATTTCCCGGCGGCCTATGGATGGTTGCTAATATTTCCTGATGGCCTCTGGATGGCTGCTGTTCTTTCCTTGCGGCCTGTGGATGGTCGCTGATATTTCCTGGTGGGCTCTGGATGGTTGCTGTTATTTCCTGGTGGCCTCTGGATGGTTGCTGTTCTTTCATGGTGGCCTCTGGATGGTTGCTGTCATTTCCTGGTCGCCACTGGATGGTTGCTGATATTTCCTGGTGGCCTCTGGATGGCTGCTGTCATTTCCTTGTGGCCGTTGGATGCCTGCTGTTATTTCCTGGTGGCCTCTGGATGGTTGCTGTTATTTCCTGGTGGCCTCTGGATGGTCGCTGATATTTCCCGGTGGCCTCTGGATGGCTGCTGATATTTCCTGATGGCCTCTGGATGGTTGCTGATATTTCCTGGTGGCCTCTGGATGGCGGCTGTTATTTCCTGGTGGCCTCTGGATGGTCGCTGATATTTCCTGTTGGCCTCTGGATGGTCGCTGTTATTTCACGGTGGCCTCTGGATGGTTGCTGATGTTTCTTGGTGGCCTCTGGATGGTCGCTGATATTTCCTGGTGGCCTCTAGATGGTTGCTGATATCTCCTGGTGGCCTCTAGATGGTCGCTGTTATTTCCTGGTGGCCTCTCGATGGTTGATTTCCTGGTGGCCTCTGGATGGTTGCTGTTATTTCCTGGTGGGCTCTGGATGGCTGCTGTTATTTTTCGATGGCCTCTGGACGGTTGCTGTTATTTCCTGATGACCTCTGGATGGTTGCTGATATTTCCTGGTGGCCTATGGATGGCTGCGGTCCTTGTATTGTGGCCTTTGGATGGCTGCTGTTATTTCCCGGTGGCCTCCGGATGGTCGCTGATATTTCCTGGTGAGCTCCTGATGGTTGCTGTTCTTTCCTGGTGGCCTCTGGATGGTCGCTGTTATTTCCCGGTGGCCTCTGGATGGTTGCTGTTATTTCCTGGTGGCCTCTGTATGGCTGCTGTTATTTCCTGGTGGCCTCTGGATGGCTGCTGTTATTTCCTGGTGGCCTCTGGATGGTCGCTGTTATTTCCCGTTGGCCTCTGGATGGTTGCTGTTATTTCCTGGTGGCCTCTGTATGGCTGCTGTTATTTCCTGGTGGCCTCTGGATGGCTGCTGTTATTTCCTGGTGGCCACTGGATGGCGGCTGTTATTTCCTTGTGGGCTGTGGATGGCTGCTGTTATTTTCTGGTGGCCTCTGGATGGTTGCTGTTATTTCCTGGTGGCCTGTGGATGGTTGGTGTTGTTTCCTGGTGGTCTCTGAATGGCTGCTGTTATTTCCTGGTGGCCTCTGGATGGTTGCTGTTATTTCGTGATGGCCTCTGGATGGCCGCTGTTGTTTCCTGGTGGGCTCTGGATGATTGCTGATATTTCCTGGTGCCCTGGTGGCCTCTGGGTGGTTGCTGTTATTCCCTCGTGGCCTGTGGATGGCTGCTGTTATTTCCTGGTGGCCCCTGGATGGTCGCTGCTGTTTCCTGGTGGCCTCTGGATGGTTGCCGTTATTTCCTGGTGGCCTCCGGATGGCTGCTGATATTTCCTGGTGGCCTCTGAATGGCTGCTGTTATTTCCTGGTGGCCTCTGGATGGTTGCTGTTATTTCGTGATGGCCTCTGGATGGCCGCTGTTGTTTCCTGGTGGGCTGTGGATGATTGCTGATATTTCCTGGTGGGCTCTCGATGATTGCTGTTATTTCCTGGTGGCCTCTGCATGGCGGCTGTTATTTCCTGGTGGCCTCTGAATGGCTGCTGTTATTTCCTGGTGGCCTCTGGATGGTTGCTGTTATTTCGTGATGGCCATGGATGGCCGCTGTTGTTTCTTGGTGGGCTTTGGATGGTCGCTGATATTTCCTGGTGGGCTCTCGATGATTGCTGTTATTTCCCTGTGGCCTCTGGATGGTCGCCGATGTTTCCTGGTGGCCTCTGGATGGTTGCTGATATTTTCTGTTGGCCTCTGGATGGTTGCTGTTATTTCGTGGTGGCCTGTGGATTGTTGCTGATATTTCCTGGTGGCCTCTGGATGGCGGCTGTTATTTCCTGGTGGCCTCTGGCTGGTTGCTGTTCTTTCATGGTGGCCTTTGGATGGTTGGTCTGATTTCCTGGTGGCCTTCGGATGGTTGCTGTTATTTCCTGGTGGCCTCTGGATGGCGGCTGTTATTTCCTGGTGGCCTCGAGATGGTTGATTTAATTTCCTGGTGGCCTCTGGCTGGCTGCTGTTCTTTCCTTGCGGCCTGTGGATGGTCCCTGATATTTCCTCGTGGGCTCTGGATGGTTGCTGTTATTTCCTGGTGGCCCGTGGATGGTTGCTGATATTTTCTGGTGGCCTCTGGATGATTCCTGTTATTTCCTGGTGGCCTCTGGATGTTTGCTGTTTTTTCATGGTGGCCTTTGGATGGTTGCTGTGATTTCCTGGTGGCCTCTGGATTGTTGCTGTTATTTCCTGGTGGCCTCTGGATGGTTGCTGTTATTTCCTGGTGGCCTCTGGATGGTTGCTGCTATTTCCTGATGGCCTTTGGATGGCTGCTGTTCTTTCTCTGCGGCCTGTGGATGGTTGCTGATATTTCCTGATGGCCTCTGGATGGCTGCTGTTATTTCCTGGTGGCCCGTGGATGGTTGCTGATATTTCCTGGTGGCCTCTGGATGGTTCCTGTTATTCCCTGGTGGCCTCTGGATGGTTGCTGTTCTTTCATGGTGGTCTCTGGATGGCGGCTGTTATTTCCCGGTGGCCTCTAGATGGTCACTGCTGTTTCCTGGTGGCCTTTGGATGGTCGCTGATATTTCTTGGTGGCCTCCAGATGGTTGCTGTTATTTCCTGGTGGCCTCTGGATGCCCGTGTTCTTTCCTGGTTGCCTCTCCTGGTTCGCCTCTGGATGGCTGCTGATAGGCCCTGGTGGCCTCTGGATGGTGCTGATATTTCCCGGCGGCCTATGGATGGTTGCTGTCATTTCCTGGTGGCCTCTGGATGGTTGCTGATATTTCCTGGTGGCCTCTGGATGGCTGCTGTCATTTCCTTGTGGCCGTTGGATGCCTGCTGTTATTTCCTGGTGGCCTCTGGATGGTCGCTGATATTTCGTGTTGGCCTCTGGATGGTCGCTGATATTTCCTGGTGGCCTCTGGATGGCTGCTGATATTTCCTGGTGGCCTCTGGATGGTTGCTGATATTTCTTGGTGGCCTCTGGATGGCGGCTGTTATTTCGTGGTGGCCTCTGGATGGCTGCTGTTATTTCACGGTGGCCTCTGGATGGTTGCTGATGTTTCTTGGTGGCCTCTGGATGGTCGCTGATATTTCCTGGTGGCCTCTGGATGGTTGCTGATATCTCCTGGTGGCCTCTAGATGGTCGCTGTTATTTCCTGGTGGCCTCTCGATGGTTGATTTCCTGGTGGCCTCTGGATGGTTGCTGTTATTTCCTGGTGGGCTCTGGATGGCTGCTGTTATTTTTCGATGGCCTCTGGACGGTTGCTGTCATTTCCTGATGACCTCTGGATGGTTGCTGATATTTCCTGGTGGCCTGTGGATGGCTGCGGTCCTTTCCTTGTGGCCTTTGGATGGCTGCTGTTATTTCCTGTTGGCCTCTGGATGGTCGCTGATATTTCCTGGTGAGCTCTGGATGGTTGCTGTTCTTTCCTGGTGGCCTCTGGATGGCTGCTGCTATTTCGTGGTGGCCTCTGGATGGCGGCTATTATTTCGTGTTGGCCTCTGGATGGCAGCTGTTATTTCCTGGTGGCCTTTGGATGGCTGCTGTTATTTCCTGGTGGCCTCTGGATGGTTGCTGTTATTTCCTAGTGGCTTGTGGATGGTTGCTGTTATTTCTTGGTGGCCTCTGGATGGCTGCTGTTCTTTCCTGGTGGGCTCTGGATGGTTGCTGATATTTCCTGGTGGCCTCTGGATGGCTGCTGTTATTTCCTGGTGGGCTTTGGATGGCTGCTGTTATTTCCTGGTGGCCTCTGGATGGTTGCTAATATTTCCTGGTGGCCTCTGGCTGTCCCTGATATTTCATGATGGCCTCAGGATGGCTGCTGTTATTTCCTGGTGGCGTTTGGATGGCTGCTGTTATATCCTGCTGGGCTCTGGATAGCTGCTGTTATTTCCTGGTGGCCTCTGGATGGTTGCTGTCATTTCCTGGTGGCCTCTGGATGGTTGCTGATATTTCCTGGTGGCCTCTCGATGGTTGCTGATATTTCCTGGTGGCCTGTGGATGGCTGCTGTTATTTCCTGGTGGCCTCTGGATGGTTGCTGTCATTTCCTGGTGGCCTCTGGATGGTTGCTGATATTTCCTGGTGGCCTCTCGATGGTTGCTGATATTTCGTGGTGGGCTCTAGATTGTCGCTGCTGCTTCCTGGTGGCCTCTGGATGGTCGCTGATATTTCCCGGTGAGCTCTGGATGGTTGCTGTTATTTCCTGGTGGCCTGCGGATGGTTGCTGTTATTTCCTGGTGGCCTCTGGATGGTTGCTGTTATTTCCTGGTGGCCTCTGCATGGTCGCTGTTATTTCCTGGTGGCCTTTGGATGGCTGCTGTTATTTCGTGATGGCCTCTGCATGGTCGCTGTTATTTCCTGGTGGCCTCTGGATGGTTGCTGTTGTTTCTTGGTGGCCTCTTGATGGTTGCTGTTATTTCCTGGTGGCCTCTGGATGGCTGCTGCTATTTCCTGGTGGCCTCTGGATGGTTGCTGTTGTTTCTTGGTGGCCTCTGGGTGGCTGCTGTTATTTCGTGTAGACCTCTGGATGGTTCCTGATATTTCATCATGGCCTCTGGATGGCTGCTGTTATTTCCTGGTGGCCTCTGGATGGCTGCTGTTATTTCCTGGTGGCCTCTGGATGGCTGCTGTTATTTGCTGGTGGCCTCTGGATGGTTGCTGATATTTCGTGGTGGCCTCTGGATGGCGGCTGTTCTTTCCTGGTGGCCTCTGGATAGTTGCTGTTATTTCCTGGTGGCCTTTGGATGGCTGCTGATATTTCCTGGTGGCCCTGGATGGTCGCCCCTGTTTCCTGGTGGCCTCTGGATGGTCGCTGATATTTCCTGGTGAGCTCCGGATGGTTGCTGTTCTTTCCTGGTCGCCTGTGGATGGTCGCTGTTATTTCCTGGTGGCCTCTGGATGGGTGCTGATATTTCCTGGTGGCCTCTGGATGGTTCCCGTTATTTCCTGGTGGCCTCTGGATGGTTGCTGATGTTTCGGGGCCTCTGGATGGCGGCTGTTATTTCTTGGTGGCTTCTGGATGGCACCTGTTATTTCTTGGTGGCCTTTGGATGGCTGCTGTTATTTCCTGGTGGCCTCTGGATGGTTGCTGTTCTTTCCTGGTGGCCTCTGGATGGTTGCTGTTATTTTCTGGTGGCCTCTGGATGGTTGCTGTTATTTCCTGGTGGCCTCTGGATGGTTGCTGTTATTTCCTGATGGCCTGTGGATGGCTGCTGTTATTTCCTGATGGCCTCTGGATGGTTGCTGTTATTTCCTGGTGGCCTCTGGATGGTTGCTGTTCTTACCTGGTGGCCTCTGGATGGTTGCTGTTATTTCCTGGTGGCCTCTGCATGGCTGCTGTTATTTCCTGGTGGCCTCTGGATGGTTGCTGATATTTCCTGGTGGCCTCTGGCTGTCCCTGATATTTCATGATGGTCTCAGGATGGCTGCTGTTCTTTCCTGATGGCCTCTGGATGGCTGCTGTTATTTCCTGCTGGGCTCCGGATGGTTGCTGATATTTCGTGGTGGCCTCTGGATGGTCGCTGATATTTCTTGGTGGCCTACGGATGGTTGCTGTTATTTCCTGGTGGCCTTTGGATGGTTGCTGATATTTCGTGCTGGCCTCTGGATGGCGGCTGTTATTTCGAGTGCTGTCGGAAATGCACCTTACGACGCCTCGGGGCGTCGTACAAGGTGTCGGGGCCCGACGCGTCGGGAGCGTACGACGCGTCGTACAGTGTCGTACAAGGCGTCGGGGCCCGACACGTCGGGGATGTACGACGCGTCGTACAGTGTCGTACAAGGTGTCGTACAGCACCGACACCGTACGACACAGTACGACACTGTACGACACAGTACGACACAGTACGACACAGTACGACACGGTACGTCACACACAGCCATATACATATGTAGACATATAAACACATGTAAATGGAAAAAAAAACAGATTGGTCAGAATGGGGCAAAATGGGTCCAAATGCGTTTCCATTTTGGTCAAAACAGTCCAAAAGGGGAAACCTCAAATATTGGCACTTCACGTCTACAACATGCCGACAATGTCTACAATTAGCAGGCCGCGTCTACCTGTGGTGCACAGTGTCTACAGACCCCAGACCGCCCACCCCCTATATGCGGGTAAACGATTGCAGCGGACCGTTTTGGGGGAAGGGGGCCTTCGGCCCCCTTCCCAAATATTGGCACTTCGCGTCTACAACATGCCGACAGTGTCTACAATTAGCAGGCCGCGTCTACTTGTGGTGCACATTGTCTACAGACCCCAGACCGCCCACCCCCTCTGTGCGGGTAAACGATGGCAGCGGACCGTTTTGGGGGAAGGGGGCCTTCGGCCCCCTTCCCAAATATTGGCACTTCGCGTCTACAACATGCCGACAGTGTCTACAATTAGCAGGCCGCGTCTACTTGTGGTGCACATTGTCTACAGACCCCAGACCGCCCACCCCCTCTGTGCGGGTAAACGATGGCAGCGGACCGTTTTGGGGGAAGGGGGCCTTCGGCCCCCTTCCCAAATATTGGCACTTCGCGTCTACAACATGCCGACAGTGTCTACAATTAGCAGGCCGCGTCTACTTGTGGTGCACAGTGTCTACAGACCCAGACCGCCCTCCCCCTCTATGCGGGTAAACGATGGCAGCGGACCGTTTTGGGGGAAGGGGGCCTTTGGCCCCCTTCCCAAATATTGGCACTTCGCGTCTACAACATGCCGACAGTGTCTACCATTAGTCTACAGTGTATATATGTGTGTGTGTGTGTGTGTGTGTATATATACATACATACATATATATACATATATATGTCGTACGACACTGTACGACGCGTCGTACTGTGTCGTACTGTGTCGTACAGTGTCGTACTGTGTCGTACAGTGTCGTATTGTGTCGTACTGTGTCGTACTGTGTCGTACTGTGTCGTACAGTGTCGTACTGTGTCGTACTGTGTCGTACTGTGTCGTACTGTGTCGTACCGTGTCGTACAGTGTATACATACATACATATATATACATATATATGTCGTACGACACTGTACGACGCGTCGTACTGTGTCGTACTGTGTCGTAGAGTGTCGTACAGTGTCGTACTGTGTCGTACAGTGTCGTGCTGTGTCGTACTTTGTTGTACTGTGTCGTACTGTGTCGTACTGTGTCGTACTGTGCCGTACTGTGTCGTACTGTGTCGTACAGTGTCGTACTGTGTCGTACTGTGTCGTACTGTGCCGTACAGTGTCGTACTGTGTCGTACCAGCGTTGTACGACACTGTACGACGCGTCGTACAGTGTCGTACAGTGTCGTACAGTGTCGTACAATGTCGTACAGTGTCGTACAGCGTCGTACAGTGTCATACAACACTGTACGACGCGTCGTACTGTGTCGTACAAGGTGTCGGGGCCCGACGCGTCGGGGATGTACCAAGCGTCGTACAGTGTCGTACAAGGTGTCGGGGCCCGACGCGTCGGGGATGTACGACGCGACGGGAGGTGTCGGGGCCCGACGCGTCGTAAAATCCTCACTTCGACAGTAGTGGTTATTTCCTGGTGGCCTCTAGATGGTCGCTGTTATTTCCTTGTGTCCTATGGATGGTCGCTGTTGTTTCCTGGTGGCCTCTGCATGGCTGCTGTTCTTTCCTGGTGGCCTCTGGATGGCTGTTGTTATTTCCTGGTGGCCTCTGGATGGCTGCTGATATTTCCTGGTGGCCTCTGGATGGTTGCTGTTATTTCGTGTAGACCTCTGGATGGTTCTTGATATTTCCTGATGGCCTCTGGATGGTTGCTGTCATTTCCTGGTGGCCTTTGGATGGCTGCTGTTATTTCCTGGTGGCCTCTGGATGGTTGCTGTCATTTCGTGATGGCCTCCGGATGGTTGCTGATTTTACCTGGTGGCCTCTGGATGGTTGCTGTTATTTCCTGATGGCCTCTGGATGGTTGCTGATATTTCCTGGTGGCCTCTGGATGGCTGCTATTATTTTCTGATGGCCTCTGGATGGTTGCTGTTATTTCGTGTAGACCTCTTGATGGTTCTTGATATTTCCTGATGGCCTCTGGATGGCTGCTGTCATTTCCTGGTGGCCTTTGGATGGCTGCTGTTATTTCCTGGTGGCCTCTGGATGGTTGCTGATGTTTCCTGGTGGCCTCTGGATGGTTGCTGATTTTACCTGGTGGCCTCTGGATGGTTGCTGTTATTTCCTGATGGCCTCTGGATGGTTGCTGATATTTCGTGGTGGCCTCTGGATGGTTGCTGTTATTTCCTGGTGGCCTCTGAATGGTCGCTATTATTTCGTGATGGCCTCTGGATGGTTGCTGCTATTTCGCGGTGGCCTCTGGATGGTTGCCGTTATTTCCTGGTGGCCTGTGGATTGTTGCTGATACTTCCTGGTGGCCTTTGGATGGTCGCTGATATTTCCTGGTGGCCTCTGGATGGTTGCTGATATTTCCTGGTGGCCTCTGGATGGTTGATTTCCTGGTGGGCTCTGGATGTCTGCTGTTATTTCGTGATGGCCTCTGGATGGCTGCTGTTATTTCCTTGTGGGCTCTGGATGGCTGCTGTAATTTCCTGATGGCCTGTGGATGACTGCTGTTATTTTTTGATGGCCTCTTGATGGCTGCTGTTATTTCCCGATGGCCTCTGGATGGCTGCTGTTATTTGTCATTTCCTGGTGGCCTCCGGATGGTTGCTGTGATTTCCTGGTGGGCTCTAGATGGCTGCTGTTATTTGCTGGTGGGCTCTGGATGGTCGCTGATATTTCCCGGTGGCCTTTGGATGGCAGCTGTTCTTTCCTGGTGGCCTCTGGATGGCTGCTGTTATTTCGCGGTGGCCTCTGGATGGTTGTTGTTTTTTCCTGGTGGCCTGTGGATTGTTGCTGATATTTCCTGGTGGCCTTTGGATGGTCGCTGATATTTCCTGGTGGGATCTGGATGGTTGCTGATATTTCCTGGTGGCCTCTGGATGGTTGATTTCCTGGTGGGCTCTGGATGGCTGCTGTTATTTTGTGATGGCCTCCTGATGGCTGCTGTTATTTCCTTGTGGGCTCTGGATGGCTGCTGTAATTTCCTGATGGCCTATGGATGACTGCTGTTATTTTTCGATGGCCTTTTGATGGCTGCTGTTATTTCGTGATGGCCTCTGGTTGGCTGCTGTTATTTGTCATTTCCTGGTGGCCTCCGGATGGTTGCTGTGATTTCCTGGTGGTCTCTAGATGGCTGCTGTTATTTCCTGGTGGGCTCTGGATGGTTGCTGATATTTCCTGGTGGCCTTTGGATGGCAGCTGTTCTTTCCTGGTGGCCTCTGGATGGTTGCTGTTATTTCCTGGTGGCCTGTGGATGGCTGCTGTTCTTTCCTGATGGCCTCTGGATGGCTGCTGTTCACGGGGGGGCTTGGAGGGGGGGGTCTAGGAGGGGCGCCGGGGAGGGCGGTTCCGGGGGGGGGGGGGGGGGGCGGTTCCCGGGGTTCCCCCTGGGGGGGGGTCGGGCACCTCCGAACAGTTCGCACCGCCCCTTCCCACAATAGAGGGCAGGGTATCATCGGCTTGGGTAACCCCAGCCACACTGGAAACCTCAGGGGGGTGGGCTCCTGAGGCGGCCATGGGATTAGAGTTACACCATGCCACAAGACATACATACATACATACAAAGATATATATATATATATATATATATTTGTATTCATATATGTAGGGGTTGGAATGCAACTGCAAACGTGTGGTCATAGCAACTCGGGGCGGTGGCCTCGGACCACACCGCCATGATGGTACATCACCCCTCCCCGCTTACACCACACTTGCAGCAGCCTTCTCCCCAAACGTTTCGAGGAATGAAAAAGAAGGGCCTAAGACCAAGATTGACTCCTTGGAACACTTTCTACGGATCGACCTAAGGAGGGAGGGGCCTAAGACCAAGAGTGGCTCCTTGGAACACTTTCTACGTATCGACCTAATAAGGGCACAGGAAAAAGCCCTTACTTAAATAACTCACCTTCACTTGATGAGCTATCAGAATCATATGCTGCGGCGGCCGACCTCTTCTTTGGCTGCCAACTAAACACCTGGTTCCTCCTCCCTACACTCTGCAACGGGCGAGAACGCTCCGCCCCGAAAGATGCCTCGGAGGAGGAGGAGGAGGAGGAGGAGGAGGAGGAGGAGGAGGAGGAGGAGGAGGAGGAGGAGGAGGACTTGATCCTCTTGGGGTGCGGGGCTGGTGCTGTGCTGGCACTAGGAGGGCCCTCAGCTACGTCCCCTCCATCCTCAGCATGCATCTCATGATGAGACCGCTTGCTGTTGTTCTTCTTTCCCGACCAGTTCACCACCATTTCCTTTTCCTCTGCCTTGACGCACAAGGCACTCGGAGGTGCACAGCCGGCATGCTTTGAATCAAAATGATGGGCCATGCCATACAACCAGATGGTATCTCGGCACAACACGCATTGCATGGGCCGGTTGGTGCACGGATTTCGTGCAGAGCCACGCGCCATTGCACCATACCGCACATTAGTGGGCTCCAAAGGACAATTAGTTACGATGACGGACACAAGCCTCCCTTGCGTATTCCGCAACAATTGTGTGGTGCAATCATGGCCACCACAATAACCACAAACATCGCGAGCGCACTCTCCGAGGAGGACGTGCCTACCAATGTGTGTTCGCATGGAATGCAGGGGTACACTCTTCTGACACACTTCACATAACCCTGAGGTTGGTGCTGCACTCCCAACCTTAACAGAACATGTCTCATCGTTCTGATCAAGGAAAGGGAGGTTGGGGTACGGGTCAATCCGAAGTGTTGGGGCACTGTCGGGTGGTGTGAGCAATTGCTCTTGTGTCAAAGCAATGACGCGGTCTGCTTGTTCGTACCACATATGGTCAACATTGGACCTCAACTTGACGAACTGGCAATCTTGCCCTTTGAATTTCAGTACTTTTTGTATCAACCTCCCGTTCCAAGCATATAGCTTTGGGCCAGGGTACTCTTGCATGGACATGAGTTGTCCATGGCACATGACCACGCTGGAGCTCTCAACTTGAGCTGCTGACAAGCCGTTCACATTGCGGCCGCGCTCTGAGAATGTCCGCAAGTAAAATAGGCCGAGAGACAACTTTCCTGCGTACCAGACCAGTGTGGCAAAAGTGTCGCCAACAATTGGTCCGGACTCAGGGTCCACACTTAGAGTAGGCTGCATGGGGAGGCCCGGGCGTGAGCCTTGGATGGCACGCATCAAACGGTCTCGTGGATTTGCAGCAGTGCCATCATTGTGCAACACGTTGAGCACGTACTGCTTAGACCTCCCTTGCCCTTCAAAGTCCAATAAAATGGGAGGAGAAGCGAATTGCTCTTCGACCTCATCTGTTGCCTGCAGTACATGATCGTCGATGTCTTCATCAACGAAGAATGCATCATGCGGATCATCAGTATCCTCACCGTCCACCGGTGGCAACACGGGCTTCAGCAAGACACCCCTTGGGGACAAAAGGGCAACGCCTTCTGCAAAAAGTGCATTCAAGTCAGAACCAAGGTCATCTTGTGCAAGCTTCAACCCAGCATCCCAAATGGGCCGGAGATCGATCGGCAGCCGGCATGTGCCAGCGTCCGCGGGGGTCATGTTGTCCTCGATATTACTTCGCTTGCGCCGGGGTTTGTACCTTGGTGCTTCCGCGAAAATGGAGTCAATTTGTGTTGCCACAGAGAAACGGCGACGGCATTGTTCAATATCCAAAACCCCACCTTGCCCTCGTGCGGTACGCACAACACCAATGGAGCCCTCTTGCCGGTCGTTCCCTCGGTGACAGATGAAGTATTCACTTCCGGGAAAATTGATCCCTTGCTGTAGGACATCCCAAAACACCCCACCGAGCTCTTCCGCAAGGTCACAATACCAGTGGGTATCAAAGGGACTACACTCGTGCTGCAAGGCTAAGGCATGTTTCGCCCCAGCCGTAGCATGTTTCAAACGGTCAGCCAGTGGTTTCCTATTCCGAAAGTAGTACTCCCGGGCATAGTATAATGGCCAATGCAAGCGTCGAATTGCTACGGCTTGGGCGCGTCTTGACGGATCTAAATCTGCGAAATCAGCGCGCGCTATTTCCGTCATGCCGTCAATTATAGTGAGAGCATTTGGGACCGACATGAAATCTTCCTCCTTGAAGGCGGCGTTTAGCCTTGAGGCAGTGCGCAAGGCATTGGCAAGCAAGAGCAAGACATTCGTGTCGATTGCAATGCCATAAATGCTAATGGGATTGGCACTGAAGAGTCGCCGCACGAAGCGCTTTAAAATGTGGCGCTGGTCTTTCGTAACCGTTGCTTCACCATGGAGGACACGGATTTGTAGAAAGCGGAACCCCGGAACATTCACCACACGGTCCGTCAAGGAACGGTACGCCGCACCCCTCCGTTTGTCACCGTCGGTGGCGTATTGAACAATGGGCCCGGTGCTATCCGCAACAGGCTGCCACAACTTTTCGATCTCCAATGTGGTTTGAACCTCGTGCTCTGCAATGAAGCGGTTACAAGATGCTTTCACGGATATGGCCACACAATTATAGGATGTTCTTGCATGCCGAGTGACAGACGTCACTCTGGCGTAGCTAGCCACATGCCATTCACCTTTTTGGATCTTTGTTAGCGGTTCTACAAGATCTTCCAGGCATGTATAAGGAATGGGATGTGGAGCACAATCGCACACACCCTCCAACGTGTTGTTTGGGCCGGCAATCAACTTGCGCACGATGGACATCTCATCCGTATGCACACAAATTGGGGCACGTTCCAAAGGCTGGAAAGCAGCCTTTGGGCCCTCGATAGAAATGGAGTGAGAGACAGGTATGCAATCTCGGCGAGCCAGCGAGCGGCTGTGGTAGACGGAGGGCAAAAGCTTTTCAGCACTGAGGGCGTTTAGTCCTGCTGGACCGGCCAACCGATATAACAAGATTGCCAAACGTCTTTCATCTGCACTGAAATGCATGCGGTTGGCCCGCGACGCATCCTCCAAGAGGGGCACAAGCCTCTTCAACCCCCAACCCCATTCATGTGTTGTGCGCATTATGGCCGCCAAGCGTGGCAAGTCATTGGTGCGCATCGCAGTGGCCATTCGGTCAAACAATGTTAAGCGCTCCTTCATGGGAAGGACCTGCTTTTGTAGTTTTTTGATTTCGAAAAAACTAGCACCCCGACCCTTACGGGCAGCCTCGTACCTTTGCCTCAAAGCCTCAAAGCCTAGGTACTGGAGAGGGGTGTTTGGCTTGGGGTTGGTTGCAACTGCCATCAGCCCTTTCAACTCTTGGTTGGAGCGTAGTTGAGTACACGCATCGCACGGTTGTCCATCAACCCCCCAGTCGGAACATTGGTTCGACTTGAAGTGCAACATGTCGGACGGGAAATGCCAATCCATCTTGCGCCCATGCAGCTGCCGATATTTGTGGGCATGCAACTGGATGGGATAGTTTAGGGGTATATACTCAGGGGGTGTCTCAGGGGGCCTAAAGCCATGACAGGGCGTGTGGCAGGACTGAGATGCGATGGGTGGCGCCCCAAGAAGAATTGGAACATCACTTGGTGGTGGCAGAGGGTCATCCTCTGGTATGGCGGGGACGGCACCCACTTCCAAAAAAGCGGCAACGGATGGTTGCTCTGAACGTGGGGCAGTCATCCAAGACTGATGTGCCTTCCCATTGAAATGTTGCTGCCTTTGGAAATCGTCGGGCGGGGTTTGAAATTTATACCCGCATGCACATATCTCGTCCGTACAGCCGCATTCTCCGGTGTTGGGGTACATACCGCCACATTTGCCGTCGCAAGGTGGCATCGCCGGGCCCACCCCACCCATGTCCTGCTCGCCGTCACCGTCTTGAGCTGGGGCGTTGGGGCAGTGGTCATGCATGTCACAATGCGGGTGGAATGCTACGCCGCAATGGAGGCAAGCCATTTGGCAGCCCTTCTTCTCACATATGTAACAAGGGCGAGCCAACAACTTCTTCTCCTCCGTGGTTCTCTTTGCTTTCTTTGCAGGCATGTCTACTAAACAAAACGGAAAGATGAGGTAGCACCAGCGGAAAAGACATCTTTGTGCAACGATACTTTAGCCGCCTCGCCAGCCGCACCGTGCCTACTCCCGTCGCTCTGCGGCGAATGCTTTCCCGGGTGCCTACTCCCATCGCTCTGCGGCGAGTGCAGTTGTGTTGGTTTAGGTTTCGGCACACACGGGTTTGGGTTTGGGCACGGTGGTGGCCGAATGACTTTTTGCAAAGGGAACCGCCCCTTGACGCACTTACCTAAGAAAACGCGGAAAATCGCGACGCCACAGACGCAACAATCAGAAGTGGCCCACTTGTGGGCAAGGTGGCTACGTCACCCCTGCCTACGCCTACGCCTACGAGAAAGGAAAAGAAGAAAGAAAGCCCCTGAATGCCTCCTTCTCGAGCCGGGGAAAAGCTCGAGGCAGGGATCTCCAAGCCCCTGATTGCCTCCTCCTCGAGCCGGGGTATGAAAGCTCGAGGCAAGGATCTTCAGATGCCGGGTCCGGCGAATTAGCTACATCTCACCATGATGGTTGGGGCCCAAAAGAGGGCGGAAATGCTACATCACCCCTGCATTCTCGGGGGTCCCCAACAAAGGGAACAAAATCAGAAGTCAAAACCTACGCCGGGGGTCACCCTGATGCACCACGCAACAAAGCGTGGATTCAAAGATTGTCCCGGTTTCCTCAATAGCACCGGACGGTTGGGGCCCAAAAGAGGGCGGAAATGCTACATCACCCCTGCATTCTCGGGGGCCCCCAACAAAGGGAACAAAATCAGAAGTCAAAACCTACGCCGGGGGTCACCCTGATGCACCACGCAACAAAGCGTGGATTCAAAGATTTTCCCGGTTTCCTCAATAGCACCGGACGGTTGGGGCCCAAAAGAGGGCGGAAATGCTACATCACCCCTGCATTCTCGGGGGTCCCCAACAAAGGGAACAAAATCAGAAGTCAAAACCTACGCCGGGGGTCACCCTGATGCACCACGCAACAAAGCGTGGATTCAAAGATTTTCCCGGTTTCCTCAATAGCACCGGACGGTTGGGGCCCAAAAGAGGGCGGAAATGCTACATCACCCCTGCATTCTCGGGGGTCCCCAACAAAGGGAACAAAATCAGAAGTCAAAACCTACGCCGGGGGTCACCCTGATGCACCACGCAACAAAGCGTGGATTCAAAGATTTTCCCGGTTTCCTCAATAGCACCGGACGGTTGGGGCCCAAAAGAGGGCGGAAATGCTACATCACCCCTGCATTCAGACGCCCAAATAGCCACCGCTATAGGGTGGGGGGGCAGAATCAGAATTGGCCCACTTGTGGGCAAGGTGGCTACATAACCCCTGCCGCCTAGGGGATCCCCAACGCCTCAGAGCGGGGGGCAGAATCAGAAAAGGGCCCACAAGTGGGCAAGGTGGCTACATAACCCCATTGGGCGCCTTCGGCGCCCGTTGGCTCCTTGGGCTCATACCTTTGACAACTAACTGTCGGCCGGAGGCCCCTTGGGGGGGGGGGGGGGGGTAGTTGGCGTCCTAGGACCCGCGGAGTCGCCCCCCCCGGGCTGCTGTTATTTCCTGGTGGCCTCTGGATGGCTGCTGTTATTTTCTGGTGGCCTCTGGATGGTTGCTGATATTTCCTGGTGGCCTCTGGATGGCTGCTGTTATTTCCTGATGGCCTGTGGATGGTTGCTGATATTTCGTGATGGCCTCTGGATGGCTGCTGTTATTTGCTGGTGGCCTCCGGATGGCTGCTGTTATTTGCTGGTGGCCTTTGGATGGCTGCTGTTATTTCCTGGTGGCCTCTGGATGGTTGCTGTTGTTTCCTGGTGGCCTCTGGATGGCTGCTGTTATTTCCTGGTGGCCTCTGGATGGCTGCTGTTATTTCGTGATGGCCTCTGGATGGTTGCTGTTATTTCCTATTGGCTTCCAGATGGCTGCTGTTCTTTCCTGGTGGCCTCTGGATGGTTGCTGTTATTTCGTGTAGACCTCTGGATGGTTTCTAATATTTCATGATGGCCTCAGGATGGCTGCTGTCATTTCCTGGTGGCCTCTGGATGGTTGCTGTTATTTCCTGATGGCCTCTGGATGGCTGCTGTTATTTCCTGGTGGCCTCTGGATGGTTGCTGTTATTTCCTGATGGCCTCTGGATGGCTGCTGTTATATCCTGGTGGGCTCTTGATGGTCGCTGATATTTCCTGGTGACCTTTGGATGGCTGCTGTTCTTGCCTCGTGGCCTCTGGATGGTCGCTGATATTTCCTGATGGCCTCTGGATGGCAGCTGTTGTTTCCTGGTGACCTGTGGATGGCTGCTGTTATTTCCTGGTGACCTGTGGATGGCTGCTGTTATTTCCTGGTGGCCTCTGGATGGCTGCTGTTATTTCCTGGTGGCCTCTGAATGGTTGCTGTTATTTCCTGATGGCCTCTGGATGGCTGCTGTTATTTCCTGGTGGACTCTGGATGGTTGCTGATATTTCCTGGTGGCCTCCGGATGGCTGCTGTTATTTCCTGATGGCCTCTGGATGGTTGCTGTTCTTTCCTGGTGGCCTCTGGATGGCTGCTGTTATTTCCTGGTGGCCTGTGGATGGCTGCTGTTATTTCCTGATGGCCTCTGGATGGCTGCTGTTATTTCCTGGTGGCCTCTGGATGGCTGCTGTTATTGCCTGGTGGCCTCTGGATGGCTGCTGATATTTCCTGGTGGCCTCTGGATGGTTGCTGATATTTCCTGGTGGCCTCTGGATGGCTGCTGTTATTTGCTGATGGCCTCTGGATGGCTGCTGTTATTTGCTGGTGGCCTGTGGATGGCTGCTGTTATTTCCTGATGGCCTCTGGATGGCTGCTGTTATTTCCTGGTGCCCTCTGGATGGCTGCTGTTATTTCCTGGTGGCCTCTGGATGGTTGCTGATATTTCCTGGTGGCCTCCGGATGGCTGCTGTTATTTCCTGATGGCCTCTGGATGGCTGCTGTTATTTGCTGGTGGCCTGTGGATGGCTGCTGTTATTTCCTGATGGCCTCTGGATGGCTGCTGTTATTTCCTGGTGGCCTCTGGATGGCTGCTGTTATTTTCTGGTGGCCTCTGGATGGTTGCTGATATTTCCTGGTGGCCCGAAGGCTGCTGTTATTTCCTGATGGCCTCTGGATGGTTGCTGATATTTCCTGATGGCCTCTGGATGGCTGCTGTTATTTGCTGATGGCCTGTGGATGGCTGCTGTTATTTGCTGATGGCCTCTGGATGGCTGCTGTTATTTCGTGATGGCCTCTGGATGGTTGCTGTTGTTTCCTGGTGGCCTCTGGATGGCTGCTGCTATTTCCTGGTGGCCTCTGGATGGCTGCTGTTATTTCCTGGTGGCTTCTGGATGGTTGCTGTTATTTCCTAATGGCTTCCAGATGGCTGCTGTTCTTTCCTGGTGGCCTCTGGATGGTTGCTGTTATTTCGTGTAGACCTCTGGATGGTTTCTAATATTTCATCATGGCCTCAGGATGGCTGCTGTCATTTCCTGGTGGCCTCTGGATGGTTGCTGTTATTTCGTGGTGGCCTCTGGATGGCTGCTGTTATTTCCTGGTGGCCTCTGGATGGTTGCTGTTATTTCCTGATGGCCTCTGGATGGCTGCTGTTATTTCCTGGTGGGCTCTGGATGGTCGCTGATATTTCCTGGTGACCTTTGGATGGCTGCTGTTCTTGCCTCGTGGCCTCTGGATGGTCACTGATATTTCCTGATGGCCTCTGGATGGCAGCTGTTCTTTCTTGGTGACCTGTGGATGGCTGCTGTTATTTCCTGGTGACCTGTGGATGGCTGCTGTCATTTCCTGGTGGCCTCTGGTTGGCTGCTGTTATTTCCTGGTGGCCTCTGAATGGTTGCTGTTATTTCCTGATGGCCTCTGGATGGCTGCTGTTATTTCCTGGTGGCCTCTGGATGGTTGCTGATATTTCCTGGTGGCCTCCGGATGGCTGCTGTTATTTCCTGATGGCCTCTGGATGGTTGCTGTTCTTTCCTGGTGGCCTCTGGATGGCTGCTGTTATTTCCTGGTGGCCTGTGGATGGCTGCTGTTATTTTCTGATGGCCTCTGGATGGCTGCTGTTATTTCCTGGTGGCCTCTGGATGGCTGCTGTTGTTGCCTGATGGCCTCTGGATGGTTGCTGATATTTCCTAGTGGCCTCTGGAATGCTGCTGTTATTTCCTGGTGGCCTCTGGATGGTTGCTGATATTTCCTGGTGGCCTCCGGATGGCTGCTGTTATTTGCTGATGGCCTCTGGATGGCTGCTGTTATTTGCTGGTGGCCTGTGGATGGCTGCTGTTATTTCCTGATGGCCTCTGGATGGTTGCTGTTATTTCCTGGTGGCCTCTCGATGGCTGCTGTTCTTTCCTGGTGACCTGTGGATGGCTGCTGTTATTTCCTGGTGACCTGTGGATGGCTGCTGTCATTTCCTGGTGGCCTCTGGTTGGCTGCTGTTATTTCCTGGTGGCCTCTGAATGGTTGCTGTTATTTCCTGATGGCCTCTGGATGGCTGCTGTTATTTCCTGGTGGCCTCTGGATGGTTGCTGATATTTCCTGGTGGCCTCTGGATGGCTGCTGTTATTTCCTGATGGCCTCTGGATGGTTGCTGTTCTTTCCTGGTGGCCTCTGGATGGCTGCTGTTATTTCCTGGTGGCCTGTGGATGGCTGCTGTTATTTTCTGATGGCCTCTGGATGGCTGCTGTTATTTCCTGGTGGCCTCTGGATGGCTGCTGTTATTGCCTGATGGCCTCTGGATGGTTGCTGATATTTCCTAGTGGCCTCTGGAATGCTGCTGTTATTTCCTGGTGGCCTCTGGATGGTTGCTGATATTTCCTGGTGGCCTCCGGATGGCTGCTGTTATTTGCTGATGGCCTCTGGATGGCTGCTGTTATTTGCTGGTGGCCTGTGGATGGCTGCTGTTATTTCCTGATGGCCTCTGGATGGTTGCTGTTATTTCCTGGTGGCCTCTCGATGGCTGCTGTTCTTTCCTGGTGACCTGTGGATGGCTGCTGTTATTTCCTGGTGACCTGTGGATGGCTGCTGTTATTTCCTGGTGGCCTCTGGATGGCTGCTGTTATTTCCTGGTGGCCTCTGAATGGTTGCTGTTATTTCCTGATGGCCTCTGGATGGCTGCTGTTATTTCCTGGTGGCCTCTGGATGGTTGCTGATATTTCCTGGTGGCCTCCAGATGGTTGCTGTTATTTCCTGATGGCCTCTGGATGGTTGCTGTTATTTCCTGGTGGCCTCTGGATGGCTGCTGTTATTTCCTGGTGGCCTGTGGATGGCTGCTGTTATTTTCTGATGGCCTCTGGATGGCTGCTGTTATTTCCTGATGGCCTCTGGATGGCTGCTGTTATTGCCTGATGGCCTCTGGATGGTTGCTGACATTTCCTGGTGGCCTCTGGATGGCTGCTCTTATTTCCTGGTGGCCTCTGGATGGTTGCTGATATTTCCTGGTGGCCTCCGGATGGCTGCTGTTCTTTGCTGATGGCCTCTGGATGGCTGCTGTTATTTGCTGGTGGCCTGTGGATGGCTGCTGTTATTTCCTGATGGCCTGTGGATGGCTGCTGTTATTTCCTGGTGGCCTCTGGATGGCTGCTGTTATTTCTTGGTGGCCTCTGGATGGTTGCTGATATTTCCTGGTGGCCTCCGGATGGCTGCTGTTATTTGCTGATGGGCTCTGGATGGCTGCTGTTATTTGCTGGTGGCCTGTGGATGGCTGCTGTTATTTCCTGATGGCCTCTGGATGGCTGCTGTTATTTCCTGGTGGCCTCTGGATGGTTGCTGATATTTCCTGGTGGCCTCCGGATGGCTGCTGTTATTTCCTGATGGCCTCTGGATGGCTGCTGTTCTTTCCTGGTGGCCTCTGGATGGCTGCTGTTATTTCCTGGTGGCCTGTGGATGGCTGCTGTTATTTTCTGATGGCCTCTGGATGGCTGCTGTTATTTCCTGGTGGCCTCTGGATGGCTGCTGTTATTGCCTGATGGCCTCTGGATGGTTGCTGATATTTCCTAGTGGCCTCTGGAATGCTGCTGTTATTTCCTGGTGGCCTCTGGATGGTTGCTGATATTTCCTGGTGGCCTCCGGATGGCTGCTGTTATTTGCTGATGGCCTCTGGATGGCTGCTGTTATTTCCTGATGGCCTCTGGATGGTTGCTGTTATTTCCTGGTGGCCTCTCGATGGCTGCTGTTCTTTCCTGGTGACCTGTGGATGGCTGCTGTTATTTCCTGGTGACCTGTGGATGGCTGCTGTCATTTCCTGGTGGCCTCTGGTTGGCTGCTGTTATTTCCTGGTGGCCTCTGAATGGTTGCTGTTATTTCCTGATGGCCTCTGGATGGCTGCTGTTATTTCCTGGTGGCCTCTGGATGGTTGCTGATATTTCCTGGTGGCCTCCGGATGGCTGCTGTTATTTCCTGATGGCCTCTGGATGGTTGCTGTTATTTCCTGGTGGCCTCTGGATGGCTGCTGTTATTTCCTGGTGGCCTGTGGATGGCTGCTGTTATTTTCTGATGGCCTCTGGATGGCTGCTGTTATTTCCTGGTGGCCTCTGGATGGCTGCTGTTATTGCCTGACGGCCTCTGGATGGTTGCTGATATTTCCTAGTGGCCTCTGGAATGCTGCTGTTATTTCCTGGTGGCCTCTGGATGGTTGCTGATATTTCCTGGTGGCCTCCGGATGGCTGCTGTTATTTGCTGATGGCCTCTGGATGGCTGCTGTTATTTGCTGGTGGCCTGTGGATGGCTGCTGTTATTTCCTGATGGCCTCTGGATGGTTGCTGTTATTTCCTGCTGGCCTCTCGATGGCTGCTGTTCTTTCCTGGTGACCTGTGGATGGCTGCTGTTATTTCCTGGTGACCTGTGGATGGCTGCTGTTATTTCCTGGTGGCCTCTGGATGGCTGCTGTTATTTCCTGGTGGCCTCTGAATGGTTGCTGTTATTTCCTGATGGCCTCTGGATGGCTGCTGTTATTTCCTGGTGGCCTCTGGATGGTTGCTGATATTTCCTGGTGGCCTCCAGATGGTTGCTGTTATTTCCTGATGGCCTCTGGATGGTTGCTGTTATTTCCTGGTGGCCTCTGGATGGCTGCTGTTATTTCCTGGTGGCCTCTGGATGGCTGCTGTTATTTTCTGATGGCCTCTGGATGGCTGCTGTTATTTCCTGATGGCCTCTGGATGGCTGCTGTTATTGCCTGATGGCCTCTGGATGGTTGCTGACATTTCCTGGTGGCCTCTGGATGGCTGCTCTTATTTCCTGGTGGCCTCTGGATGGTTGCTGATATTTCCTGGTGGCCTCCGGATGGCTGCTGTTCTTTGCTGATGGCCTCTGGATGGCTGCTGTTATTTGCTGGTGGCCTGTGGATGGCTGCTGTTATTTCCTGATGGCCTGTGGATGGCTGCTGTTATTTCCTGGTGGCCTCTGGATGGCTGCTGTTATTTCTTGGTGGCCTCTGGATGGTTGCTGATATTTCCTGGTGGCCTCCGGATGGCTGCTGTTATTTGCTGATGGCCTCTGGATGGCTGCTGTTATTTGCTGGTGGCCTGTGGATGGCTGCTGTTATTTCCTGATGGCCTCTGGATGGCTGCTGTTATTTCCTGGTGGCCTCTGGATGGTTGGTATTATTTCCTGCTGGGCTCTGGATGGTCGCTGATATTTCATGGTGGGCTCTGGATGGTCGCTGTTATTTCCTGGTGGCCTCTGGATGGCTGCTGTTATTTCGTGGTGGCCTCTGGATGGTTGCTGTTATGTCCTGATGGCCTCTGGATGGCTGCTGTTATTTCGTGGTGGGCTCTGGATGGTTGCTCTTATTTCCTGGTGTCCTCTGGATGGTTGCTGTTATTTCCTGATGGCCTCTGGATGGCTGCTGCCTTCCTGGTGGGCTCTGGATGGTTGCTGTTATTTCCTGGTTGGCTCTGGATGGCTGCTGTTCTTTCCTGGTGGCCTCTGGATGGCTGCTGTTATTTCCTGGTGGCCTCTGGATGGTTGCTGTTATCTCCTGATGGCCTTTGGATGGCTGCTGTTATTTCTTGGTGGCCTCTGGATGGTTGCTGTTCTTTCCTGGTTGGCTCTGGATGGCTGCTGTTCTTTCCTGGTGGCCTCTGGATGGCTGCTGTTATTTGCTGGTGGCCTGTGGATGGCTGCTGTATTTTCCTGGTGGGCTGTGGATGGCTGCTGATATTTCGTGATGGGCTCTGTATGGTGCCGTTATTTCTTGGTGCGCTCCGGATGGTTGCTGTTATTTCCTGGTGCGCTCTGGATGGCTGCTGTTATTTCCTGATGGCCTCTGGATGGTTGCTGTCATTTCCTGGTGGCCTCTGGAGGGTTGCTGATATTTCCTAATGGCTTCTGGATGGCTGCTGTTATTTCCTGGTGGCCTCTGGATGGCTGCTGTTATTTCCTGGTGGGCTCTGGATGGTTGCTGATATTTCGTGGCGGCCTCTGAATGGCTGCTGTTATTTCCTGGTGGCCTCTGGATGGTTGCTGATATTTCCTGGTGGCCTCTGGATGGCTGCTGTTATTTCCTGGTGGCCTTTGGATGGCTGCTGTTATTTCCTGGTGGCCTCTGGATAGTTGCTGTTATTTCCTGGTGGCCTCCGGATGGCTGCTGTTATTTCCTGGTGGCCTCTAGATGGTTGCTGATGTTTCCTGGTGGCCTCTGGATGGCTGCTGTTATTTCCTGGTGGCCTCCGGATGGCTGCTGTTATTTCCTGGTGGCCTTTGGATGGCTGCTGTTATTTCCTGGTGGCCTCTGGATAGTTGCTGTTATTTCCTGGTGGCCTCCGGATGGCTGCTGTTATTTCCTGGTGGCCTCTAGATGGTTGATGATATTTCCTGATGGCCTCTGGATGGTTGCTGATATTTCCTGGTCGCCTCTGGATGGTTGCTGTTATTTCCTGGTTCGCTCTGGATGGCTGCTGTTATTTCCTGGTGGCCTCTGGATGGCTGCTGTTATTTCCTGGTGGCCTCTGGATGGTTGCTGTTATTTCCTGATCGCCTTTGGATGGCTGCTGTTATTTCCTGGTGGCCTCTGGATGGTTGCTATTCTTTCCTGGTTGGCTCTGGATGGTTGCTGTTCTTTCGTGATGGCCTCTGGCTGGTTGCCGTTAATTCCTGGTGCGCTCTGGACGGTTGGGTTATTTCCTGGTGCGCTCTGGATGGCTGCTGATATTTCATGATGGGCTCTGGATGTTTGCCGTTATTTCCTGGTGCGCTCCCGATGGTTGCTGTTCTTTCCTGGTGGCCTCTGGATGGTTGCTGTTATTTCCTTGCGGCCTCCGAATGGTTGCTGTCATTTCCTGGTGGCCTCTGGAGGGTTGCTATATTTCGTAATGGCTTCTGGATGGCTGCTGGATGGCTGCTGTTCTTTCCTGGTGGCCTCTGGATGGCTGCTGTCATTTCTTGGTGGCCTCTGGATGGTTGCTGTAATTTCGTGGTGGCCTCTGGATGGTTGCCGTTCTTTCCTGGTGGCCTCTGGATGGTTGCTGATATTTCCTGGTGGCCCTTGAATGGTTGCTGTTATTTCCTGGTGGCCTCTGGATGGTTGCTGTTATTTCTTGGTGGCCTCTGGATGGCTGCTGTTATTTCCTGGTGGCCTCTGGATGGCTGCTGTTACTTCCTGGTGGCCTCCGGATGGCTGCTGTTATTTCCTGGTGGCCTCTAGATGGTTGCTGATATTTCCTGATGGCCTCTGGATGGCTATTGTTTTTTCCTGGTGGCCTCCGGATGGCTGCTGTTATTTCCTGGTGGCTTCTAGATGGTTGCTGATATTTCCTGATGGCCTCTGGATGGTCGCTGACATTTCCTGGTCACCTCTGGATGGCTGCTGTTATTTCCTGATGGCCTCTGGATGGCTGCTGTTATTTCCTGGTGGCCTCTGGATGGTTGCTGTTATTTCCTGGTGGCCACTGGATGGCTGCTGTTATTTCCTGGTGGCCACTGGATGGTTGCTGTTATTTCCTGATATCCTCCGGATGGTTGCTGTTATTTCCTGATGGCCTCTGGATGGTTGCTGTTATTTCCTGGTGGGCTCTGGATGGTTGCTGTTATTTCCTGTTTGGCTCTGAATGGCTGCTGTTATTTCCTGGTGGCCTCTGGATGGCTGCTGATATTTCCTGGTGGCCTCTGGATGGTTGCTGTTCTTTCCTGATGGCCTTTGGATGGCTGCTGATATTTCCTGGTGGCCTGTGGATGGTTGCTGTTCTTTCCTGGTTGGCTCTGGATGGTTGCTGTTCTTTCCTGACGGCCTCTGGATGGCTGCTGTTCTTTCGTGGTGGCCTCTGGATGGCTGCTGCCATTTGCTGGTGGCCTGTGGATGGCTGCTGTATTTTCCTGATGGGCTGTGGATGGCTGCTGACATTTCGTGATGGGCTCTGGATGGTTGCCGTTAATTCCTAGTGCGCTCTGGACGGTTGGGTTATTTCCTGGTGCGCTCTGGATGGCTGCTGTTATTTCGTGATGGGCTCTGGATGGTTGCCTTTATTTCCTAATGGGCTCTGGATGGTTGCTGTTATTTCCTGGTGCGCTCTGTATGGCTGCTGTTATTTCCTGATGGCCTCTGGATGCTGCTGATATTTTCTGATGGCCTCGGGAGGGTTGCTGTTCTTTCCTGGTGGCCTCTGGATGGTTGCTGTTATCCCCTGGTGGCCTCTGAATCGTTGCTGATATTTCCTAATGGCTTCTGGATGGCTGCTGTTATTTCCTGGTGGCCTCTGGATGGCTGCTGTCATTTCCTGGTGGCCTCTGGATGGTTGCTGTTATTTCGTGGTGGCCTCTGGATGGTTGCTGATATTTCCTGGTGGCCTCTGGATGGTTGGTGTTATTTCCTAATGGCCTCTGGATGGCTGCTGTTATTTCCTGGGCGCCTCTAGATGGCTGCTGTCATTTCCTGGTGGCCTCTGGATGGTTGCTGTTATTTCCTGGTGGCCTCTGGATGGTTGCTGATATTTCCTGGTGGCCTCTGGATGGTTGCTGTCATTTCCTGGTGGCCTCTTAATGGTTGCTGTCATTTCCTGGTGGCCTGTGGATGGTTGCTGTTATTTCCTAATGGCTTCTCGATGGTTGCTGTTCTTTCCTGGTTGCCTCTGGATGGCTGCTGTCATTTCCTAGTGGCCTCTGGATGGTTGCTGCTATTTCCTAGTGGCCTCTGGATGGTTGCTGTCATTTCCTGGTGGCCTATGGATGGTTGCTGTTATTTCCTAATGGCCTCTGGATGGCTGCTGTTCCTTCCTGGTTGCCTGTGGATGGCTGCTGTCATTTCCTAGTGGCCTCAGGATGGCTGCTGTTATTTCCTGTTGGCCTCTGGATGGTTGCTGTCATTTCCTGGTGGCCTCTGGATGGTTGCTGTTATTTCCTGGTGGCCTCTGGATGGTTGCTGATATTTCTTGGTGGCCTCTGGATGGTTGCTGATATTTCCTGGTGGCCTCTGGATAGTTGCTGTTATTTCCTGGTGGCCACTGGATGGCTGCTTTTATTTGCTGGTGGCCTCTGGATGGTTGCTGTATTTTCCTGGTGGCCTCTGGATGGTTGCTGTTATTTCCTGGTGGCCTCTGGATGGTTGCAGATATTTCCTGGTGGCCTCTGGATGGCTGCTGTTATTTCGTGGTGGCCTTTGGATGGCTGCTGTTATTTCCTGGTGGCCTCTGGATAGTTGCTGTTATTTCGTGGTGGCCTCTGGATGGCTGCTGTTATTTCCTATTGGCCTCCGGATGGCTGCTGTTATTTCCTGGTGGCCTCTAGATGGTTGCTGATAATTCCTGGTGGCCTGTGGATGGTTGCTGTTATTTCGTGATGGCCTCCGGATGGCTGCTGTTATTTCCTGGTGGCCTCTGGATGGCTGCTGTTATTGCTCCTGGTGGCCTCTGGATGGCTGCTGGTATTTCCTGGTGGCCTCCGGATGGCTGCTGTTATTTCCTGATGGCCTCCGGATGGTTGCTGTTATTTCCTGGTGGCCTCTGGATGGCTGCTGTTATTCCCTGGTGGCCTCTGAATGGTTGCTGTTATTTCCTGGTAGCCTCTGGATGGTTGCTGTTATTTCGTGATGGCCTCTGGATGGCTGCTGTTATTTCATGGTGGCCTCTGGATGGCTGCTGTTATTTCGTGATGGCCTCTGGATGGTTGCTGTTATTTCCTGATGGCCTCTGGATGGCTGCTGTTATTTCCTGGTGGCCTCTGGATGGTTGCTGTTATTTCCTGGTGGCCTCTGGATGGCTGCTGTTATTTCGTGATGGCCTCTGGATGGTTGCTGTTATTTCCTGGTGGCCTCTGGATGGTTGCTGTTATTTTGTGATGGCCTCTGGATGGTTGCTGTTATTTCCTGGTGGCCTCTAGATGGTTGCTGTTATTTCGTGGTGGCCTCTGGATGGCTGCTGTTATTTCGTGATGGCCTCTGGATGGTTGCTGTTATTTCCTGGTGGCCTCTGGATGGTTGCTGTTATTTCGTGATGGCCTCTGGATGGTTGCTGTTATTTCCTGGTGGCCTCTGGATGGTTGCTGTTATTTCCTGGTAGCCTCTGGATGGTTGCTGTTATTTCCTGATGGCCTCTGGATGGTTGCTGTTATTTCCTGGTAGCCTCTGGATGGTTGCTGTTATTTCCTGGTGGCCTCTGGATGGGTGCTATTATTTCCTGGTGGCCTTTGGATGGTTTGCTGTTATTTCCCGGTAGCCTCTGGATGGTTTGCTGTTATTTCCTGGTAGCCTCTGGATGGTTTGCTGTTATTTCCTGGTAGCCTCTGGAGGGCTGCCCTTATTTCGTGATGGCCTCTGGATGGCTGCTGTTATTTCCTGGTAGCCTCTGGATGGTGTGCTGTTATTTCATGGTGGCCTCTGGATGGTTGCTGTTATTTCGTGGTGCCCTCCGGATGGCTGCTGTTATTTCGTGATGGCCTCTGGATGGTTGCTGTTATTTCCTGGTGGCCTCTGGATGGTTGCTGTTATTTCCTGGTGGCCTCTGGATGGTTGCTGTTATTTCCTGGTGGCCTCTGGATGGCTGCCCTTATTTCGTGATGGCCTCTGGATGGTTGCTGTTATTTCCTGGTGGCCTCTGGATGGTTGCTGTTATTTCCTGGTGGCCTCTGGATGGTTGCTGTTATTTCCTGGTGGCCTCTGGATGGCTGCTGTTATTTCCTGATGGCCTGTGGATGGTTGCTGTTATTGCCTGATGGCCTCTGGATGGTTGCTGTTATTTCGTGATGGCCTCTGGATGGTTGCTGTTATTTCCTGGTGGCCTCTGGATGGCTGCTGTTATTTCCTGGTGGCCTCTGGATGGTTGCTGTTATTTCGTGGTGGCCTCTGGATGGCTGCTGTTATTTCCTGATGGCCTCTGGATGGCTGCTGTTATTTCCTGATGGCCTCTGGATGGTTGCTGTTATTTCCTGATAGCCTCTGGATGGTTGCTGTTATTTCCTGATGGCCTCTGGATGGCTGCTGTTATTTCCTGATGGCCTCTGGATGGCTGCTGTTATTTCGTGATGGCCTCTGGATGGTTGCTGTTATTTCCTAATGGCCTCTGGATGGTTGCTGTTATTTCCTGGTGGCCTCTGGATGGTTGCTGTTATTTCGTGGTGGCCTCTGGATGGCTGCTGTTATTTCCTGACGGCCTCTGGATGGCTGCTGTTATTTCCTGATGGCCTCTGGATGGCTGCTGTTATTTCCTGGTGGCCTCTGGATGGTTGCTGTTATTTCCTGATAGCCTCTGGATGGTTGCTGTCATTTCCTGATGGCCTCTGGATGGCTGCTGTTATTTCCTGTCGGCCTCTGGATGGCTGCTGTTATTTCGTGATGGCCTCTGGATTGCTGCTGTTATTTCCTGGTGGCCTCTGGATGGTTGCTGTTATTTCCTGGTGGCCTCTGGATGGTTGCTGTTATTTCGTGGTGGCCTCTGGATGGCTGCTGTTATTTCCTGATGGCCTCTGGATGGGTGCTGTTATTTCCTGATGGCCTCTGGATGGTTGCTGTTATTTCCTGATAGCCTCTGGATGGTTGCTGTTATTTCCTGATGGCCTCTGGATGGTTGCTGTTATTTCCTGGTGGCCTCTGGATGGCTGCTGTTATTTCGTGATGGCCTCTGGATGGTTGCTGTTATTTCCTGGTGGCCTCTGGATGGTTGCTGTTATTTCCTGGTGGCCTCTGGATGGTTGCTGTTATTTCGTGGTGGCCTCTGGATGGCTGCTGTTATTTCCTGATGGCCTCTGGATGGCTGCTGTTATTTCTTGATGGCCTCTGGATGGTTGCTGTTATTTCCTGATGGCCTCTGGATGGCTGCTGTTATTTCCTGATGGCCTCTGGATGGCTGCTGTTATTTCGTGATGGCCTCTGGATGGCTGCTGTTATTTCCTGGTGGCCTCTGGATGGTTGCTGTTATTTCGTGGTGGCCTCTGGATGGCTGCTGTTGTTTCCTGATGGCCTCTGGATGGCTTGGATGGCTGCTGTTATTTCCTGATGGCCTCTGGATGGTTGCTGTTATTTCCTGATGGCCTGTGGATGGTTGCTGTTTTTTCCTGATGGCCTCTGGATGGTTGCTGTTGTTTCCTGGTGGCCTCTGGATGGTTGCTGTTATTTCCTGGTGGCCTCTGGATGGTCGCTGTTATTTCCTGGTGGCCTCTGGATGGTTGCTGTTATTTCCTGATGGCCTCTGGATGGCTGCTGTTATTTCCTGGTGGCCTCTGGATGGCTGCTGTTATTTCCTGATGGCCTCTGGATGGTTGCTGTTATTTCCTGATAGCCTCTGGATGGTCGCTATTATTTCCTGATGGCCTCTGGATGGCTGCTGTTATTTCCTGGTGGCCTCTGGATGGCTGCTGTTATTTCGTGATGGCCTCTGGATGGCTGCTGTTATTTCCTGGTGGCCTCTGGATGGCTGCTGTTATTTCCTGGTGGCCTCTGGATGGTTGCTGTTATTTCCTGATAGCCTCTGGATGGTTGCTGTTATTTCCTGATGGCCTCTGGATGGCTGCTGTTATTTCCTGGTGGCCTCTGGATGGCTGCTGTTATTTCGTGATGGCCTCTGGATGGTTGCTGTTATTTCCTGGTGGCCTCTGGATGGTTGCTGATATTCCCTGGTGGCCTCTGGATGGTTGCTGTTATTTCCTGGTTGCCTCTGGATTGCTGCTGTTATTTCCTGGTGGCCTCTGGATGGCTGCTGTTATTTCCTGGTGGCCTCCGGATGGCTGCTGTTATTTCCTGGTGGCCTCCGGATGGTTGCTGTTATTTCCTGATGGCCTCTGGATGGCGGGTGTTATTTCGTGATGGCCTCTGGATGGTTGCTGTTATTTCCTGGTGGCCTCTGGATGGTTGCTGATATTTCCTGGTGGCCTCTGAATGGCTGCTGTTATTTCGTGATGGCCTCTGGATGGTTGCTGATATTTCCTGGTGGCCTCTGGATGGTTGCTGTTATTTCCTGATGGCCTCTGGATGGTTGCTGTTATTTCCTGGTGGCCTCTGGATGGTTGCTAATATTTCGTGATGGCCTCTGGATGGTTGCTCTTATTTCCTGGTGGCCTCTGGATGGCTGCTCTTATTTCGTGATGGCCTCTGGATGGTTGCTGTTATTTCCTGGTGGCCTCTGGATGGTTGCTGATATTTCCTGGTGGCCTCTGGATGGTTGCTGTTATTTCGTGGTGGCCTCTGGATGGTTGCTGTTATTTCCTGATGGCCTCTGGATGGCTGCTGTTATTTCCTGATGGCCTCTGGATGGCTGCTGTTATTTCCTGATGGCCTCTGGATGGTTGCTTTTATTTCCTGATAGCCTCTGGATGGTTGCTGTTATTTCGTGGTGGCCTCCGGATGGCTGCTGTTATTTCCTGGTGGCCTCCGGATGGTTGCTGTTATTTCCTGGTGGCCTTTGGATGGCGGGTGTTATTTCGTGATGGCCTCTGGATGGTTGCTGTTATTTCCTGGTGGCCTCTGGATGGCTGCTGTTATTTCCTGGTGGCCTCTGGATGGCTGCTGTCATTTCGTGATGGCCTCTGGATGGTTGCTGATATTTCCTGGTGGCCTCTGGATGGTTGCTGTTATTTCCTGATGGCCTCTGGATGGTTGCTGTTATTTCCTGGTGGCCTCTGGATGGTTGCTGTTATTTCCTGATGGCCTCTGGATGGCTGCTGTTATTTCCTGGTGGCCTCTGGATGGCTGCTGTTATTTCGTGATGGCCTCTGGATGGTTGCTCTCATTTCCTGGTGGCCTCTGGATGGCTGCTGTTATTTCGTGATGGCCTCTGGATGGTTGCTGTTATTTCCTGGTGGCCTCTGGATGGTTGCTGATATTTCCTGGTGGCCTCTGGATGGTTGCTGTTATTTCCTGGTGGCCTCTGGATGGCTGCTGTTATTTCCTGATGGCCTCTGGATGGCTGCTGTTATTTCGTGATGGGCTCCGGATGGTTGCTGTTATTTCCTGGTGGCCTCTGGATGGTTGCTGATATTTCCTGGTGGCCTCTGGATGGTTGCTGTTATTTCCTGGTGGCCTCGGGATGGCTGCTGTTATTTCCTGATGGCCTCTGGATGGCTGCTGTCATTTCCTGGTGGCCTCTGGATGGTTGCTGTTATTTCCTGGTGGCCTTTGGATGGCGGGTGTTATTTCGTGATGGCCTGTGGATGGTTGCTGTTATTTCCTGATGGCCTCTGGATGGTTGCTGTTATTTTCTGGTGGCCTCTGGATGGCTGCTGTTATTTCGTGATGGCCTCTGGATGGCTGCTGTTATTTCCTGATGGCCTCTGGATGGTTGCTGTTATTTCGTGATGGCCTCTGGATGGTTGCTGATATTCCCTGGTGGCCTCTGGATGGTTGCTGTTATTTCCTGATGGCCTCTGGATGGCTGCCGTTATTTCCTGATGGCCTCTGGATGGCTGCTGTTATTTCCTGATGGCCTCTGGATGGTTGCTGTTATTTCCTGATAGCCTCTGGATGGTTGCTGTTATTTCCTGATGGCCTCTGGATGGCTGCTGTTATTTCCTGGTGGCCTCTGGATGGCTGCTGTTATTTCGTGATGGCCTCTGGATGGGTGCTGTTATTTCCTGGTGGCCTCTGGATGGCTGCTGTTATTTCGTGATGGCCTCTGGATGGTTGCTGTTATTTCCTGGTGGCCTCTGGATGGTTGCTGATATTTCCTGGTGGCCTCTGGATGGTTGCTGTTATTTCCTGGTGGCCTCTGGATGGCTGCTGTTATTTCCTGGTGGCCTCTGGATGGCTGCTGTTATTTCCTGGTGGCCTCCGGATGGCTGCTGTTATTTCCTGGTGGCCTCCGGATGGTTGCTGTTATTTCCTGGTGGCCTTTGGATGGCGGGTGTTATTTCGTGATGGCCTCTGGATGGTTGCTGTTATTTCCTGGTGGCCTCTGGATGGTTGCTGTTATTTCCTGGTGGCCTTTGGAGTGGGTGTTATTTCGTGATGGCCTCTGGATGGTTGCTGTTATTTCCTGGTGGCCTCTGGATGGTTGCTGTTATTTCCTGGTGGCCTCCGGATGGCTGCTGTTATTTCGTGATGGCCTCTGGATGGTTGCTGATATTTCCTGGTGGCCTCTGGATGGTTGCTGTTATTTCCTGATGGCCTCTGGATGGTTGCTGTTATTTCCTGGTGGCCTCCAGATGGTTGCTGTTATTTCCTGATGGCCTCTGGATGGCTGCTGTTATTTCCTCGTGGCCTCTGGATGGCTCCTGTTATTTCGTGATGGCCTCTGGATGGTTGCTGATATTTCCTGGTGGCCTCTGGATGGCTGCTGTTATTTCGTGATGGCCTCTGGATGGTTGTTGTTCTTTCCTGGTGGCCTCTGGATAGTTGCTGTTATTTCGTGGTGGCCTCCGGATGGCTGCTGTTATTTCCTGGTGGCCTCTGGATGGCTGCTGTTATTTCCTGGTGGCCTCTGGATGGCTGCTGTTATTTCCTGGTGGCCTCCGGATGGCTGCTGTTATTTCCTGGTGGCCTCCGGATGGTTGCTGTTATTTCCTGGTGGCCTCTGGATGGTTGCTGTTATTTCCTGGTAGCCTCTGGATGGTTGCTGTTATTTCCTGATGGCCTCTGGATGGCTGCTGATATTTCCTGATGGCCTCTGGATGGCTGCTGATATTTCCTGATGGCCTCTGGATGGCTGCTGATTTTTCCCGGTGGCCTCTGGATGGTTGCTGATATTTCCTGGTGGCCTACGGATGGCTGCTGTTCTTTCCTGGTGGCCTCTGGATGGCTGCTGTTATTTCCTGGTGGCCTCTGGATGGTTGCTGTTATTTCCTGATGGCCTCTCGATGGTTGCTGTTATTTCCTGATGGCCTCTGGATGGTTGCTAATATTTCGTGGTGGCCTCTGGATGGTTGCTGTTATTTCCTGGTGGCCTCTGGATGGTTGCTGTTATTTCGTGGTGGCCTCTGGATGGCTGCTGTTATTTCCTGGTGGGCTCTGGATGGTTGCTGATATTTCCTGGTGGCCTCTGGATGGTTGCTCTTTTTTCCTGGTTGCCTGTGGATGGTTGCTGTTATTTCCTGGTGGCCTCTGGATGGTTGCTGTTATTTCCTGGTGGCCTCTCGATGGTTGCTGGCCTGATCGATGATCTTTTGGAACGGTGGATCAGACACATAGTCAGGATTAGTTGAATCTGAAACTGGGTTGTGCAGTGGCAGATTGCCACGCCCGTAGGCTTTCTAGTATGCAACAGGCACCATGACTGTGGGCTGAAAAAGACAGTGGTGTGAAGACTGCGCACAGCCCCCACAGGACCACTGTCCATCCGCCCACAACTCTTGTTCTGCGGTGAACATCGGCGGTCTTGAGGACCTACAGAGAACGCAGTGTCAGTTGACACCACGTCTCATCTATGTTGCGCATTAACACTGCATGCAGCGCGCAAGAAATCCACCCCTCATGCAGCCCATGCCTGGTGTACACATTGTGACACATTGCATCCTGCAAGTTGAAGGAAATATTTGGTACGAGGTAGGGCTTCCAAATTTGTCCTCATCAAATTTGTCTCTTTCTAACACCCCCCCCCCCCCGGTAGCATATCAACTGCATGCGGCACCTATTTTGCAGGATGCACACAACCTGCTCCGACCTGTCGATGCACAATGTTGCGGAGACCAAGGACAAAATCGATTCCTTCATCCAATACCAAAAGCTTACCCGTGGTGTGTTGGTGGTGCGGTCTTCCAGGGACTCATTCTTCCTGCCGAGGACCGCTTTGGATGGCAGTTGACTGCAGGCGTATGCCTCCCAACCCCCTCCTGTGGACAGCGGTTGGTGGCCCAGTGATGGTCGAGTCCTACTACTTTTTTGGTGTTCCTGCACAGCGCATTTACAAGCTGCCACGCGCAGCATGCGCATTGAGCAATTTTTGGGGCCAGGAGATGGGGCAATGGGGCTTTTGAACTTGGGGGTCAATAGACCCCCCCAAAACTGGGGGGGGGGGCGGGAAAGTCTCGGAAAAGGCCTTAATTGACAGGGCCATTAATCAGGTGTCATGAACTCTAGTGCCGAAAGTGCTGAAAATTTTTTTGAGCATCGACAATGGTTCACGAAAAGGAAAGCAAGTGACAACGGTTTTTGCCATTTTTTTGGGGGTCTGGGTCACCTCTGAGGCGCGGGGGTCAGTGTCGGTAGCATTTTGGGGTCCCGTCAATTGGGCCCCTTTGCGGGGGCTCAAGGCCGCCTGAAGGCCCAACCAATATGTATGTTTACTTTCATTTGTCTGTGAGTGACGTTTTGCTTTTGGGTGATACTGCATTGCCCGCCAAAGTGATACCACCAGTGCTTTGTTGTATCATAGTTGCTCTTTTTGCATAACACATTCATTTGATGCATCCTTATTTATCATGATTGTGGCTTTGCTGCGAGGCTGGTGACCATGGGAGGGGAAGTCTGAGGGCAGGTTGAGATATGTGCCCGTGGGGTGGGGCAAAATGGCCCTACATGCCAACCCCAAAGTCATGAAGTTAGCGATTGGGGTTTTGTCACTATGGCTTCATGAACGGGCTCCCCAACTCTCTTGATGCCTTTCCCACAAGCAGAGGGGCAGATTGCGGGTCCTCAGCCATACGTTAGCGACAACCTTGGTGTACCGCTGCCACACCGTGTAGAATGGTTGTCACCGCATGACCATAGCCTAAGGTTTTGGACATGAGACACTGACATGCTTTTTTTTCTGTTGTCGCGTACTGACATGCTTTCCGTTGCCCATTTAGCTCACCGCGCAGCAATCCTTAGGGGAATTGGGCGCTGTTGGTATCATCTCGCAAAAGCGAGCGTCCGTTTGGCGGATTCTCTATCTATCTTTGCTTCCCCTGTACGTTTATCCAACCTCTTTTGCTTTTCTTGTTGTTCCTACCGTTCCTATGTGAAGGCATGCATGTATCTAGAAAATGAGGATTGCTGCCATCAATTGCTATTTGCCGCTGCCGCCAACAAGGGTAGTAGGCATTAGGCCCCTCCACCAAGATATGCAGTCCCCGGACACAAGTGTGTCTCCGGCCCAAGCTCCATTGAGAACACCCCCAAGAGCCAAGGAGCGGCAGTGCTACTACGTTGGACACCACTGCAGAGAACCAACGGGGGGGGGGAATGCGGATTGCTGGTACCAACTGCTATCTAGCGCTGCGCTATTGCTTAGGTGTCACAACTTGCCCCCCCCCCTAGGACCCCGTATATGCACGATATGAGAATATTGTACATGTCTATTTTGAGTATGCTATTTGACATGTGTGACCAATGTTTTTACGAGCGCTGTGTGACACCCGATGAAATAGGTGTTGATGTGTTAGCCTTCTGTATCCACTTCTTCTAGTGTGTTGTATTTGACGTTTTTCTGAAGCTGGCCGAACTCGATGCCAGCTTTTGGCTAACACTGCAAACAACTATGTGTATATGCAATTTTTGACCTCTCTGGCTGCAATTTGGGCCAGCTTTTTGGTTTCTCAGTGAATAGGTATAGTTATTTTCATTTTTCTTTAGGTTGGCCAAAATTTCGGCCAGTCTATTCACTATTCAAGCACTCATATTCCGGTTTTTTGTCGGTCCGGCCGAAATTTTGGCCAGCTTTTCCTATTTTTGCACATGTAAGCAATTGTTTCCCCTTCGAACACACCTGGCCGAAATGTCGGCCAGGTTGCAATGGTCATTGTTCATGAGTATTACACCTTACACTCCTACATAGCTGCTTTCTTGTCACAGCATTAATGTCTTCTGCTACTACTATAAATGTCATACATGCTGCAGTTGCTGGTGCTTTTGCTACTACAGCCAAAGGGGTGTAGCGAAATGCATTACGTGGTGGGAATCTGCAAAAGCTTTTGCAATTCCGCCTCATGTTGCGGAAAAATCGCAGGAGCCGGCATTCTATGGCACAGTTGAAGGCTGCTGCCACCGAGAAGAAGCCCCCACGATGGTACTTGACATTTTTGTCACAGTTCCATGCCCTGTACTGCCTTCTATGTCGTATGGCCCTCCCATACTCTAACTGTGGGTCTGATTACAACTGGGGTATTATGTCGTGCCGCCAACGCCGCAAGGTAGGAGTCCTTGGTTAGTCTACCATTAAGCAGGAGTCCAGTCACCATCGTGCTGGATTAGCACCACACAACTTGTGGAACACCATGCACCGTAGGCAACTTTGTATATGGTTGGATAATGTGATGCGTTACAGGTTGGGAGCTGATCCCCATTGACCAGACTTAACCCTTAACTGTATAGCCTTTGCTGTTTTGCACACTACTGCCCTGCCTCCATACCCGGGTCTGCCGGATCTCGTCGAAATTGAGGCCAGGGTACCAAAGGTTGCAGTTTCGCTCACATATAGCATTGTTTGATCGTATTGATGTTGCCAACCAAGGTATTCAGAGAGTTTGGGTTCGTGCTCCTTTAGATATTGCCAAAAAAAGTGTTCGTTCTCTCAATTGGAGACCCTTTTTCCTGTCTGAGCTCCGCTCCGGCACACACAAAGAGCTTTTGCAACTTGTGGTTGACCTGTCATGTGTGGAACACCGCACCAGGCATTGTGTTCCGCTGCTTGTGGACATCAAATACACTTTGCACTACTGCAAGCTGTGTTATGGTGCCGCTTATGTTCCGTGGAATGTACCGCAACTACTGTTGGATTTTCCTTTGGTATACAGTGTGTGGCATAGCTATAAGTGCTGCGTTGAATTGATCTATAGGGCCTTCTTACCATGTCATTAAGTTTTTGGAGCAGGGTAATAGCCTTCAAGTTGGGTCTATCCTCCCTCGCAAGGTCAAGGTCATCCATATGGAGAAGACCTTGCTTGGACTCATGCTAGCCACATCGTCCAATAGAGACAAACTAGATGAGCGTGTAACTGCCCTGCTAAGTAGCTAGCGGGACTTGACACCCATTCAACGCAAGGGTCTGCGTATGTTATTAGCCCTTAAGGTTTTGTTGTACAGATACTGTCCAACTGCTCTCAGCATTGGGACTGTGGTGCGTGAGTGCAACTGGGAGGGCCAGGGGGCAGGTTCCAGGATTGTGGCTAAGCATGCACTTGAGATGTCCCTACTGCTCATGCTGAACATCCTAAAGCCCGAGGAGCAGTTAGCCATGGAGTATGTGAAAACCACTGCTGTTGCTCTTCTGTTTTGGAGTCCGTGGCATTCCTCCTCCCTAGGGTGTATCCACTCTGAGGAGCTGGGCGAGGCACTTCTAAGTCGGTTCTCAGCTCACTGTCGTCGCAACACTGCCTGTACCAGTGTCCTACAGTCGTCTGATTTGTTTCTGACACTTCCCCCGTCCAACCCGGGGAGAAAGTTTTGCGTGGTGTGCTGACTGATACATCCGTGGCAATTTTCTTTGCCAATGTGAAACAATTCATCTTGACAGCCCATACGCAGAGCATGCCCACATGTGTTCCCGTTCCCGACTATGTAGTTGAGGTGAGAAGACTGGATGCAGTTGATGATCTGTCTTTCCCTGGTACCATATCTAGGACACGAATCACCAAAGACCGGTTGAAAGTGGTTATGTGGCATTCAATGCAAAATCTGGTTGCGCGTACCAGGGTTCCTGACGGTGTTGAGGATTTTTTACAAACAAACGCACCCGCTCGCACTGCTGCCCCGCAAGGGGTATTGTGTACTGCACATGCTTCAATCCGCGCTACCAAGGGTGCACCGCTTGCTGCTCCTGGTGGGATTGCCTTGCCCCCAAAGCCATCCCCTAAGCCCCGAGCCAGACCCCCCCCCCCCCAGCACGCCCTTGGGTAGTGCAGGCCCCTGCCCTGCCCCTGATGATTTCTCCATTGCCAGTGATTCTTGTGATAGTGACCGGAAGATGGATTGTGATGCAGACAACGTTGCCTCCTTTGAAGCCTTAGATGAGGCGGAACGCATCGGTGTGGATACCCAGGACTGGGACTGATTTCTGTGTGCAGCTGTGTTTGTCACCGTGGTATGGGTTCTGCCACGCATTGCCAGTGATTTTGGTGTGTCCATTCTGTGTTTTGCGTTTTTTTGGCCGAAATTTCGGCTAGAGTTGTTGTTTGGCCATATGTGTACCCCCGAAATACAAGTGACATGCATTTCTGGCCGAAATTTCGGCCAGCTTATCGGAATTGTATTTCTGCACAGTGGTTGAACATGCAGAGCAGTGCTGGCCAAAATTTCGGCCAAGTTAATGACGCAATGACTCAAAGACGCAAGCAGCAAAAGGCTGAACTAATGATACAGGGAATAGGGACTCCACAACGCATTGCCATCACTTCCGCACGGCCTGACTCTGCAATGAGTTTGCCTGTGCTTGTTTCAACGAGGGACTCCCTAGCACCCTGAATACTAATCAGACCAGTATCAGATGTTTTACGAATAGGCTGAGCAACAGGCCTGTGCAACAATCCCCGCAACCCCTCATATTTGGGTTCCTTCCAAAGAGGTGCCTTAATTACTGCTGACCACGGTGGCCAAGGGTTTTCTTCAGTCCCGGTCTAGCTGCCATAGGCTACCTTCAGGTGTGATGCGATAGGGCATTGCCTTTTGGCCATCTCGATAGTACCAAGTGTAGCTGCAGAGAGGTGATGTCACAGAGTGGGATCCTATTGTGTATTAATTCAACCACACACAAGCTGGCCGATTTTTCGGCCAAGTCGGTCGATTTATTCGAATAAAAACCCCTGTTTGATGAAAACATACCTCTGGTGCTGTTGACAAGCCCATTGGCAACCGCCTCGGGATGAAGTATGTGCCAGGACCACATCTGGGCCTTTTTCACACCTGTTTTTTTTTTTTGAGACCAGGTAGGGTACTTTTTGTCCCATCCGTGTAACCTACGATTTCTCGCAGTTGGTCAGGCATGATGCCTTCCACTTCCTTGAACGCGCCGAGTGCGGAATGTAATCCACGCTTCTCCATGGCCGCCATGGCATCTACTGCAGCAGTAAAAGCAAATTTCACCAAACGCCCAACACCACCCCACTGTTTGGCAACAACAGTCTGCAGAGGAGAACGTGTGTAACTAGGTTGGTTAAAATACGAAATACGGGTACATGCTTAGGGGGTTCTTTTTGTGTGCTTGGATGAAACGTATGTTTGGGGTTCCCTTGTGGTGTATAAGGGGGGGTTCTGTGATCACCTTGGAACAAAGGGGTCAGAGGACCAATAGCCCCCCCCCCCCCCCAGCACTCGAATCACTGGTCTAAATGTAAAACAACACCATATTTTGGTGATCGAATGTCTTTATTTTGAAATTTTGTGTGTTGCCAGAAAAGCAAATGTTGGCATATATTTCAAATACACACTCTGTTTTTGCATGTTGCCACTAGGGGGGTATGGATACCCAAAAAAAAAACCACCCCTTTTCACATACTTTTCTCCTCACTACAACATGGACTTCCATGGGCCATAGCGCCAAGTGGGGGAGGGCGACTTGTGATGCCTAAGTATTGTATGCATGTCGTGGCTCCTTGTATGTGCCACCACGGCCAACCAAGATCATCTACTCGCTTGTTGTCACCTTTCAATGCCAAGATCGCGTACATCCAAGTTTCTGGGTTCTTTTAAGTGCCATTTCATTTCGGTACTCTTGCCGCCATTCAATGCTTTGCCCCCCCCCCCCCCCCACACACACCCCCCCTCCCTTCCAAAAAAGCCTTTACGGACGATGTGCTAGGTTTTGTAAGGCGGCATGGGGCCTTTGGCACTCGCCCGTGGCTCTACAAGTAGGGGTCGAGGCGCCCATCCGGGCACATCAAGCAAAGGCAACATCCACACATGGACGCCCCAAAACCCCAAACAATATGTATGTTTATTTTCATTTGTCTATCAATGACGTTTTGCTTTTGGGTTATATGCGCTTCTGCTGCATTGCCCGCCAAAGTGACACCACCAGTGCTGTGCTGTATCATAGTTGCTCGTTTTGCATAACACATTCATTTGATGTATCCTTATTTACCATGAGTGTGGCTTCGCTCCGAGGCTAGTGACCATGGGAGGGCGAGTCTGAAGGCAGGCCGAGATATGTGCCTGTGGGGTGGGGCAAAATGGCCCTACATGCCAACCCCAAAGCCATGAAGTTAGCCGTTTGGGGCTTTGTCACGGTGGCTTCATGAACGGGCCGGGGGTGGATATAATAGTGACGACATTACCGGGGTGGGGATGGGGGTGCGGCGTTGAGGCCGGAGGCAGTGATGACGGAATGACGATTACAATTTGCACCTTTTTCACTTTATAGGTATGTGTGTTCGTAGAGTTGGATGAATCTGCAGCTGCGCTACCACTTGGGTTTTGCACCCCTTTCCTTGCGGTGTCATCACAAATTGTACCCCACAGTCCCTTGCGCTTTTTCCCCCTTTCCCAAGACATGAGATGCAATGTTGTACCTCCTTTTTGCTTGTAGAAATACCATAGTTTCCCTCCCTTGTTGCGTTCCTGCTACCAACTCAAATATGGTTGTGTCCCTGGCCTCTCCGTGGTCTGTCCCTGGCCTAATTGGTGCATGGCACCAATTTGGTAGGGCAAAAGAAAATTTTTTTTGCAAGCAGCAAGCAGGACCAGGAAAAAACTTGCACAGGATCTGGCTTCTTGCTGTTTTGGAGTGTTGTGGTAAGCAACAAGCAATTTGCGATGTGCTTGCGGTTGTATGCCGCAATTATTGTATTGGCGTGTCCCTCAAGTGTTGATGCTGAGCGTGCTACTTCTGCGCTCAACAGTATTGCAACAGCACTGAGGAGTTCGATGTCCTGGGACAGTATACGTATGCATTTGATTGGAAAGCAAGATACCCCACACCCGTAGGAATTTCCTGTAGCCTGTGCAGCCTCTGCGTTGGCTGCAGCAAAGTCCGGGGATCGTAGGCGCTTCCAAACATGCAAGCTCAAAACCCGGAGTGACAAGGGAAAAAACTGCAAGGTGTCTTGGGTTCAAGCCCAGTTGGACTCAAACCGCTGGCGCTTTTTTTGGCCATCAATGCTGTTGTCAAACTGCTGGCAAAACTGCTGATCAGTTACACGGGTAAATCGTAATCGTAATCATCATCGGGGGGGGGGGGTGGCCCCCCCCCCCCCCCACTATATCCACCCCTGGAACGGGCTCCCCAACTCTCTTGATGCATTTCCCACACGCAGAGGGGAGGGGCAGATTGCGGGTCCTCGGTGATAGCTTAGCGACAACCTTGGTGTACCGCTGCCACAACGTGTAGAATGGTTGTCACCGCATGACCGTAGCCGACATACTTTTCTTTGTGTTGTCGCGTACTGACATACTTTGCGTTGCCCATTTAGCTCACCGCGCAGCAATCCTTAGGGGAATTAGGCACCGTTGGCATCATCTTGCAAAAGTGAGCGTCCGTTTGGCGGGTCCTTTATCTATCTTTACTTCCCCTGTACGTTTCTCCATCTTTCTATAAACCTTTTGTTTAAGAGCTGTTTTATAGGAAGGACTATGAGAGGTCTGTCACAATGCATCATACGACAAATCTTGACCTGGGACGTTGGCGCATTTTGGGACTGCGACATATGTGGCAAAGTCCCAAAATTGCCGTTCAAATTTTGCACACTTCTTGATGCTAATGCAATTTTTTTGGAATCCGAGTTTTTGTCATTTTTTGGCATTACAATCCGCACTAAATGGATGCTTGCATAGGTCAATTAGAGCCCAAATGCCTTTTTAAAGTATCATATTTGAACAATCGGTTTTCTCTTTTTTTCCTCACATTTAGCACGATATCTTCTCGGAAATGTCATGTGGGCAAATGCGATGAGATGTTGATTGTTATACTTTCTCAAAAAGATGGTACCTTCCAAATGCATACAAAGAGGTCAATGGAGTTGCCAAAGGTCCGACACAAGCCGAGAAGATGTGTGTTGTTTGTAAGAACCGCGTAGCCTACTATTTGAAGAAGCTGAAGGAAGAAGGATTATGCATTGACACACAAGTGAATACTAGTCAAATGAAATTCAACCGGCCGATGTCAAGAAGATGGTCACGTTAATCCTTAGGGCCTATGTGTCCAGGCCTACCAATACGCGGGTCAACAAGTAAGTAAAGAGGAGCCAAGTTCTCGTAAAAAGCTGCTTCTGCCTGCTTATACAACCGCAGCTTTGCAAGGTGAGGATCGTCGCAATTTGCAATTACTGAAGGCGGCTTGGGGTGTTGCATGGCATAAGAAGCCAGCACGGCTCATCGCGAAGGGAAAGTACCATATAGGCTTTGCCCATTTTTGCCATTGCCTCTGTGCTCCATGGCTAGAGGATCTTTCTACTGAGAAAAATCATAGTGCAGGGCATTCCCTTGGTGTGGTTCTCTTTACCCGTAATGTGTATTAAGAGCTCATGAGAAAGCAACACACTCGGGATAAAGTATGTGCAAAGGTGGATCTTGATGCATGTAAGCTCGATGTGGAAGATATGGTCCAGACCATGTTTGAGACGAACAACAACGGAGAACTTGTTGGTTCCGGCAACACAGACCACACACTTAGCAAGCTTGATGATGTGGGACAAGGGTGCAACAGTTTTTGAGGCATGTTTTGCTTTGGTTCGCACGGCATCGGCGAATCGTAAAGGAAAACAAGATGAGGACAAAGAAGACGCAAGCCCAAAAAGATGACATGTTATCCAACAAGCCAAATGCTTGCACGTCTGCCTCGAAGCTTACCACAGGTTTGGCTTGTGCAGAGGATGCAGAAGACGTCTGAAACATACGTAACAACAGCCAAGCCCGCAGTGAAATCTTGGTTGTATGCTTGGTGCTTCCTTTGCTTGCAAGATGCTGCATGAACACAAATCTAGTCAAGGTTGTGCATAACAAAAGATAAAGGTTGTGCCTGTTTCCTTTGTGTCCTCTTGTGTGACTTGCCATTGTCCTCACATGTGCAATAGACTTGTCCATCACCAGCCAATCCAATGCATCCCCTTTGGTGCATTCTTTTGCTCTCAGCTACTGTTGCTATCTATGTCAGTGAGCCCACACAAGATGGAGGGAGTGGTCCCTCACAGCCCCATCACAGTGTCCTCCTCCCCAAGTCAAGGGCCAGCTCTTGCAAGGCTTCTGCCACCCCCCTCGCCACCATCACCACCATCCTCGCCAAACAATTCCCCACCCTCTGCTGTTTTAAGCCCCTAAAGGAACCCCCCCCAAGTGGAACCCCTGGAGCACCACTAGGTGCCTGCCAGATTGCCCTTGGTTGCCTTTCAAGACGCAGTCATGTCAATTGCAGCCCCATCCCCATCCCCTCCTCAAACCCCCAAGCTTGTCCCCAGGGACAACTCCAGCCCTCCCAAACCCAAGGTCTGTGGCCCCAACAACGCAAAGACCCTGGAGCTTGTTAGGGACAATCATGGGTAGAGAACCCATTATTTGTGGAAGCAGCCTTTTGACGGCGAGCCATGTACAGGTTTGCCCTAGTGAACGGCACTAGGACCCCCTTGTTGTTGTGGCCACAAGGGCTCCTCGTTAGCCGCTCCCATTTCCTCCCAAGGGATGAGGTGCACAGGGCAGTCATAGTGGACACCATTTAGGGTGCCCCCCGAGTTGCTCGGAAAAACAAGCCTCATCCCCGCACCCCCCCCCCCCCTGACCCCTCCGCACGGCAGCAGAAGTGCAACCCACCCTAACCCAAATGGTTCACGTATCGCCACCGCTCCTTGCTGCCCCAATGTGCCCGATGTCCCAAGTGTCGCTGCTTTGATCTTTTGCCCCATTGCGCTGGCTCCCGGTCTCCCCAATTGGGTTGTTTTTTGCCCCATGTAGTGCGTGCCACCAGCCCCCAGGGCTCCCCAAATTTGGCTCTTTGCTACCCCCAGGTAGTGTTCCCAGGAAGGGGGTAGTAGACACTCCGCCCTCCCCAAAAGTTGAGTCTACCCTCCTCGCACCCCCCCTTGGAATAGCAAAACAACGGGCCACCTGGACAACAAAAGCAGTGGACGGCCGCGTCTGGGTTTCCTCCTAATCACCATGTAACAAAAGTTGGTGTCATGTTTGTGACCACATTCTGACTACATGTTGGCCACTTCCTGACTACATAGCAGATCATAAAGGTGTTGCAGAATGGGGATGCTACCCATACTTCGTGATCAGAAACCACTTGCCGATTGCACTTCCTGATGTGCTTGCTAACTGTGTTTTTGCTTCACCGTGCAGAAGTGTGGCTCATTACTTCAACCGTCAATCAAGCACCTGCACACAGTGCACCCTATCCACACATTGCTCCCATTTGCACGCAAAGACACACAACGAACACTGCAATTGGTACAATCGAACCGTCAAAGATCTCCATCTTACGTCCGTTGTGCCCACCATCAGTCATTGGCTCGCGTCCGCCACGGAGCGCATTGGTATACGCACCATCTCCCCGGGGCAGGGGGACAACAAGGACACCGCTAAAAATGTTAGGCTTCCGACGCGTGTCACGTTTCACCCCGGCGCCAAGCGGGTCGCATCTTCGCCAAGCGTTCGGTAGTGATGGATTTGCAGCTGGAGATAGTCTCCGCTTTTCTCTCACTTCGCTCCAGACCAATCCCATGTTGAAGAAAGTGGTCCTCAGGTTGAACGATGCCGACATTGAGAAGGTCCGTGCCGGGGTTGATCCGTATGTACCAAAGGGGAAGCACGACAAATCGGACACCGGGTTTTACTTTGGCCGAGGGGATGGTGAGACGTTGTTATTCGCAAGTGGGAAGCCGTCGCCCTCGGAGATGCAAACTCGCGGATTCACCACGGCAAAGCTAGTTTTTTAAAAACACGTATTGCGTGCCAGGCACAAGAAATTGTACTCGGTGCAGTCACTACCGACGTGGAGTCATATTGCCTTCGAGGATTCTGTTGAAGGGGTCACCAGGTCAGCGCATGCCTCCGGGACATTTGTGAGCATCTGTTTGCAATGTCCCATTCCATGGCTTGGCGATGGGGACCCGGTGGTTATTGAGCAGCGTACAGCACGTTTGGTGCGCAACATGGATCCATCCAAGTTGGACCAGTATTCGTATTACTTCTTTGACAAGGCAATCCCCTTGGAGATGTTGGACCAAGTGGTGGCGGAGGTGGACACTTTCCCGATGGGCCAATGGGATCCCATTTTCGAGCAATACCCGGCTGTACATCGAGGTCCTGGTGTGCCCGGCTGCCTCGGAACCGGGGCGACATCCAGGTTAGGGTCTCAGAGACCACGTACCAGGACCTTCGTGCCACCACGGACCTTTCCGACTTCATTCCAGCGCTCATCAAGGCATCGGATTGCAATCGCGCCCTCTACAATTGTGCCCATGTTGCAGCCCAAGGGCACGAGAGGCAGAGTGTCCCCACAAGATCCGTGGTGGCCTCCGTGCGCTGACCGTTCTCTATGCGGACAACTATGGCCTAGATGCCAATGATGCAACCGATACCATCATTCTCCCCGGCAGCAGAGCCGGCCTTCCGCATCCGTGGGATCTAGTGCCGATGGACCTACGCTGTGGGGATTTATCGTACTTATTCCGACCTCTTTCACGTTGGTCGAGCGGTGCCCCTTTCACCTCCGTCCCATTCGTGGCGCAAAGACAGATTCCTGGGCCTTGCCAACGTCCCAGTAACGTATCACTTTACCCAGGGGATCCATATCCCATTTTGGGCATTCGCGAAGCACGCCTTGGAGTCCACCAAGCCGCGTAGCGCAATCGAGAAGTGTCGTAAGAATCCCACGGACAAGAACTTTGCGTGCAACACGAGCGGGCTGCGCAAGGACCATGCAACCTGACGACACATCCTGATCCGGGATGATCATGTGCAACCCCTGCTTCATCAAGCATCCCGATAAGGGATCCTTATTTGCAACGCTGTCCTGAGCAGGGTTCCTAGCACACATTGTGACTGCACACATAACACGACGTGGCGCGCTTGTGCCCATTTTCACACCCTTCTGCGGCGACACACATACACCACCTCCCTCAACGACCGTGCCCGCCATCCATATGTCAGAGCTGCATTCGGGTCCAGAATGGGGGCGTCCAGGGGCGGCATATCCCGTCACCATACAACTGCTTCCTCACCACCACCAGGTACCGCTGCAATACCCCCTAAGCGCTGCCGCACGGCAACGATCGTACCGGGTTGACAGGCCACTAGGGTTAGTTCCGCGTGTTGGGGGACGGGTTGCAGATTAGGATGTGTCGTCAAGATGGGGTTGCAGACCAGAAACGTATTGCCGATTGGGGATGCAGATTGGGTCACAGACCAAGAGCCATCAGAACGGTACATGGCCTGCCGTGGCTGACCTATGTTCCATGTTTGTTTTCCGTAGCAGCCCACAGTGGACCTGTGGCGGCGCATTGCATTGCGCGATGACTCAGCTACATGACGCGTCAACGAACTGCAGGACACCCCGCAAGCCGAGATGCGGCCCACGACGGTGCTCCGTGGGATGAGGGCTGGTTTGGAAAAGTGTTGGGAGAGGCCGGCGCAGGCCCTCCTCACGATCGATAGTGTCGCGCTTGCTGTCATGGGTCACGGACTTGTTGATGTATGGTTCCCGTCCCATTGTACGCTTGTGGTCTTATCCACATGCACTGAAAGTTGTTGTCCCATGTATTTGTATGCCGTTCTGTGCATTAGTATCCTGTTTGGTAAACGTTGGAACATAGATCAATGTCACCGTGTTGGGGTACCATTTTACTGCTGGCAGTAGAATACACACCGATGCATTGAGTGCTATCAGTAGTGTGTATAATGGGTACGTCTCTGGAACTCTACCAACATGCGACATGTTCTTTATTTTGGTTTACCACCACCGGGCCACCCCACCATAAGGTCAGACTTGTTGTACTGTGGACAGTAGAAGCTCCCCTCACGGTATGGTTTTCTGCTAGACACCAATGTCCTGCACACCGCCCTCCGGTGCCATTGACTTAGATATGTGGCGTAGTCTCCTTAACATGGATCCCCCTATCAATCCGCTGAGGATCTATGTGGGGATGCTGTTGACGGCGGTTTGGCGGAATTCCTGGTGGACTTGTGCCTGCAGCCGCGCATCAACCCCAAGACCCGCCGGCAGAACTCTTTGAACAACTTCGAGGAGGACTGGGAGGACCGAGGGCGGAAGCACTGGTTACGGAGGTTGAAACCCACCATCTCTATGCTATACTGTACACTACCTAAGCTTAAGCTTAAGCTCAGCCATCCAGATACTGCTCCTGCAAGCCTGCCTCAAGACACATCAAGGGTTGGCAAACGGGTTTGTGTTCAGCTTGCCGCCTGCGCTTTGCTGTCAAGCCGTTAGGCGCTTGTGGCGACCCGGGTAGACATCAGTGGGCAGGAGGTGCTACGGATGTTGCAACACAGGTGGGGAACACTTGCTGCCCGGCAGAGCATTTCAACAAAGCCTGATACTCCAAAAACGCGCCCATTCAACGCGACATATCATTGTCAACAACGGCAATGGCACTTATACCTGCTGGTAGTTTGAGGGGACATTTTGCGGGGTACCCCATGCTTGACTCCCTGCATAGTGATGTGGCTGAGCATGTTACGGACTTACAGGATGCATGGCTGTCCTTTACGGTAGCGACAAAGCACCTTGTGCGTTAACACATGAGTTTTGAGGAGACGGTGCCCGTTGGACCTTCGCCGCAAGGACCTTGAGGTTACTCCATGGTATCCCTTAGCTATTGGGGATGTGCCTATCTCCGTAACCTTTGGGTTTCACCAGGCCATGTATGGCGTAGGTCAGTTGGCCAACAACTTTTCGGCACCAGTCTTACCGATGTTATGCGGCATCAGGATATATTACAGCTACTTGAAAATGTGGTACAGCTACTGGATGCAGCCACCCCCGCTGCGCCACGTGTACGGCTCCGTTTGTCCTTTGTTCGGTATCTGGCATCCATATTAGTACTGCGTTGATCACACGTACAGTGCTTTCCTTCCATTCATGGTGGCACTTGAATACGAAGGGTTCCTTCAAAACCCAGCGGCAGGACAACTGTGTGCATATCCTTCCCTTATCTGCTGTTGTGGACAGTGCCAGCTTGGAAGGGGTTCACAATGTGACTATTATCGATTAGCCCCACTGTTTTACTGCTAGCAGTAGAAGACCACCACCGTGCTCGGTCCCTCCTTGCAAATGCATGGCATGCATATACGGTGCCGGTGTGCGCTGCTTTTGTGTGTTATGTGCATGGAGTTTGCAGAGTGTTTTACTGCTAACAGTGGAAGGTACTTTGGGTAATTGCGATGTACTGTACCCCTATGTCTGTTGTGTCGTGCGACGTCCCTTTCGTACAACACCAGTTCGGCATGGAGTGGTTATGTGTTCCGCAGAAAGTGGCTGCCTCATGTTCTACTATCAACAGTAAAATGTGGTACGAAGTAGCAAGTAGGAAACATAATTCGGCCTCTGAGATGTAGGTTTCGATCTGGGTTATGAGTCTTGAGAACCGTGTTTCAGGGAAACGTTGCAGGCCTCTTCTGCGGCACAAGCAACAAGGACTGTGACATTTCTACTCTTGGAAGCAGCACCTGGGGTTGTTGTGTGTGGATACACGTGATACACGGAAGCTTGAATATGCAGGGTCCAGCTACGTAGGGGACAGGCCAAATGAATGCATGAAGCAATGTGCCAAAACATAGTCTGAACAGTGCCAAATTTTTCCTGTAACTTAGGCCATTTACCCATGGGACCACTTATAGTGAAATGGTTTCTGATGATGGCAGTACTCACGAGGGTGCGCAGGATACACGGCCGCCTGCTGAAGCAGTCCCCCCTCAGAAACTTCCCCTGCCCCAAACGTTTCGTTGCCTGATGTTGCCGCGGACCTCTCCGACAATGAAATTGAGAAAGTGCGCATCGATGCACCACCGGACCCTGGTAGAGGCACGGGACAGGACCGGGATGCGGAGCCAGCAGGCGATGACTATGACCATGAGGAGGAGGAGGAGGAGGATGACGAGGAGGAGCACACAAACAGGGGAGGTGAAGAGACAGTGGACACAACACAACATTGGAGCGATGAAGAGGCCGAGGTCTGCAAATGGATTGCATGGCAGGGGTACGTACCACTAAAGCAGCTGGTGTGGCGTGGAGCACCATGCCGTGGACAGTCATGTCCGTTGAGCAGCAGACGACTGGACAAGGTCATGGCAAGCCTGTGACTTAGAGGCCTGGTGGCCGAGGTGCAGACGTACTTACTTGACCTGCAAGGTATTTGCGCTTGCAGTGCAGCAATGTCGTTTGCCTTTTACTGCCGACAGTAGAAATCATTTCCGATCTGTGCACTGCTAATGGGAGGCAGCAAGAAAGTGGCTGCTACCAATTTTTTTTTTGGAGATAGTAAAAAGATGCGCTTTGTTTGCCCACAGCTCCACGTATTCCCCCATTGCGGGTCGGCACATTTCCGCCGGCCTGCATGAGATCTTCAACCAGAAGAAGGCACTAGTGGCACAGGGGGGGGGGGGGGCACGGTTTGATGAAGGAGACTTGCCAAAGCCCTACACACCGACATAGGTTGTGGTGATGAAACCAGACACCCCCACAGCCGTGCTGAGGATGGCAGGAGGCCTCTACCAGCGAGCCCAGCGTAGTCATGAGGAGACCACCTTCGAAAAGATCATTGGAAGGCTGGCAGAGCTGTGCCAGCAAAGAGGAGGGAAGAGCCAAAAAAAGGTGACACTCGAGGGAGACGAGATTTGGAGCATCATTCAAGATCTGGGGATGGAGTACAAGGACTATGAGACACCAGAAAAAACGGTATGTTCTATTGCCAGCAGTAGAAAGTTTCATGGTACCCGGTGCGTTGTATGGACACCGCGGCAATGTGACCCTCAATTTTGAATCAAAAAAGTGCATTAACATTCTTGTTGTCACAGCAAGAGCGGGCAGTGACGCAGTGGCGGGGAGTCGCAAACTTTGTTGGGATGATGTATGGCTATCCTGATCTAGTGCCGGCAATTGAAATATTCGACGAGTCAAGGGTCCAGCACCGTTCAAAGAGTCCGCGGGGGACATGCCGTGCTGGTACTACAAGGAGTTCATGGAGTGGTTGACGGATCCGTTCACGAAAGGTCACGGTGAGCACAGTGAACCGTAAATTGAAGGAGTTGCGCCAGCTGCAGGGCATCTACACCCATGTATACCACCCAGACCTGCCAATTCATGACTCGCAACGTATGTCACGCATGTTCTGTGGGTAATTTGCTGTCTTGTACACCGGTTTTACTGCTGACAATGGAACTTAGTTCCGAGTGTTCTTTCCGATCAGTTCGATGCGACAGGCCTAGTGCATACAAATGCAGGTGCCTTTTACTGCTGGCAGTAGAACACTGTGTCCAATTGGAACCCTATTGTCTTATTTTCTTAGGCCCTGGGAGCACAGTGAAACGTCTTATGGCTTTGGACAACCGGTTGTGGAGTTGGGGACTGCGCGGACGGGCAGCAGCACTTTGGAGAGTGGAACCATTGCAGATGAAGGCAAAGGATTTACTAAAGGCGAATGGTTGGACTCAATCAGCACCACAGGGGTTGACGAAGAGTATGCTGGCAGACATGACTGCACAAGGTACTGTGAGCACAGATGCCGTACAGGATGGGGTGGTCGAGGTGGTGGTGAACAAGATGCGGACAGTGCGATACTGCAAGTACAAGATGGGAACTGTGAGTGCCGCCCACCTGGTATACATTGAGCTTGGACCTGAGGAACCGATGGACACGATCCCGATGGTGCCGGGAGGTAAGTTGGTGGCTGATGGGACCCCCTGCATTGTGTATGGACCGAACGCAAGGGAGCAGATAGCATCCCTTCAGGAGAGGCAGCCTGTACTTGCAACAGGGCAAAAGACCGAGATGGCGGGGTACAGTACAGGGGAAACGGACATGGTTTCGAAGGCCAGCTGGACTGGGTTCACGTGCAGTGTTCTGTACAGTGTGTTGCTGCAACCTAAGAAATTCATCCTGCATCCTCCATACATGGTTGTGAATTACTCATGGCGCACCTCAATGTTCCGCCGGTGGTATGAACTTGTGGTCCCATCAATGATTGTGCCAGCGGATCCAGCATAGCCTATGCTCTTGGTGTTTCCTGCCGCTCAGCACAACAAATTTTGAACACAATGTCAGCCCTTCTGGTGCACTCTGTGTGATGGACCATCCGCTTCTGGGATTGCAGGGGCTGCCACCCAAAAGCATGCAGAAGGTGCTGTCGGAGGAGGTGACCACCACGCAAAACGCACAGCCGCTAGACTTTGAAGGTGAGTTGTCGTTGTTTGCCAATGGGACCCCGGTGACCCCGGCTGCGGCAAAGGCCCTGGACAAGCGCTTTGAGGAGATGGCGAAGAAACAGGCAAACAAAATGGACAAGCAGGTGATGAAGCAGGAGGCCAAGTAGGAGGCCAAGCAAGCTGCCAGGGCAGCAAGTACGCCGAAGGCAGCCGGCCAGAGGACTAGCGCATCATCCCAACTGTCACGTCTGATGGAGAGCCCCTTTCCCCTGCCTGCCCCGGATGAGAACCCTCGGCACGACACAACAGGGCCAGTTGCTGCTGGTACTCCGAAGAGTAAGGGGTCACAATCCAAGGCCACCTCTGCAGCCAAGCCGTTTGCCAGTGCCTCCCAGTGTGCTCTTGTTCCAGAGGCCACGGCTGCAAGTGGAGAGGTTCAACAAAAGAGCCGCGGAGTGAAGAGGCCAAGGCCTCCCGTTAATACGCAATAGGAAGTACAGACAGGCCCGGCAACACGCTCCAGCTACCACCTCTACAGCCACCAAGATCCCTACTGCACAGGACAAGCAAAAGTTTTTCGAGAAGAGCGGGGGTAAGGGGAAGAAGAAGTAATCACAGAGTCTGATGCATGCTAGTGTTCTACTGTTGGCAGCCCCCCCCCCCCCCCTGGATACTGGTTGCTGCCTGGCACTGCAATGCGTTGGTGCCCTGTGTGTGGGGCAATCTGCCCTGCTTTGCACTCAGCCTTTGCTGCCTGTCAGTGTGTAGTTGTGTTCTACTCTTGGCAGTAAAAGAAAAGTTGTGTGTGCTTGCCACTCCTGTTACCCGGTTTGCAACACCCTTGCACACACACTGCCCTTGATGTCCGAGGCCTCCCGGTCTTATTTCTGACATTTTAACAGTATCGCTCTAGCCAGTTCTCTTGCTGGCAGTAGTACCCTCATACTGCTATCCTTCAGCATATGTGTCCACTTATAAGCTCGCATCGTCCCGCTGTCCTTCTTACAGGTGGCATTGCATTGTATGTTTTCTGTGCACTTGGACTGTGTTGTATCCCCTTGTTACTCAACTCAACATGTCCATAGGTCTGTCGTGAAAAAAGATCTCATCTCCGGTTCCTGTGGTGTAGGGCCTACTGCTGCCGGTAAAACAACAGGTACCGTCTTATAAAACACTCGTATGAGACTTGCAGCTATGTTTCCTTTTCATGAGGTGACACTGTTGTGCATGCTTGCCTTCTACTGTTCCGTACCATGTCAACATACCAAGTTGTGTGTCTACGCCTCGTAACTGCGCCTTTTCCGATTACCATTTCCTCCCACATTCATGTTTTCCACCCTCTAAAGCGAGTTCTACTGCCAGCAGTAGAACAAGTTGTCGTCTGAGGTGTGGTTCTAGCAGGGGTGCTGTGAAGCCTAAAATTCATTTTTGAGTCCGTGCACATTCCTGAGATTTTGTTAAGAAAAAGGGGGTCTTCGTGGTGCCCCCAAACCACCTTTTAGTAAGTTACCCTGAAAAGGGTAACTTTGCACCCCCAAGAGGAATGTTCCTTGGACCTTCTAGGGGACCGTCACCGGGTAGCTCGGCAGAAATTTTCGTGCCCATTTCTGAAATTTACCCTGCGATATGAGTCCCATTTGCTCAGGATAAGTGCCGAGCATTCTCAAAAATCCTAAGCAAAATGCTCCGCTTTTTCCTGCCATTTTTTACCTTCTATGCTGTGCGTTCCAGCTCTATGTGGTGGCACCAGCGTTGGCCATGGCCTTGTCAGGATCCTTTTCTTGAGCTTGATTTTGTTCCCAGTGCCGGCACACTATGTCGGCCATGACTTTCTGAGGGCTCTTTTCTTGAGCCTGATTTTGTTTCTCGGCCAATTACACCATGTGATACTATGGGTATGTCGGGTTTTCACTTCCAGGGGGGGGGGGGGGGGGTCAATAGAGCCCCCAAAAAACAGGGGGGGGGGGTTCGGGAAAAGGGCTCAATGGACAGACACCTTTCTCACTAAAGAAAAGGTTAGAATCCACGGGGGCAATTTTGATTTTGAGGTAGCCATTTTTGATCAGAGCTTTTGAGCGCCAAATATTGCAAGACGAGACACCATACGAATGTCGTTTGTTGCGAGGTGCTTCCAGCGGAGATCAGCCAGACGGGCCGCTATACAAATCTTGTTTGTTGCGCACTAAAGATCCTGCATTCGGAGCAAAACCTAGTCCAAGTGCAGCGCCTAATTCTTTCTGGGGCGAACACACTGCGATCTTTCTTTCTGTCTTGTTTTTCTTTCCCACGCTTTGTTGCATGGCCCCTTGAGTTGGGGTTAGGGACTCACAATCCACGCTTTGTTGCGTGGCCCCTTGAGTTGGGGTTAGGGACTCGCAATCCACGCTATGTTGCGTGGCCCCTCGAGTTGGCCGATACTGCATGTGTCCTTGAGGAATCCATGGCTGAGGAAAACGAAGATGAGGATGAGGACATTGTTTGTGTTCACTGCCTCATTGGTGATGCATCTGATCCGAATGACATTCTCATTTGTGAGGGTGCACATTGTACCACGGCCGGTTGGCACCAATTGTGCTTGACACCTCCTCTCCGGGGAATTCCTACGGGTTGTTGATTGTGTCCAGAGTGTGTCTCTGCACAGGCTGGACCAGGTAGCCGCTTGGCTGATCCTGACTATGCACCATTGACGGTTGCATCCTCGATCTAGAGCTCTTCTAGCTCCACCTCTGCCTCCACCTCTGACTCCAGCTCCGACTCTAACTCTAGCTCTGACTGTGACTTTGACTCTGATTCCGACTGTGACACTGTCACTGACTCTCACTCTGCTGCCGACTGTGAGTCTGACTAGCTCATGTGGTTCTAATGGGAGGCCATGGTGGGGCGGCGCTACATACATGTAGCCGGAAGTACCCGGGGGCCTTGTGTCGTTACCACCGCCATTGGAACCACGGACGTCCACCGGCCGGTTTTTGGGGTATTTTGGTGGTCCCATCAATTGATGGTCTGTAGTGAAACCTAGTAAAAAAAAATTTCTTTTAAATTTTTTTTTACTAGGTAACAGTTTACTAGGTTCACTGGTTTTTTACTAGGTATTGGGAACCTAGTAAAAAAAAATTTTTTTTTGCTAGGTTTCAAAACCTAGTAAAAAAAAGTTTTTGTTTTTACTAGGTTTCGGAACCTAGTAAAAAAAAGTTTTTGTTTTTACTAGGTTTCAGAACCTAGTGAAAACAAAAGTTGTTTTTTTTACTAGGTTACTGGGTAGCCACCTTGCCCACTTGTGGGCAACTTCTGATTCTGCCCCCCGCTCTGAAGCGGAGGGGACCCCCGAGGCGGCAGGGGTTACGTAGCCACCTTGCCCACAAGTGGGCAACTTCTGATTCTGCCCCCCGCTCTGAAGCGGTGGGGATCCCCGAGGCGGCAGGGGTTACGTAGCCACCTTGCCCACAAGTGGGCCACTTCTGATTCTGCCCCCCGCTCTGAAGCGGAGGGGATCCCCGAGGCGGCAGGGGTTACGTAGCCACCTTGCCCACAAGTGGGCCACTTCTGATTCTACCCCCCGCTCTGAAGCGGAGGGGATCCCCGAGAAAGCAGCGTCCATTGATATGATCTATGCGCCCCCCTTGCTCGTGGCGCAGATATATAATAAGCGCAATTCACATTGGGTGCTGCGCTTGTTGTTGGTTTCCCCAACACGTACTTTCTTGTGCCTCGTGTTCGATCCGCCGTCTTACAAGCCGTACATAGCGGGTGCAAACACCGAGGAGTTGGCAATAGTGAACCTCATTACCGATCATTGGATGCTACCGTTGACAACACGCCTAGACAAAAGGCAATGTAGCATCAGAAGGCAGGCAGGATGGCAGCTCACACCGTCGTCCTGATGTAGGAAGGTGGAGTAGAGGGGGGCTATAGCAAAAGCTACACTGCCGAACTCACGCAAAAACTTGTCCCACCTCTTCTGCGCCCTTGCCTCAATGCCTTCTTGTTCCACAAGACAGATTGTGGTTGTTGCGTGAGATTGCACAGGCAGCTTTGCACTATCGCAATTCTCCGCATGCCCCCCCTATTGAGACCACACCCAGTTGGGCCTTGGCACGGATGTATGCTACGCCCTATTGTTCACCCAGCCGTTCGTCGTGCTTTTTTTGCGACGACACAACCCACATCACGTGCCCTGAATGTGGAGTTTATCAGTGTGCCCTGCATGCTTCCGGTTTCTGTCCCTCGGAGATATGTGTGGCATTGCGCAAATGGAGAGTGCAATTTACTGCCACACTGGCATGCATTGTGTTGGCATTCGCCTTGGGTGACCGGCTTGTGGTTGACAAGCCGCCTTCTGTAGATGAGGTCCGTCCAAAGGTGGTGATCCATGGTGAAGAATTTTTTGTTCCATAGCATTACCCCAAAGATGCCTCTGGGAAATTGGAGTATGACAAAAATCTAATCAAAGAGTTGGAAGAAAAGACCACGGGCGTGCTTCGCAACATGTGCAAGCACAACCCTCCCTCTGCACAACCCACATACAAAGATAAGAAGTCGGACCTCATCTACAAGCGCGTGTTTTGCGACTTCATATAAAGCACACGTGTTTGCACCTCATATATGTATATATATATATATATATTTATGATATAAAAGCTCCTTCTTTTCTTGAGCCTCATTTTATTTTTGCTGACCTTGCAATGCACGGTTTGGCCCGAGTGGGGCGCCACTTACACAAGTGGCCTAGAATAGACCAAGGGGCACCATGCCCTTAAACATAAATACCACCTACCGTTGACCCCCCCCCCCCATAAACTTGGTGTTTTTTGTTCAAATTCAAGTCCAAATTTGTCACTACCTGGTAACCTAGTAAGGGAAATTTTTTTAAAATTTTTGCTTTTTTTACCTAGTAAAAAATTTTTTTTAAAAAAAATTTTTTTACTAGGTTTTGCTACATTTTACTAGGTTTTGCTACATTTTACTAGGTTTTGCTACGTGCATACTAGGTTTCACCAAATGCCCCCCCTTTGGGGGGGGGTCCGGCCGGAGGGCTCTATCGACCCCCCCCCCCCCCCCGGGAACGAAAACCCGGTTTCCCATGTTATATTGGCCGGGTCCCAACTAATTGGTGGCCACACAGAGTACTTGGTGCTTTGTGGACTTGGCGTTCCATTTCTTCAGGTTGCTATTGGGTGCCGAACGAAACCGGCAACATATTGCGTCCAAAATGCAAAAGTTTGCACGATTTACTGGGAAAAAATTACGCGCATTTAATGCAAAAAAAAAATACATGATTTGACGATTTCTTTTGTACCCGAGTCGCATTTTTCACCCAGTAGGTGCCCTGTGGACAGGAAGTGTTAAGAACCAGGGGGTGCCATAAGGACGCTCACCTTTTTTTTTTTAATATGGCATCCACTCTCTGATGGTGGGGAGATACTAGATCCTGAGGTACCTTAGTTGGTAGTTGTATTAAACTCTAAGATCAAGGGTTCCAGGTTCAAATCCCAGTGTGTGCAATTTTTTTTGCTTCGCTTTTTTGGTCTTTTTTATGTCTGCATGTTACCCCCAGGACTGTGTTTGGCTTCTTTTTTTTGGTCTGTTTTATGTCCGCATGTTACCCCCAGCGGTTACCCTCCAACTGCCATCAGTTACCCAACAACCGCCATCGTTTACCCACCACCCGCCATCGGTTACCCACCAACCGCCATCGTAGGGCGTATTGGACATTGCGAGTTTTTTTTTCTTTTCATTACGGCACCCCTGACAAGAACTTGAAATGGGGCTGCAATCAGAACACGTGACTGTCAACGGCCACTTACCCTCTTAAGTTGGCACCTACCTTCCTCTCTGTTGCACAGGCCGTGACGTCTCAGAGCCAGAGTACGTTGTGGCACCGGCTGAGGCATTGCCCTTTGAGGACGAGGAGTTCCACTGCTTAGTGAACACATTCCTGTTCCACGGGCTGCCAAAGGAGCTGCAAGAAATGGTGGCGACTGAGTTCTACAGGGTGATGAAGCCAGGTCCCGGGCAGCCGTGTGGATCAGAGGTTTCGGACAATCTGAACATTGGCCCCAGAGTGGTCAATGTGCAGCGAACAGTATCCAGCGCCTTCAAAGCCCTACCACCATCACATCAACAATTGGTTCACAAGGGCCCTTTTCTCTCGCATTTTTGCAGCTTGGGCTGGAGGGGCCACTGCATTTGGCTTCGCTTGGCACGGCAGGATTCAGCATTTCTTCGGGACACAATGGCGGACGGACAGAAAAGCTTATTTCTTCAGGGTCCAGGGGTGGGACTCTGGGAATGCTCACGTTTGCTGCATTGCGGCTGTCAGCAGTGGGCCCAGGCCGGGGCAGCAGTTGGCGCGTCCGGTTTCACAGTGTGTGCCATTTTCTGACACACAGCACAATTTTTGTGTGATAGGGAACATTCTGCGAGATAGGAAGACAGTCAGCACCGTTTGCCGGCTTTGACCTTGTAACCCGCTGTCACTGCAGGTGGACAGTTGGTGTTTGTTGACCTGGTTCAGCAGCACACGTTGGATTCCGTCACAGAGGTATGCCATCTGTGAGATACACTGGGCCTGTTTTGCAGGGGCTCATCACGTGCAGAATGTGTAGCCTGGCTTCTGCCCCTGCACAGCGTAGCAGCGCAGTACAGCGCAGCGCAGCATAGTGCAATGCAGCGCAGTGCAATGCAGCGCAGTGCAGTGCAGTGCAGTGCAGTGCAGTGCAGTGCAGTGCAGTGCAGCGCCACACAGTGCCCACTGCCCATAGCAGTGAGCATGAGACACCCTTGCCCACTGCCCGCAACAGAGGGACAATGTAGAGGGGGAGCCGCCAATGTGCACTACCCACAGGAGGGTGGTGGCGTACCCAAGGAGACACCACTACCCATGCTGCACAACCATGTGGTGGTGTGCGGAAGGAGGCACCACGGCTTGCGGCCCGTGCTACTCATTCAGGCCCGCGCCCAAGGGCACAATGGTGTGGGAGGTGGAGCCCCATCATCAAGCGGAGCGGCAAGGGGTACCAAGGGCAACCCTCAATAGAGGAGCTAAACAAGCAAGCCCTGTAGATGCCCCCTCCCCCGCCTGCAGTACGCAGGGTGTTTTTTAGGTTTCTTTTTGGGGTTAAGGCTCAAGGCCCACCCATTTTGCATTTTTCGTGTGCAGGAGGGGGGGGAATGCGGTCCGCATTTTTCCGCATTTTTTTTGCGCATTTTCCAGGCAGGTCCCTTAGTGTAATGTTGAAGAGGAAACATTCTAGTGGCATTGTCTTGTAGTCAATTACCCTTGGTACACGCTAGAAGACCCAATCTCGTTCTAGCCTAGAACTTCTAGACTAAATGTTCTAGCCTAGAATAGATCAATACTAGAACGATACAATGTCTACCAAGAAGTGCCATTTCCTTCATTGTTCTGCCGTGCATGCTTGCTATTGGTCATAGTGCATTGTGCCATGGTCCTCTCACACTTAGATATTACACATTTCTTTGCAATGAAACGCCCTGCCACTTCCCTCCTTGCTCCCTCCTCAACCGGGAAGGATACTTCCCTCTTGTCTAAGGCACTACGGGACTTGAGTGGGCTTCTAACCTCAAGGATGAGCGGGTGGGCCATTACTTGGCCACGTGGGCGCTATCATGCCCCCTAGCACGGCGGCAATTCAACAACGCCGTCCAATATGTGAACACCGCAACTTCTACCCAAACCACGGGTGAGGCATGCAAGGCCGCCGTTGAGGCATACACCGCCTCCCTACTCCCCCCCACCGCCATGTGTGAACTTGTGCTCAACATGAGGGCCCCCAAGTCCTCGTGGAGGACCCTCTCGGAGCTCTACACGCTCCGTAAGTTGGAGTACCACCGTACCGTCCCCGGTGGCCCCTACTCGCTTCCAATTTGCACCGAGCGGGACTTCCAAGCCCGTTGGAAGGACTTGGTCGCCCCCGTGGAATTCGATCCCCCCGTTGCCACAGTGTTGCCCAAGGTCACCGGGATCTCATGGGCCTTCGCCTCATGGGTCAAATACATCCTCTCCCGGCCGGGCTTAGTGCGGTCAATCAACCGCAACTTCCCATTGACGTTCATCGTCCGGGGGGATGCCTACCCCGTGGCCGGGGGCCATTGGACCCAACTCACTATCTCCTTGGCCAACTTTGACCGCTTAGCCCGCTTCCCCGCGGGCCTTTGGGTGTTGAGCATGGCCAATTGCGATGACAAGGCCATGGACACCCTTGGGACGTTGTGGAAGAGCAATTGGGAAGTACTCCTCTCACCTAGTGCCTTTCACTCGTTCTAGTTTTGTTCTAGTTAGCCTCGGACACCGCTCGCTAGAAGCTAGGCTAGACTAGACCAGAACGAAATGAACCACCCCCCATGTCTCGTACTTAGGTGATTCAAGACATCATCGACACGCGGCTCGTCCAATGGGGGGCCTCCAAGGAGGAGGCAAAGGTGATCCTTGGAGGGGATCAACCATGGACACGAAGGGTGATCGGGGTGTCCACATGCCCCCAAGTGGGCTCCATGTTCAATGAGGGGATATGGGGTGCCCAAAAGAAGACTTGGGAGGGTAGTGCTATCCCGCGGACCATGGAGGGTGATGAGGCCCACTACACGGCCTTCCTCCTTGGGACGCCTTCTTTGCAAGCCGCTGGCTGCAGTACACAGCGGATTTTGCAATTGTCTCCCGTGCTTGGGTCGTATTGTGCATTTTGCACTTGACAACGGCCATGGGCCGCTTGTTGGGGGAGTTTGTCGACTGGGAGGCTAGGGCGGTCGCCCCCTCGCTCCGTCAAGACCTTCAAGTTCTCCTGTCGGAGAGGCGTGCACGTTGGAACGTTCATGGGTCAGCTTCCCCGGACGGGGAAGAAACAGCCGATTTTTTTTTTAGGCATGGCCGGATATTGCTAGGTGCCTCGGCATTAGGACAAGCACGGCCAAGTACAAGGCCATCGCGAACCTGTGGGACCTGCTGTAGGCCCCCTATTGTACATACCAGGGCCCTCACCCATTGAAGTCTACCGGCGTGGCAAAGGATTTCCGGCGGCACTGTAGTGTTGGTACAGCATCAAGGTATCTATTGAGCCTGGAGCATGATGTAGATGCCATGTTGCAGAACATTTGGCCATTTGGGTTGGCCATGTTCTTCGGTGACATTTCAGAAAGCATCAACCGCTTTCTGAAACATGGTCATAACGAGCATAGCAATCGGGGGGGGCGGGGGCTGTCAGGTGGAGGGGGTGGACGAGGTGTCAGGTCGTAAATAGTCGGCCATCCATAGGGAGGCCGGTGTGCAAGCACAATGCATGACATGGCTGTTTGCATACTTCAACGTGTCGTGGGTTGTGCACGGGGGGGCCCGGTCGCAAGTTCCATGCTCGGGCAGGGATGCCATGGAGGTGAGGAGGGGCCAGGGCCACATGTAGGCTTCTCTTGGACAGACTCTTCAGCATCAGCAACATGTCCGCCAAGCAAGATTTGATCGAGCACATCTTGGAACAGGTATTTTATCGTGCGTTCTAGCGATGATCTAGGGAAGCGTTCTAGTGTTGATCTAGGCAGTACGATCGGTCGCTAGAATTTCGCTAGAACGCTGCTAGAACAGTTGCCTGGAACGCCGCTAGAACGGTGCCACAATTTTTGTTTTAGCAACGCTCGACCGCGGCGTTGCTCGCCGAGGTGATGCGCCAGCAGGAGGCCGCGGCCGAGGCCAAGCCCAGGCCACCGCCCCTTGCCAAGCCCAAGCCCAAGCCCCAATCCCAAGCCCGACATCCTCTCTCCTCCGTTGCCACCCCCTCACCCATTGGCCGCCAAGAAATTGGCCAAGGCGGTCAAGGAGCCAAAGGCAGTGGTCGAAGAGGAAGAGGAGGACGAGCGGAGTCGCTGCGTGGGGAGCTGCAAAGTCTCTCCAATACCCCGGCGGCGCAAAAGGGGGCGAAGGATAGGGCGGAGGCCAAGGTGGTGGCCTGGGAGGCCAAGGTGGACGCGCTGCGCGCCACGGGGTAGGAGGAGCGGGAGGTTTGGGCCGTCGCCAACCTCGAGAAGGCGAGGGAAAAGGTGAAGGAGAATGACGACAACCAAGGGTGACGACAAGGGGGAGAGGGGTGACAAGCGGGGTGAGGTGTGGGGTGACAAGGGGGGGGGGAAGGAAGGGGACACGGGGGGTGAGAAGGGGGGTGCCAGGAGCAAGGATGCGCCCCGGCAACCCCCCACCACGCAGGAGGGGTAACCTGCGTGTCGCGACTCGCGAAAGGGGGCCTGGGGGGCACAGGGGCTAATTGGGCTAACCGGGCTAATCGGGCCAACCCACCACCAAGTGACCCGGCGCGCCCGCCAAATGACCTTCCATGTGACCTATGGGGTGCAGTGGGGGGCTAACCGGGCTAACCGGGGGCTGAGGGGGGGGGAACCCGGCGCTCCGTGAGTCCGGTCGAGCATTGCGATTTTGTGATTGGCCACGGCTGGCCCTGGTAGTCGGGGCAGCTTCTCTAAGAGTGGCGGAGCATTCATATATATTCTTCTAGTGACGTTCTCGCAAAGCGTTCTAGCGATGTTCTAGCGGCGCCCCACACACCCCCACGTGGGGGGGTAACCAACTCTTTTTTCCGTTCTAGCCTTCTCGCACCGTGTAGGCTAGAACGAGATTGGGTCTTCTAGCGTGTACCAAGGATAGTTGTGAGGAACAATGGGTTTTGTGGGCGCCATAGGCGCCAGAGATTTTTTTTTTCAGGCAGACGGCAGGGGGAAATCATTTTGTTTGACCCTATGTGTATATGCTCAAAATAGTCAGCATTTTGTGGAGAATTCAAAAATGGATGAAAAACACAAAAAAGGATATTGACCTCCGGGTCGGACCTTCGTTGATGGGAGCCTAAGTTGATGGGCAAATTTTTTGAAAAATTTCTCCCTAGTTGTTACATTCAAATTTTCCAGCGTGTCATGGGGATCATTTTGAGGTATGTATGTTGATCCCCCCCCCCCCCAGGGAGCCCAACGGTTTGGGTCAATGGGGGAGCACTTGATGCGGCGCGCGCGCGCGGCGTTGAGATTTAGCGGTCTAGCCTGACCAAGCAGCTGCAGCTTCTGCCCGTAGCGGTTTTGAGCCTAGTCCGTGACATTCCTGAGTTGCACTACTGCACTAGGTTGTTCCCTCAAGCCGTCCACGCTTTGAGCGCACGGTTGTGCAAGACAAGACGAAACACAGGGGTTTCGAGGGGGAAACACCATTCGAATAAAACCGCTTTTTCTATCGCACTTTTTGCAGCATTTTCCGCATTTCTGTATTTTTTGCCGATCCTGGCGACCGCATCCCCCCCCCCCCTCGGCGTATACAAAACATCCCGGCCTCTGCCTAATTGGAGTATGGCTTTTGCACACACCACATACACCACACCACACTGCCGCACCCCACCCCACACCAATTAAGACGACACCACACCGCGCCACACCACACCACACCACACACACCACACCACACCACACCACACCACACCACACCACACCACACCACACCCTGAGTACTCCCCAGCTCTACCCACGGGCTGGGTGCCGGGTGCGAAGCCCCGGACGACAGGGCCCGGGCACCGCCAGTAGGCGGTGTACTAACAGTGTCGGGTGCGCGCACGTCCCAGTGCCAAGCACCATCCCCAGGGACCCCGCGGCCCCTAGTACCGGCCGCCTCGGCCTTGGGAACGGTCAGCGACCCCCAGTAGAGGATGGCTGACCTAGCCTCCCCCTCCTCTCCTCCCCTACGCGCCCGCCCACGCACCGGGCCCACACTGAAGCCCAGACATGCGCCCCCCCCCCCCGCGCTCCTTCCCCAGCCCCCCCACGGCCGCCCCTGCGCGCGCCCCGATGGCCCCTCCCCCCTGCGCTGCCTCCTCTCCTCGCCCCCTGCTGCTGCACCCGCCCCAAAACCCTCCCTGACCCTGCCCCTCTTGCAGGCTGGCAGCGCCCGTGCGGCGCGCCCCCAGGGCCCCGCATCGGCGGCCGGCCGCGTGGGAGTATCAGCCACACCGAGGAGCCCCCCATGCAGGGGCTTCAGTGGCGCAGCAGGGCCAGCAGGGGTATGATGGGTGAGTGGGTGAGTGTGAGCTTTTGAGAGACTGCGGGACCCCAACGGGACGGCCTGCGCCGGGGCCGGTGATTTCCTGTTCTGGTTTTAGTTGTTCCTGTTCTTTCCTCCCTGTTATTTGCGCGACTGCCTGTAGGGGTGCAAGCCTCATGCAGGAGCCTTCAGGCCTGTTAGCGCCTTCCCGTCGGGTTTTCCCTTTATTTGTTATAGGCTGAGAGAGAAGAGCGGCACCACAGCACCTGAAGGGCCTGTGGCCCAGACATGCGCGGGGGGCCTCAACTGCGATCCCCCGCCCTGCGAGATCAGCCCTGAGCAGCCAGCCGGAGAGCGGCTGCCAGAACAATGCCGGAAGGGCAGCGTGGCCCCGCTGGTGGAGCGGTTCGAGGCCACGCTGCCCTTATACGCTCATGGCCCAGCGACCGAAGTATTGAAACAAGAGAATGTGGATTGGAAGGAACGAAATTGTCCGTCGTATTACTGACGGAACCACCCCCGTCCCCGTCCGGCTGGACGCCCCGGTATCGGTATCCAACATCCTTTGAGGTAAGGTATAAGGCCCCCCGGCCACCACCCCGGCGCCAACACCAGGGAGGGCGTCCGGGAGGGGTAACAGCCCCCGATCCCCCAAAGGCAGCCCCAAAGGTGAGCGCACCACTGGAAGGGGCATGTCTGCGGGGTAAACAAATGCGCTGAGTAATTCCCTAACGTAATGAATAGTGCCTACTGCCGTAACTAATGCTTAACCGGGTAAATGCCCCCCCCCCTGGGCCGGTTTAGTGCGCAACCCCCAGAGCCGGACTCGACCGGCCGTACTGAGGCAAGCCCAGAAATGGGTATGACAGGCCAGACTTTAAGTGCTGGTAGCCACGCCTCAGTACACTCCATGGGCTCATAAGGCCCACGGGGGCCCCAAATACCGTTACGTTTCGGGAGTTAAGCCCCGGCGGTATTTGGGGTTGTTCATGGTTAAGAGGACTCACGTTGAGTCCCTGATACTGCTACCCCGGGGTTATGACCCCCGGTACTGCCTGCCTACTGCCTTGCTGCATAGCGTAGTGGGACTAGGGGTGGGGGGCCTTGAAGGAAGGTGGCTCCCCACGGGTCTTGCAGGAGGCTCCAAACACCCCCTGGGCAGGACTCCCCGTCCCCCCCAGGCCGGTGCGCCCGGTTCTCTGAAGACGATGGCCCCCCATTGGCCTTACAGGAGGCTCCGAACACCCCCTGGGCAGGACTCCCCGTCCCCCCCAGGCCGGTGCGCCCGGTTCTCTGAAGACGATGGCCCCCCATTGGCCTTACAGGAGGCTCCGAACACCCCCTGGGCTGGACTCCCCGTCCCCCCTAGGTCGGTGCGCCCGGTTCTCTGAAGAAGATGGCCCCCCATGGGCCTTGCAGGAGGCTCCGAACACCCCCTGGGCTGGACTCCCCGTCCCCCCAGGCCGGTGCGCCCGGTTCTCTGAAGAAGATGGCCCCCCATTGGCCCTGCAGGAGGCTCCGAACACCCCCTGGGCTGGGCTCCCCGTCCCCCCCAGGCCGGTGCGCCCGGTTCTCTGAAGAAGATGGCGCCCCATTGGCCCTGCAGGAGGCTCCGAACACCCCCTGGGCTGGGCTCCCCGTCCCCCCTAGGCCGGTGCGCCCGGTTCTCCGAAGTTGATGGCCCCCATTGGCCCTGCAGGAGGCTCCGAACACCCCCTGGGCTGGACTCCCCGTCCCCCCTAGGCCGGTGCGCCCGGTTCTCTGAAGAAGATGGCCCCCCATGGGCCTTGCAGGAGGCTCCGAACACCCCCTGGGCTGGACTCCCCGTCCCCCCAGGCCGGTGCGCCCGGTTCTCTGAAGAAGATGGCCCCCCATTGGCCCTGCAGGAGGCTCCGAACACCCCCTGGGCTGGGCTCCCCGTCCCCCCCAGGCCGGTGCGCCCGGTTCTCTGAAGAAGATGGCGCCCCATTGGCCCTGCAGGAGGCTCCGAACACCCCCTGGGCTGGGCTCCCCGTCCCCCCTAGGCCGGTGCGCCCGGTTCTCCGAAGTTGATGGCCCCCATTGGCCTTACAGGAGGCTCCGAACACCCCCTGGGCTGGACTCCCCGTCCCCCCCTAGGCAGGTGCGCCCGGTTCTCCGAAGTTAATGGCCCCCCATTGGCCAAGTTCAAGGGACACCAAAATTGTGGGTCCTGTGTTGACTACTATTGAGGTCGGGATTTTGAAAAGATTTGGTGATTTTCATAAAAAGCCCAATCCATCAAACGGAGTCTAGTGGTCAAGCAAGGGTTGAAACTTTCAAGGCATTTGTCAAAAGGAGTGGACAGCATGGGTTCTATGGGGGCATGGTTCAAGAATGCTCCAACCCGTCTACGCAATCTACGCCGCTTGGCCGCAACTCTTGTACCACTTTGCTGCATTGCGTTGTGGGGGCCAGGGTTTGCATTTGTAGGGCTGCAAAAATTTCTGTTGCCGTCCACAAAATAACAACAACCATCCATCAGGAAATTACAGCAGCCATCCAGAGCCCATCAGGAAATAACAGCAACCATCCGGAGCCCATCAGGAAATATCAGCAACCATCCAGAGCCCATCAGGAAATTACAGCAGCCATCCAGAGCCCATCAAGAAATAACAGCAACCATCCGGAGCCCATCAGGAAATAACAACAACCATCCATCAAGAAATTACAGCAGCCATCCAGAGCCAATTAGGAAACAACAACAACCATCCAGAACCCATCAGCAAATTATGGCAGCCATCCTCAGCGCAACAACAACCAACTGCACTGCAACCATCCAATGCCCATCACGAAGTTCAGCAATTATCCAGAGCTCATCAGGAAATAGCTACATCCACCTTTTGCCATTGGCATGTGTGAAATAAAGCCAAAAAAATTAAAAAAAAAACAGAAAAACCTTATTTTCATGGATGTGCCACGAACAAGGAGAGAAATTGGGGCAGTACGAAGTTGGCACAGCAAATAAAGCCCCTTTGAAAACAATTTCCCCCTGTCGAATGATAAGAGTGCGTAGAAGCATGGAGGGGGTATAAGGGAGCTGCCTGGGCTTACACAGGGTGTACACACTACACACTACACACTGCGCACTCTGTCTGCACTATGCAGGTTGCAGGGAGAATTGCGCACTCTATTGCACCATGTGCTCACCACATTGCGTACTGTGCACCCCCGGGGTGTCGGCTCTGCCGGTCCTAGGCCACAGAGTCCCCCCTCCCCCCTCCCCAAGGGGCCTTCGGCCAACAGTTAGTTGCCAAAGGTACTGCCCTTGGAGTCCATGGGCACCAAAGGCGCCTGACAGTCCATAGGTACCCACTTTGATTTCCCCCAGACTGGGGACCCCCAGAACCAGAAGGCAGGGGTTATGTAGCCAATTCTGATCCACAAAGTCAGTGGCCCCTTGAGTTGGGGACACGGCTTTACAATCCACAAATTAAGTGGCCCCTGTGACGAGCCAGCGCGTGGCCCTGGTAGCTGGGGCACCTTCCCTTCGGGGCAGAGCATTACACATATAACCACCCCCCCCCCTCCTGGCCCCTCCCCGACCCCCCAGCCGGACCTCCCCCTTTCCCCAAGAGGGCCTCCGGCCAACAGTTAGTGGGTGGGTGGGGAAGTTAGTGTCCAAACTCAGGGGTCAGTCCCCCCTTGTGTGCACTCCACAGATTACACTGCGTACCCTGTGCACTACACATTGCGCCAACTGAAACTCTGCACGTAGGCACTCCACAGATCATTTGTATGATTTGCCTCTGCACTTTGCATTGATATGTTCTCTTTAGTTAGGCCCCCCTCTTGGCCACCATCCACACCACCACACCATTGCTGTCTATCGACATCTTATCACTGAACCTTCCAGGACCAAGGCTGTGGGCCGGCAGACCCTGTGGAAATTTTCGAGAACGTTGGGTTCAAGTTCGAGTCCAGCAAATTGGCGTTGAACAGCAAAGTGCTGAGCTTCCGGAAACCGAATATCCATGGAGCATTGGTGGGGTTCGATGGCCTCCCTGAGCGTAGCACAGCACTGTCCCTTCCAAAGCCACCTTCGTCCCCAGGGCCCGGTGGTTCCCCAGTGGCACCCAGCGGTCCAGTGTCCGGGCTGTGAGGCGTAGGGGAATTTGCCTTTCCTCTCAACAACGTTATTGGACAGGCTCTCTGTCTCATGCACCGGAATCTATCTTCAAAAAACCTCGTTGACAAAACTATCAGCCAGCAAAATTGCTAGCTGCACTTCTGAGTGCTAGGATAACAGTTTGAGATTCAGTGTACATGGATGATGGTCAGTGGAGCGCCAGTTCATGCGGATGTATTTCCACGTGCAGGTGGTGGGCTCACACGTTGCTCAACATTGATAATACCGGGCTCTCCATACCCTCGTGGGTTCAGCCCCACCCATCTGCATCTCAATGTCTGGGCGCTCGCAGCCAGTCCGCTCTTTATTTCAATTGTCATGTCAATATTTGCTCAGAATTCTCCTGCTGCTGCAAGCCCCTGATCTTGGCTTGACGGTCTTTATGGCTTTATGAGAAATCCAATTGGGATTGCCCACTGCATGTCTTGTCATTGCATACATTACAATGGAGGTGGACACGGTGAGGTGGTCATGCCAGCAGGAAACAATTGTGTACAAAGATTTTGTGCCATTATGCAGCTTCTTTGGAATGCTCTTCCTCATCTGGTGGGAACAGAATGGAGACTGCGATCCTGCGTTCCAAACGATTCATGCAAGCGTAAGCTGGGGGTTATGCTGGGGTAACCCCCCATGGGCTCGAGTTTGTGGTAAAGGTGGAGATACCCCGTTATGCAAATTTTTGTGCAATATCTCTTTTGTATCTTTCTTTCCTGCACAATGTCCCTTGCACTGTCCCCACAGCCATTCGGGATTGTAGGTCTGGATACTGCTCCCTCAGGCCGAGCCTGAGCCCACGCCATCAAGTTCATTCGTTCATTGGATTCTTCAGCTAACCTGTTGAACACCAGCCCAATGTGCCTTCTTGGCAGTGCTGGCAGCAACTGAAAGTGGTTCTCAGCGGATTACTGATGCCGTTTTGTTTGCTATCCACGGACACCAGCGCCTTCGCTGGCGGTCATGTGTCCACCGCCAACGGTGCATCGCCAACCAATCCTGCTTATCTGCCAGCTATGTTGTCAACATCCGTCCCCCCAAACAGGTCTGCTCCCAGTTTTTGCAGACGCCCTCTTTCAGTGATATCAGGATGGTCTGAGGGGCACTGTAAGTCCCCATCCCCTACGCCTGAGAGTAGGGTTTGTGGATGCTTCAAGAAATAGTGTGTTTTAGCGCGCTCAGGTCCATCCCACTGTCTGTCCACTGCTGGATGAACTTTGCATGTGTTCCACTGCTGAGATGCTGCCTCTCGACACTGTCCTAAGACACCTACTCACAGCACTTTGTGCCCGACGGGCGGTGTCTCAGACCCGTGGTATGCAGAGTGCAAAATCCAGGCTCATGCAACCCTGCACAAACCTCATGAAGCATCCTGTCTCGATGCACAAATCGTCTGCTCCCTCTGCCACATACCTTTCAACGCTGCAGAAGATCAGCCCGCTTTTTTTTTTCCCCAGGGGTTGCTATGTGCTGGGGGCAGGACAGCAGCCCTCTCCTTCCCTTCCCCACATGCCGTATCTTTCCCTTGATCTGCTTCTGTGTCACAGTCAACGGCAAGCCGGGCTGTCTTGATCCATTTCTTGCAGGGATTTCATGCAGGCTTTTTTGTGTGCAGTGGAGACCCTGGGGACGGTGGTTGGGGGCCTGCTGAAGTGGGGGAAAATGGGTGCCTTCTTCACTCGGACATGGTGGCTCTAAAGGTCACGGCTGGCTGAGTCGTATGTTCCTGGCACGAGCAGCAAAGTGGGTTTTGTGGTTCAGTGAGCGGGTGGCTCCTCCCCAGAGCAAGAGTCCACCCTGTCAGGAGTACCAAGTGCTGGATGCACCTCCTCCCTCTGCTGCCAAGATCAGACCTGCTCCCATGCTGGGCATGGGTTCATTTTGCTCACCCCTCCATAATTCTTCAGTCAAGTTTTTAGGGTTCAAGGGGGGGCTTCAGTCCAATGTCTCCGCCAGGGATGGGGTTGTTTTGGCCAATTTTCTCATGATTGACCCTTTAAGAGGGCATGAGAGGTGACACACGCATGCCGTGCACGTGTGTGTCCCTTATTTAAGGCATAAGCACTACGTCACCACCAACATCACAAATATGCGGGCCTGACCATGTGCCTGCATTTGCACACTGTACGTTGCTAGAGTGCACATTTGAGGCAAGATAGTGAAAGCCTGTAGTACTTTTAGGGAACGTGGGGTTCTGACATTCATCCACCTTCCGTGGCTGAAAATCAGGGTGCCCTTGAACAACAACCTCAGCAAATGCCGTGCACGCAAGGAGTGCCGTGCACACGTTCCGCACGCAGTGCACATGCAGCGCAAAATTTTGTACTTGAACCCTAGTTTTGGCCCTTTTTGACAAGTTTGTTGTTCCATAACAGATGTTTGTGCGCTTCTTGTGCATTGAGGATGTGAGGGTGCCTCTTGCGCGGTGTGGGCACGTGGTGTGGCTTTAGCCCGGTTGGCGGAGAATGGCGGTACCATGGAATGTTGCCCCAAAGCAGTCATAGGGGCTTGATCATCGCATTTTGGTGCCCAATTGTTGTGTTTGCGTGGGATCTAGCATGTTGGGGTCCTAGGTTGGGCAGCAGGCTACCTTGTAGATTCGAAATTTTCGGTTTCGCCTCCTTTGCTTTCAACATGACACATGGCAATGAATGCTGACCTTTTGGTGCCCGGCAGTGGTGTCTTTTATGTGAGAGGCACCACAGGGGAACGTGTTCGTGCCACTGTTGTGGGCCTCTCGTCCTTCCCAGAGTGTGTTGCCATCAGTGCTCAGGGCATACACAATATTACCGCGATTGCCCTGTGGCGGTTTATCAAAGGAACGGGTGAACACCCGTTCACCCAGCTTTACACGTGGGGGGTGTAGGGAAGTTTTTCAGAAGCGTTGATTTGCATGACCGTATTCAGCGCCTCCACGTCACGGTGCATGCGGGGTTTTGGGTCAGGGACTGGCTGCGCCCCCCCCCCCCCCCCCGCCCCCAGCCCCCCCTTAGTGTCGTGGCGCGACGGAAGGGGCCAAGTGTACTGTTAACGAGGGAGACCCACTTGTGACTAGTTGAAGCGGCCGGCATAAGTAACCCGGCACTGGGGCGGGGTTGTGCATGTGCCTGCGGTGCTCGTACCACGGAGTCTAAACCTCTGCGTTTATGGGGGATCGAGTGACTTCCGTGGATGCTCTTCGGCGGCACTGAGAAAACAGGGCTTGCATTATGTCTGCGCCATCGTCCACCAACATACCCCATGGCAGGGGGGCAGGCAGGGATGGGGGGTTGCAGGATTTGGGCCTCTGTCGTTTTGGTTTTGGCGGGGTTGGGGGTATGTGTGGGGAGCGTGGCAGCTTGCGGGTGGACATTTGTGCTGTGTGCGTGTGTGTGGGAGAGCCGCAACCATGCTGCATCATTCCAAGTACCTGTGCACTCGGTTCCATTGGTACACAAGTTCGTTTGCAGCCATGTGTGCTTTGTCTCAGCTGAAAACCACAACACCAGGATCCTTCTCATCAACCCTTTTGATTTCATGCCGCTGGCTCCTTCTTGCCAGGATGTGGGCCTTCTGGCAGCCACCCCCTGTGGACTATTATGGGTCGAGGAGTGAGTAACTGGTTGCACCACTAGGGAACATTGTATACATGGGTCTTTTTGTAGAGTCGGGGCAGGGGATAGGGGGGAAGCGGGCTATCTCATGAGATATGCCAGTCGGTCTTCTGTCGTGTGCCCAATGTGTGTGTGTGTGTGTGTGTGTGTGTGTGTGTGTGTGTGTGTGTGTGTGTGTGTGTGTGTGTATGTCTCACGAAAGTTGAGTGCCCACTTCCATGTCCGGTTCATGGAAAAGGGGGCACGGGTTCTGTGGGGGTTTTGCAAGCAGTGGGTCTGGCAACACGTTGCTGAGATCCTCACCAATGGCGGGTACCAATAGGTGCCTGGGACAGCCAACGATTTGGTTCTCTGGGTGGGGAAACTGGTTGAAGAACTGGGCTGGGCACGGGCGGGTGCCGCGGTGGCGCCAGCGAGGCCGCAAGCTGCGCGTGTGGTGGTAGCGGCCCACTGGGGAGCCGCGGTGCACACTGTGCGGCTAGATCCCACAGCGAGACCTTCTAGATCTACCAGGAGCGGACTCACCGACGTATGCGCAACCGACCTCACTGTGGACGACATCTTGCCACACATGGACCACCTCGACAAGTTCGACGCCGACGGACCTGGGACGCCCTGCTACGCAACGACTGCCGGGATGATCGACATGCAGCTGAGCATCGCGACAAACTAGGGCACCGTGACGACCCGGATCCACTATTTGAAGGCCGACACGCAGACGCCGCGATTGGACGAAACCCGACACCGTATAAACCGTACCGTACAAAAAGGGGTTCAACCTTGCTATAAATAAGCGAAAGTGTAAAAGTATTTGGTTTTGTTGCCTCTTGCTAAGCATGCCAGAATTCTTGACCCACGTCAACAACTTGTCCTAGAAGCTGAAGAAGGCATGGGTACAACTATTCTTGCCCACAAGTGCCTCTTCCGCACGGGTGAGATTACTCCCGCGCTTCAAGTGGAGTGGGACGCTTATTGGAGGTTGCCCGTTGTGGTTGCAACAGACCATTTTAGCATTTTGGGTTGGTGGGGGACATTTCTGAGACCTTGCTCTTGTTGTACGCCATCGTGCGCCGCGTCTAGGCGGTTCAGGCCACCTCTTGTGATGTTGAGCGTTGCTTTGTCTCACTGAAGTGGGTCCGTGATGAACGGCAACAAGACATGAAAGAGGGAGACACACCGTGCCGCCGTTCTGCTCCATTACAATGGCAATTTGAAGTAATGGAAATCAATGTCTTGCATTGTGTGGTTGTTTCTTTCCCATTTTCCCCCATTTCCCCCCACTTTCCCCCATTTCCCCCCATTTCCCCCCATTTCCCCCCACTTTTCTGGTGCTGGGTACATTACGGGTACGTTGCTGGGTATATTACCACCCACCTTGTCCGGGTATTTTCTGAGGCCTCATTTAGCGCCGCCGGTGCGGCCGGAGACTGCGCACGCGCCGGCAACAAGTGCCGTGATGCGTGAGGTGCAACAAGATCCGGCGATGGGGGCCCTGCTATTGACGATAGGGGGAGCCTTAAGCGCAATGCGCGCGCAGTGCAACTACCTGGGCGTCTGGCCGTACTAGAGACCCATACTTTAAGATACTAGGGGCCCCAAGGGGCATCATGGTGACCCCTAGCGGAGGTTTTGACTTCTGATTTTGTCCCCCTTTGTTTGGGGATCCCCGAGATTGCAGGGGTGACGTAGCATTTTGCCCTCTGTTGGGCCCCAACCTTCCGGTACTATTGAGGAAACCGGGACATTTTTTAAATCCACGCTTTGATACTAGGAGGATTCACCCGATTGGACTGTGTACAACAGAAAGTTTCAAGGGCAAGCTCAAAACAAGTTACGGTATGTGGCACCACAAGCAATGCCGTTTGCAACTCTGTTGATTGTGTTTATGCTGTACATTATATCTCTGCAGAGTGGCGAAGAGCCATTTCTACTCAGGGGGACAAGCACGCATCAGACGGCCAAAGATTCCATTGGGAAGTGGAAGTATTGAAGCAAGTCCGATTATCCGATACAAGGACGCAATTAAGGCTCGTTGTGTGTTCTTGAGGGTGGCGACCAATGCGTTGTTCATGGCTTTTCCAGTTGTGCATAATGTGTGTTATGTGAAGGGAAGGTAGTTTGCAATTTCCTTGAGCTGGGGCAGCTTGGGTCACCTAGTACTAAGGGTTTTTCCAAGGGGTGTGCTTGGGGGCTCTTCGGGGGAAACATAGTGTAAAAGTAGCGCGCAGTGCAAATAATCCCCCATAGACCAGGTGATTATGGACAGCACGCTAGCAGCTGCTTTTGTTCAAGTCGCCCCTAAGGCCACGGCCCCATGTGCACGGCAGCGACGCCCACGTGCGCCCCGGCGCACAAGGCTCCGCCGCCTCCGCCGCCTCCGAAAGTCTTCCCACTTTGGCCACCTCTGGCGGCACCTATTCCGACAACTCCGCCACCCCCTTCGCCCGTACCGCCGCCGCCCCGCCGCTTCGGCCAGCCCCGGCTCAACCCGTATACAAGGCAATATCCTGTGTTCGTGCGCGGCATGGACAAGACCTAGAACTCCCCAAAAGCCACTGTTTGGCGTCATCTGCCTTTCGAGAAGCGGCTGCTCTTGGTGGAGCCATTCCACTTCTGTCGAACGGAGGAGATGAAGGCTGTGGTGTCCACACAGACCATGGGCTGCTTCAACGTCAACACTGCGCTACAGCTCTATGCGCTCGGCGACATGTCTTCCGCCACCACCCGCGGCCCCGCAATGCAGTGCTCACAGGGAAAGCCTAAGGAGGTCCTTTAGCAGCCGCTTTCAAACGGTGACATGGTGCTGGCCAAGGTGGACGAACCGCACGTTGTGGCACTTTTGACTGACGGTGAGGTGGTGCTGCAGACGACTGGCCTCATGGTTGCCGGGGAGCTGCTACGCCTCACCGCGGGCCCCATGCCGATCCACCGGCACGACAGGACTACGGCCGCTGCAGATCAACAGTTGAGGCAAGTTACCCCCAGCACCTCGCTAGTACCGGCCACCATTGTGGACAAGCAATTCAGTGTCGAGGGCGTGACCTCCACATTAGTGCGTCCCTCCACCGAGAACCGCACTGCCGCAGTAGCGGGGGGCATTGGCCGACACCAGCCCACGACCATGGCAGCAGCAGTAACATGGGAGGGCTGGTCTGGTGTCATGCAGGCGCCGCACACCACCGCGGCCCAAGCCGACACGCTGTACAAGCTGAGCATACAGAGTGGCGCCACCGTCCCGGGGGCTACGGAGCTCATTGCCGACCCACTGCTAGCCGACACGCACTGCCAGACGTGGAGTCAACCTAACGTTGCCCCCCTCCACGCCGCGTGCCTACATAACAGTGGGGCCATTGCAACCCCGCACATCACCCTCGTCCCGACGCACCGGTCCCACACACTACAGCACTGCCACTGGCATCACTCACACCGAGATGACACAGGGCCCTCGTCACGTCAATATCATGCAGAGGCTGGTGAGGGTGGGCGCAGGATTGCACGGACCATGCTCACCGACGTGTTCGGAAATTCCTCCACCCGTCTTTGCGACCAACAGGCGGTTGGGCCCCGTCCACTCGCTATTGACCATGGGCATGAACCCCAAGGAACTGCACATGTTAGACCTGCAACTATCCCCGTGCACGTACCCGCCAGGAGTACAGGGGCTTGCCGCCCCCAAAAGCCCACCCATGTCACGGCGCCCTGCAGACCCCCGATGAGAAGCTGAGCACCGCAGGTGACACCCCGACCCCGCAGTACATGGTGGGAGGGTTGGAAGAGGCTCATCGCGGCATACTGTCGTGCGACAAAGCCGGGTTAGTGCAACAAATCTTCGTCAAAAGGGAGACAGGGCGCACTATGGCAATTCCCATTCTTTCGCGGCATGACCGTGTTGGCGACATCAAGGCGCGCATCCATCACAAACAAGCTGTACCCAGAGCGTCAACGGTTGGTGTTTTCAGGAAAACGTCTAACGAAAGATGAGTGGACCCTCGCACAATACGGCATTCGGGGCTCCTTCACTCTCGAGCTATTGGGCCGCTTGTGAGGCGGAATGCCTCCCAAAAGCGATGCTGCCAACGGCGACAGAGCCATGGCACCGGCGGGTGCAGCCGCCAACCCCACAGCGGCCAACTCCTCGCTGCTGGCATGGGCTAAAAGCGTGCACGGGCCACACTAAGCCCTACTGAAAAGTGCCTACTTTGAGCAACAATTGGATGAGTGGGAACCAGGATTCCTCAAAACCCTAACTGAACAAGAGATGCCAGAAGGAGCGATCGCTGCCATGACCACACGGGCGGGACTGGCCCGGAACACGGGGAGTCCATGGAGGCCTACAAGGGGCGCCGTCACTTACACTCTGACTTCATCCCAAAGGTTTTAGGCTGTGTGCCCCACAAGCCCGCCGATGAGGGACCAATAGGCATGGATTTGATCTAGCACCTATGCAGCCACACCCTACGGTGCTCGAATGGGCGTGTTGGGTTTCTAGGCCACACGCCGCCATTGCAAACCGCAACACTTGCCGCAAACCTCGACAAATGCGAGGTCAACATGGAAGAATGGTTGTTGGAGGCGGAGACCACCACAAGGCAGCTGGCCACCATCGTGGCGATTGCGGGTTGGGATTTTGACCGCACGGCATTTATACGCGCCCTGGCTGCATACGCGGCTCGGACTGGCCTTGGACCGGACTTGTGCAAGCTCCGGTTCGCTAGCACTCCCCCCAAATATGCACCATGCACTGTGAGAGGTGGCATGACCACGGACCAAAGCCGCATCCGGGAGATAGTGGCGCTGCTCTCGGCCGAAAAGTTGGAGGTTGAGCAGATGCACCTGTCCCTCATCCCCCCGCTCACGTTGGCAGCCGTGGATGGGTTCCTCTTGGAGGCGTTGCCTTATGGGTGGATGACAACCATGGCGGCGGTGTTGAAGGGACTCGCCTTGGAGGATGCCACGGGCGCGTGGGACAAGCAAGCACTGCCTGCCACGGTATGGTGTGTACTCAACGAATAACTCAGGGCCACGAGGCAGCGACGTCCATCTGCCCCGGCGACCACAGTCCAATTTGGCCCGCACGGCCCATTGGCGACGATCCAACCCCTAGTGGCCGCGATTGGGTCAGGCACCGTGTGTTTTAACTCCGGCGGTCCCGGGCGCATTGCCCCCATGTGCCCATGGAAGGCACTGGGAGGCTAAGTTTAGCAGCTGGCACCCCAAACACTTTGGGTCAGCAACAACCAGGCATTTGACATGAACTCGCCTCCCCCACCTCCAGGCAATAGGTGTGGACAGATGCACAGTGGCCAGTTTCCGTGCCCCCAAGCCACCAGGGGGCTACTGCCACCACCTCCGCGCACTAGCCCATGGGCGCCGGCGCGCAGGCAGTGGACTAGAGTGCGGCCCTGCTCCACATGCTCCATCAACAAGACGGACAGCCCCCGCAAGCTTGAACCCCCCCCCCCCCACAGCCCAACCCCACACCACCAAGCCCTAATGGCTTAACTTTGATGGGGAAGCACGTGAATGGGCTGCACTACACCTCATGCAGTTAGCCCAATATATGGCCACGGCCACGGCCATGTGGGTGAAGCTGGCCGCATAGGGATACAAACCCCGCACCATGTGTCGCCTATGCCGGAAACTCGTGTGGGCATCGTGACCAAGACGGGGAGCCATGCCGTCTCTCGCGGGGTCATTGGCATGGCTGAACTGCGGTCCCAGGCAATCCAAGTATACCCCGCCGGCTGTCTTGAGGGGATTTATGGAGGCTGTTGCGCTCAATATTACCGTGGCAAGCTCCACTGGCCCTCAACGCGACGGATGAAACGTGGTACTTTCACGCGGCCTACAACGCCAACCAGTGGACGGCGGCGGTATTGACCCATGAGCGGGGCATGCGAATTCGGCCACCACCGCCATGGGTTAATGCCCAACAAGGAGCCGAGCTCGGAGCCGTAGAGATGGCCACCAAAGCTGCGGCAAATGAGGGGCTGACTCCACTGCACGTGGTCGGTGACAACATGTTTGCAATCTGCCCTACTATCGGGAACCGGAGTAGCACACCCAACCCGGTGTGAGCACGCCACTTGCAACGTGCTGCTCACACATTGCACTCGTCCAACCTGCGGATGCACCTCAGTTAGATTGCGGCGCGCTTCAACCCCGCGGACTGCCCGTTCCGGATATCCAAATGCAACTCTTTTATCCACATGGCTGCGGACGCCGAGGCCACTCGCCGTGCGATAGTGCACTACCCTGAGCACGCACCAAAGCACATGGGTCGGGCCCACCAGGGGCGATAAATGCCCGCTTACAGCGGGGCGGGCTAGAGCGTGTGGCTTAGCTTGTTGGGCGCCTTGTCCTACAGGGGACGGGGGGGGGGGCGTGTTTTTCACTCCACAGATGCCTCCCTGTTGCTTCTTGCTTCCGCTGGCGAGTACGCTTGGGGACGAGGAAGGAGGAAAAGTGGATGTCACTTAGTACGGCAGCCTTCGCTGACGTGCACTAACCTAAAGTTGTTGGTCTGCCGCCGGTGCCCTAATTTTGCAACACAATGATTGCCCCGTTTTCATGGCAACCATGTGGCGCCACGGCTCTGATGCTGCCTCTTTCTTCTACACACGGCGGTGCAGCTATAGTGTGGTCTGCCCCCCGGCCCCTTAACCTGGTTTCTGGCCGGCTCCTGATGCCTCCGCGCATGCATTGGCATGGCCCAAAACTGCTTTCGAGGTACAAACGGTGCCTGCCATTTTGCCCTAACCTACCCCCACCCCTAACCTGGGTTTGCAGCTCCGCGCGTTCTTTGGCTGCTCATTCGCCGCAGTGCGCACTATGAGACGTGGGGGCAGCCATGTTGCGGTTGGGTGCCGGCTGTCTGTAGCTCGTCCCGAGCACCTCACCGCCCTCTGCGTGTGGTATAACGTGTGCCTCTTTCTTGTTTTCGTGCTGTCCGCGCAGGTGGGGGGGGGGTGTTCTCCTCCGTGCATCGCTTGGACGCTGCCTGGGTGTCGTGGAATCCAGGTGTCCCCAGAAACGCCAGTTTGGTGTCACTACCTGTCTTATCCACAATGTGCAATCCATTTTACGCGTGCTCTGCTCGTTAGGTGGGTGTGCGACTTATGTTGTGCCCGTGTCTGGCAGGCGGGGCGGTTCTAGGGAACCTGTCACACCACATGGCGCTGGGCTGCGCCACTACCTCAACCTTGCATTGCCTGTCCATATAAGATTAATTGTCTGTTCGAGCCCTGTACGTGTTTGAAACTATCCGCTTGCATGACGGTAGTGAAGGTTGCGCGCCCTTTTCTCCAACCGTTGGTAGGTTGGCCCGCCTGTGGCTTCTCCATCCCTACCCTGACGCCATAGGCGTGGAATGCCGCCCCCAGCGCACCAAAACCCTGCATATGGTATTTTCTCCGCCCTCCCTATGGTAGTTCCAATTAGGTCAAGATTCCAAATTGCTGCCCTGCCGCTAGATGCACAAGGCCGGTGGTGAGAGGGTTTGAAAGGGCAAGGCCGCGTGCTCCCGCCCATCAGATGGTTGTTCAACTTGTACTGGGGGCACCTTAAGCGCAGTGTGCGCGCGGTGCAGGCGCACTGCAATTATTTGGGCGTCTAGCCGTATTGGAGACCCATACTTTGTGTTACCTCGGGCATCATTGTTGCCCCTAGCCTAGGTTTTCATGCTTCTTCCACATGGGGGATATGGCATTTTTGGATATTCACCCAATTTCACCCATTTCCGCCCCTTTTCACACTTTTTTGCTCATCTCCACCATGGACTCCCACACTTTGGTGTGAGCCTTTGAGTTGGGGTGACAGACTCCCCTGTTTTTGCCTAACCCTAGTTGAATGCCCTATGCGAGGATGCATCGCTGCTGATGAGGATGCGTGGTTGTACCACAAATGGAAACCCGAGGTTGACGTGGATTCCATCCTGCAAGTCACTTTGCCCCCCGGTCCAATTGTGGATGAAGTGGTCACATGCGAGGCTTTGGTACTAGTTGGCAGTGTGAGCGAACTTTCGAATAAGGCCACTCCGCCTGACCTGGAGTATTGTGATTTGGTACTTAGTTGACGATTAAACAAATTAGAGGATATGTGTGCGGTCTTCCGCATTTTGCATGATGTCATATTCATGCAAATGCATTATTTGAGGGGAAGGTAGCTTGCATTTGTTAGCTAGGGTAGTTCGGGTGACCTAAATCTAGGGGCATTTGGAAGGGGTGTGCCTGGGGGTTTTTTAGGGAGGACATTGTCTAAAAATAGCGCGCAGTGCGCACATAGTGCAAGGATTCACCCATTGTGCCTATGTCTTGAGAGCTCGGAGGACCGAGAGAACCTGCCGAACCCAAGTTTCCCCAGAAACCCAAGTTTGGCATCACTACCTCTCTTATCCTCAGTGTGCAGTATATTTTGCCTCCCACCCACCCACCCCCGCACTTGCACTATCTCATGCCGATCTAATTACAGTGCACCCGCACACCGCGGCCGCGCGCTACCGCCCATCAGATGGTTGTTCGCTTTATACTGCGTGTGTGTTTTGATGGCAGGGAGGAGCCACAGAACCAACCAAACCATGCTTCAAGTCAACTGGGCCCGGGCAACGCTCACGGTTTCTACACTCTCCACAAATAGCCACCCCACCAGTGCCCAAGTGACGGAGACCGGTGCCCCCTTCCCCGCCATCACCACGCGACATGGCGCTTGGCAGGGACAACGATGTAGTACGTCCCTTGTGCTCATTGGGGACACGGCACGGCATCTTCGGAACAAAAATAAGCCCCGAATCGCCATCGAGGTGCTGTTTCCTCGGAAGAGTAGGGAGGAGGTGTTTTGGCAAAGCCCCGCCCCAATGTTGGGTTACAACATGCCGTCTCAACTCATCGCTGCAAATGGGTCTCCCTCATAAACAATAGCTCCCCCCCACCCCAACCGCGCCTAGCGGGCGAAGGGGGGGGAGGGGGGGGCAGGCAGCAGGCACCAACCTCCGCCCCCCCCCCCCCCCTCTACCCTCACTTTTGCCCCCATAGCAGGCCGAGGAGGTGCAGCCGGCGCGAGACGCGGGCGCGGGAGTTTCCGCGCTGAACAATGCTCGCCACTGGTGATTGGCAGCGGTGACCCCTAGCCGCCCTTGCCAGCACCAGCGCAGCGGGCCGGGACGAGGAGGGTCGGGCAGCGACGCCCCATGCAGACCCTGTGCGACGCGCACAGGGCCCCTGCGTGGAAGTCGTGCACGTGGCACCGGGGGGTGCGGCACTGCTGCTCGAGGCACCATGAGGGGCACCCGCCACTGGTGCAAGCGGCGGTAGGTGCGCGACAACGCGCACTAACCCGGACAGGGGGACTGTGCCCCCCCCCCCCCCCCTAGGGCTGGGGCAGCAACGGCGACAATGGGGAGGTGGCCACACAAGGCTCGGGCGCCGCGCTAGCACCCAAAGGGCGCTCGGTGAGCCCGCGACGGGCCCATGGGGGGGTGGAGAGGGCAGACACCTGACCGTGGGCGCCCAGTCCTTCCCTCGCGCCGCGACACCACAGGTGGGCAGGGGACGGGGGGGGTGGGGCGGCGCAGCCAGTCCCTAACCCATAAGTGTCCTGCTTAACCCGTTGCACAACTTCCAACACTTTAATTGGCCCTTGCCCTCGTAAACAGTACATTCTTTCCGTCGCGCCGCGGCACCACGGGTGGGTGGGGGGCACAAGGAGGGCGGGCGTAGCCCGCCTCTAACCCATTACACCCTCGCCAAACCCGTGGCACAGCGTCCAGGACTTTAATCGGTCCTTGCCCTCGTAAATAGTACGGTGGCCTAACAGGGGCCAGTTTGGGATAGGGCAGACCACAAGCGGGCTGTAACGCGCTAACCCCTAACCCTCCTCTCGCAAGAGCGGCGAGGACATGAAAAAAAGCCTTCAACCCTCGTACATAGTACAGTCCTTCCGCCGCGCCGCGGCACACCGGGGGGCCAGGGGTGGGATAGGGCAGGCCACACGTAGGCTCTAACCCGCTAATCCCTAACCCTCCCGTCGCAAGAGCGGCTAGGACATAAAAATCCCTCAACCCTCGTAAGTAGTACGGAGCACGCACACACACACACACACACACACTCACACACACACACACACACACACACACACACACACAGACACACACACACACACACACACACTTGCAGGTTGGGTTGGCACCATCGTCAGAACAAATGATGTCCGCCAAGGGGGGGGCGGGGGTCCAGCTTCTCATTCGGGGCAGACCTCTTTCCAATAATTGGGGATGGCAAACTCCCACAGCGCCCCTACACAGGTAGGCGCAAACAAACCACCGCACACAGAGCGACGTAGCCAGCGCCCGTGATTGGTCAGTTGAAGTGCTCTGTGCACTCTGCCTCAGCGTGTATGACATGCAAATGGCTGCGGAGGACAGCCGAAGAGTGTTGTAAGCTGGGCCACCACGCGGATGAGCACGTAGCTCGAAGGCCCCAACTGCAGCTGTGGTCGCTACACAGTTTACCTCCCTGCCCGAGATGCACCCTCAAACAGAGAGGAGTGCGCCATTGCTGCCAAACGGGGCACCACAAAGTGTGCAGCCCATTGCCAACACACCGAAAACGTGTTCTTCCTGCGCTATCGCTCTAGCCCCACAAAAAACCATGCCTGCAAAGGCCTACAGGGCATCCACCAGGTTTGCTGAGGTCCCCACACCAACCAATGACTCCTCCAGCCCACAAGCGCAGGAGGCCTAAAACACCACCACCCCGGTCCCCCCCAATGCCTGTCCCACAGGGGTGGGAGGAGACTGTAGCCGAGGGCACCGTCGCCCGCCCGCTTTTTTCTGACGAGGAACGGGAGCGCCAGCACTCTGGTTACCTAAACGCCAAGCCACAGAGGTTCCGATTCCGCATAAGGGAGGGGTCCAACGTTCCACAGAGGCCTCGGCAGACCTGACCCAAATGGGGCGTGCAGCCCAACGTTGCACAAGGATCCACCTCTAAAAGTACAGATCACACACACAAACACACACACGCACACACAGGCATGCGCCGAAGGAGTACGTGGAGCACGTCCTCCGAGAGTCGCTCTGGGGGACGCAACTGGCGGCGCTCGAGAAAAGAAGACCACGCACCTTCGGGGGTATGGGAGCGCGTTTGGAGAGAACGCTGACGCTGAGCGACATCGTGACACAAAGTTGGACAAATCCTTGTTCCCGGGAGTGCTGGTGGGGGCGATATGGACAGGCGATAGGGCCCATCGGCGAGGGCTGCGCCGGGACGATCGTTGCCCATATTGCCCTCAAGGGGTCGAAGACGAAGAGCATGTGCATGGTGGTGTGCTGCATGGAAAGCGGTTAGAGACCCCTTCCTATCGGACGTAATGCTCTTGGTGCGGGCGCTCCAACTGGGTTCCCTGACACAGTGGCCACCAACCTGCCCTTGTGTGGGCTGATGCCAAAGTCCATGGTCATCCGCAGCGGGCTGGCGCGTGGGCCAGGGTGCCCTAGTAAATAGTACAAGGCGCGCTGCGCCGGCGGGCTGCACAAGTTGCAGATGCCGGAGCTACCCCGGTTTTCACTAACGCTCCAAGCAGTAGCCAACGCAAGGGCGCTGGTGCCGTCCGCGGCGGTTCAGGAGGAGTGCATTTTGCAACTAAACAGGTTAGTGCCCGCTTTGGTGCAGCGGGAAAACCGGGAGCACGTGCAGGCGTGGCGGGCCTGAATGCAGGCTGAGTTGGTACCCAAGCCGGGCGCTGTCTACCGCTGGCTCAAGAGAAGGGGTTACTTGTGCCGGTGGTGTTTATACCACGACCGGATGGACCCCCCACGGCCAATGTCCGGCAGATGAACGAGCTGGTCCGCGCGGTATGGGGGCCCATCAACCGTAAATACGCCGAAGCGCCGGTGCCATGCTCCGAGGCTATCATGGCTAAGTACGGGCACCTGCTGCATCGGGTGCCCATGTTGGCCAAGCAGCTGCCACGGCCATATCTAAGGGGCCGCCTCATGGCCATGCGCCCATGGGCCATGTAGACGGGGTAACCCTAATTGGGTGCTGCATTGGGTGACCTAGCTCTTCACGCTAATTGAGGAGATGGGTCAGTGGCCCACGGTGCTGGCCTAGGCATACACCTCCCTCATCACCAAGCCGGGGGAGAAGGGGCCATTGGGCACGCGCACGATGACGGTCCTGTCCATGGTTTATAGACTCTTGGCAGGGACCCGTTTGTGGGAAGTGATGCGCTGGCACGGGGCCTGGGTCCATCCGCGGGCGTACGGCTTGCGCTTGGCGCGGGGGGGCGTAGAGGCGGCCACAGTCACTCATGGAGCCAGCCCGACTCAAGGGATGGCGACTGGAGGGGCTCGCCCTGGACTACGTCAAATGCTTTGACCTCATCCCGCAAGCGGTGGTGCGGCGTATCGCCCGCGAGCGAGGCATGGACGACAGGGTGCTACGCGCCCCGGCGGCCAAATATCGGTAGCTCCCGGGCGTTCCGCCTGGCGGGGTTGCTAGGGGCGTGGTGGCAGGCCACCAACGGCATCTTAAAGGGCTGCCCACTTAGCGTCATTTTGATGAATCTCCTCACCATCGTGTGGAATATGGAGATTCACACCATGAGGCGCCACGTCGTCGTGACGACCAATGCACTCCCGCCGCTGCTCGAACAGCCCCGGGTAGCACCAAGGCAACCACTGCCCTCCCCGCGCCTGCGGGCGCCGGGCCCGGGGCGCAAGGACGTTTGCCCCCTGGGATATGCGGACAACATGTAGGCCATCACGCTCGAGCCCCCGCCCAGAACGCAAGGGATCCCCGACTGCCGTCGCCGCCTCCGCCCCGTGCGCGCCGCCCCCCAAGGGATGGGGCTTGGGGTCGACTGACGTCCCCTGCCCCTGCCCCGGGGGGGGGGGGGGGGCAATGCCCTCGCTTGTGGCTCATGACCCCGCCCGTGCTGTCGTCAGCCGGCGGGCGATGTCCCCAAAAATATCCGCCGACCCTCGGGAGGGAGGTGGGGGGATGTGTACGCGGTTGAAGCCCCCCCCCATGTGTGTGTGTCCCTCTGGGCGCCCTGCCGGCGCTCGTGACGCTTGTAGCCGTTCCCCGTGTGCTCCCCTTTGCCCAACGGCACCCCTTTAGGGGAGAGGGGAGGGCGGGAAGGGCCGCCTAAGCCCGCCCCGCTCGTTTAACATACCAGAGCCGCTTGGGTCCCCCCCCCCCCCACGCAGACGCAAGGGGCGGGGGCTGAGGGCTCCTCCAGGCGTCGCGTGCACTTGTGCTTTGCCGGGGCGCTCGTCATGTCACACACGCTGGTAAGGGAGATCGCGAGTGGGGGCGCTGGCACACACTTGGCCAGCCCCGCGCGGCCTGGGATGCCGCCACGGAGCCCGCTCCCGCCGGCTGCGCGGGCTGCAGCCACGCCCGCCATGCTTGTGCCGCCACGCGCGCTTGCGCCGCGTCCATGCGGTGCTCTTTGTGAGCCCACTGGTAGCAGTGCTTGGCGCCCCGCTGCACGCGGGCGGCACAGTGTGGGGCCCAGTGTCACGCATAGAGGGCCAACCGCGGTGGTGGTGCCACGCGGCCCGGGCCGCTGCCTCCCGCCCCTTGCTGGTCGCGCTGCACCCGCCGGCGTGGCGGCGCCGGAAGGGCCGCACGGGCTTGAGCCCCGGTCATGCGGGGGGGGGGGGGGAATCAATAGGAACACATCCTACCACCCCGCTCCCGGCCGCGCCAGGCGCCGCCTCCATAGCGCGCCTCTAGCTGACACATTTGGAACAGTATGGTGTCGATGCACGCGAACAGCGGGCGCGCCACCCTCCCCACACACCCCAAGCCCCCCAGCGGCACGAGGGATTCGGCCATCCACATGTCCTTGCCCTGCAAAAGGTCCCCTGCTTGCAAATGCGGCCGCAATGCATCCAGGGCCATTTTGAGCACTTGGCCCCTGGTGCGTAGCGGCAACGTGACCCCCCGCGGTATGTGGTCGCATGGGGCCGGTACAACCCGCTCCGTGTGGGCCTCGAAGTCCAGGGCCAGCTCAACATACGCCACGTGACCCTGCCCTAGTAGCCACCGCAGTCGGCTGGCCCACTGCACGAGCGCCATCGCGAAGGACGCCTCCCATGGCCACCCCGGGGGCGGGCCTGCGCGCAAAGCCAGCGGCGCCGTTGGGGGCGCCGGCGGATATGGGCCCGCGCCTAGTTGTCCTCAAGTGTAGCCCCGGCACACATCGAGAGGGCGTGTGCGCGCAACCGCAAAGAATGAGGGGCCCATGCCCGCGTCTCCACGTGCCGCGACTTCCGGTCCCATGCGTGCATAAAGCACCGCCAGATACATGCCATACAGGCGGTACATGAGCTGCCCCGCGTGATCCACCTCACTGTTCTGACCAATGCTGCCGGCAACAGGCCCGTCACTGGCAGGCACAAGGGCCACGCTCACGGGAGGGCCAAAGCCGGCAGTTGCGCTGCCTGAGCGCACACCAGCGGGAGCCAGGTAGCCCGCTATGTTTGCCACCGCGGGCAGTCCCAAAGGAGACAGACCTCTGTCTCCGTGGGGGGCCCGCAGTAGGGGCAAGTGGCCAAATCCGAAATTTGACGCTTTTGGACCCGTGCCCCGGTCCACGTCGCCCCGGCTTGCAGCGCTTGTAGCAATGAGCGCTCCGTCTCCGAGCTGGCCACCGTCATGCCTTGGGCATAGGCGAGCATGCAGACCTCCACCCCTAGCCCCCCAAAAGGTGGCTGGTCGGCGCCAATCCAGTGCCGCCAAAGCGGTGTACCGCCATGACTCCCGCACCCAGTGGCATACCTCGCCCCAATTATCCATGACCAGGTGTAGCTCTTCGCGCTGCCCCGGATCCTGCTGCACCCACCAGCCGTGCACGGCCTCCTAGCGCAACTGCCGGACCCACTGCAAGGCCATGCCCACGGGTCATGTGTCTGCCGGGCGTTCAGTTTCCTCCAGTAATGCCTAGACCAGCACCTGTCCGGCTCCTGGCGTGTGTGCCTGGCGGCAAACCACACCACTCTCGAATACTGGAGGTGCCACACCGGTGAGACCCGGTGCCCCGGCACCAAGACAGCCCATAGCACCTCCTTCGCCCGAGAGGTGCGTGTGTGTACCCAGAGAGCGCGAACCGCGGCCAGCTCTAGCCGCGCATCCTAGCAGCCGACGTCCGGGAGGTGGCCTCCGTACATCGCCTTGGCGAGGCCCAGCGTGCCAATGGCCACCTCTTGCATGCCGAACGTCAGCAAGAATCCAACCCGCCGCAGAACAGTGGCCCCGCGCGTGAATCACTCCTGCAGCACCGGTCCGGTGCCTCTTTCTGGGTCCACGCGAACCTCCAACCCGAGCTCTTTAAACCGCCGTACCAACGGGATTGCCACTTTGTGCAGGGTGACCGGCTGCAGCTGCCGGTCGCTCATCTGCCATGAGCTGGACTTCCCGGCGTTGGCGTTCCGGCCAGTATCCACTAGCTAGACGGTTGTGCGGTCCACAACTGCTTGCGAGTCGCAGCAGACGTGGAGCTGGACCAACCCTGCCCCCCAGGGGCCGTGCTGGGGCAACCAGGGCAGCATTTTGCCCCCTCCCCCCAAGAAAGGGCACGGCAGGTGGGGGGGAAACGAATGGCGCAGCCAGGGCACCCTACGGAGACCCTGTGTGATGACAACACAGGGCCCCAGCATGCAAGTCATGCAAGGGGCACAGGGCGGCGCGGCACTACTGTAGGTGCCATCACGAGGGGCATCCCATGATGATGGTGGGGGTCAACAGTGCCTGCTGGTTCAGGCCCGGGGGCTGCAGCAGCAACCGGGCGCTATGCCTTTTGAAGGGCCCGTGCGTGCGCCGGCTCCCTCGTGTGGAGGACGGGACGAGGGTCTAGCACTGCGTGGAGCAGCGGTGCTGTCACGCGGGGGCACGCAGGAGCTGCGGCGCGGCCACGGGAGGGCCTCGGAGGTGGGCACATAACACGAGCTGGACGTTCTTCTGCCGCGCCGCGACACAACGGGGGGCCAGGCAAGGGATAGGGCAGGCCACAGGCAGGCTCAAACCCGCTAACCCCTAACCCCCCCCCATTGCAAGAGCGACCGGGACATTAAAAGCCTTCAACGCTCGTAAACAGTACACGCTCTTTTTCTGGCGCCTTGACCGTGGTTTGGCCCTTACCCACAAAATGCCAGAACCGGCTGTCTCCCGGCGCTGAGGGCTACCCACAGCCCCCTGCCAGGGCCGAGGCCCGCGCCCTCACGTTGCACGCGGCCGCGGCTTCCGCAGCCAGGATCAGGGCAGAGCGGCTGGAGGCCTCTCCGATGGGGGACCACACCGCGGCCCCTACAGCGGCCCTCACCGAGGCCATCGTCGCGGCCTTGCAGCCACAGTTGCAACGCACCTCGTGGGGGAACCTCCTCATCGCGGAGGACTCAGACCAAGGGGGTTGGATACGCGATGGAGCCCAGTACTATCGGGAGGAGTACTTCTGGCTGCCCCCGGGGCAGACTGCGCGGCAGCGGCGAGAAGAATGTTGTCAAATGCGTGAGCATTAGCTCTACGCGGCGGAGGTCCAGCCTCAGCCCGAGCCCGTCGTGAATGCCGCGGCAGCAACGGCGGTGGTGGCAGTGTTGGCGGTGGCAGCGTTGGCAGCAAGGGGCAGCATTGGCGACATGAACGCGCGGGGGGGGGGGGGGGGTGATGCCTGCCCCCGCCTCTCCGGGGGAAGAAGGACGCAGTGTCTCTGCTGCAGCAAACAATGGCGGTGGAGGAGGGCATTGCGGCCCACAAGGCGGTGCTGGATGTGCAGCAAGCGGTCGCGCACCAGGAGGGGATCGAGCACATCGCACGTGCTGGGGCCTACCTAGCCGGGGCAAGCGGCCACCACGGCGGAGTGGCCGGAGCTGCCCGCAACATGCGTGCCCCCGCCCACGACGCCCTCCCGGGGCGAGCCGGGCCGGAGGGCCCAGGGGCGTGCCCGCGCCAGGGCGCGTCGAGCGGTCGCATCGTTTGCTGCGGCGTCCACGGTGGCAGCGACCAAGGCAGCAATGGCAGCGGCAGCAGCCATTGCCTTATCGGTCTCGGACACAACACGGGTGGCGGCATCGGCGGTTGACGCCGCCCTGGAGTCCGTGGAGTCGGCGGCGGCGGCGTGCAACGGTGCGGGCCTCATCGAGCAGGGGGCCATCGTATCCTTGCAGCACAATGACCCCCTGGGCCTGTGGGGCCTAGTGGGGGTATGGGTGGATGAGCCCTGCCCCTTGTATGACACGGTGGAGGTGCAGGCGGCTGTAGGAGATGATGCTGCTGCGCAATGTGCCAATGTCTGCATTGCAGCGGCACCCGGGGCGGCTGGGGACGTGGCAGCCGAGCTGCCGGTGGCTACAGATGCAGTGGCTGCGCAGCCGGAGGCAACCTCCCCCGCAGCTACAGCAAAGGCGACAAGGGCAATTGCAAGCATGGCTGCAGGTGTGAAATTGGCTACAGCTGCACTAGTGTCAGCTGCAGACGATGCAGCTGCGGAAACGGCAGCTGCAGGCGAGGAAGTTGCAGCACTGGCTGCAGCGGATGATGCAGCTGCAAAACTGGCAGCTGCAGACCTTGCAACTGCGAAAATGGCAGCTGCAGGCATGGCAGCTGCCGCAGTGGCGGCTGCAGGCGTTGTAGGTGTGGAACTAGTAGCTGCGGACAATGCAGGTGCACCAGTGCAGACGATGCAGCTGCAGAAACGGCAGCTGCAGGCGAGGAAGTTGCAGCACTGGCTGCAGCGGATGATGCAGCTGCAAAACGGGTAGCTGTAGACCTTGCAACTGCGAAAATGGCAGCTGCAGGCATGGCAGCTGCCGCAGTGGCGGCTGCAGGCGTTGTAGGTGTAGAACTAGTAGCTGCGGACAATGCAAGTGCACCAGTGTCAGGTGCACACGATGCCGCTGCGGAAACGGCAGCTGCAGGGAGGAAGTTGCAGCAGTGGCAACAGCGGATGATGCAGCTGCAGAACTGGCAGCCGAAGACGGTGCAGTTGCGAAATTGGCAGCTGCAGGTATGGCAACTGCTGCAGTGGGGGCTGCATGCGTTGCACGTCTGGAATTGGCAGCCGCGGATATTGCAGCTGCAATACTGTTAGCTGCGGGCGATGCACCAACGGCAGCTGCAGGCGTGGTGGTTGCAGCAGTGGCTGCTGCAGACACTGCACCTGCAGAAGTTGCAGCTACCGCAATTGCAATAGCAGGGCTGGCGGCTGTAGGTAAGGCGGCTGCAGAGCTGGCAGCTGCGGGTGATGCGGCCGGAAAAATGGCCGAAAAAAGGAAGTTCAGAGGAGGGGGGGGGGGGGGCAGGGTGTAGGGCACAGCCCCTTTTTTTAACCGCCCCCCCTTGCACGCTGCCACACTTGATGTAGCAGTTGTCCCCTCCCCTTGTCCCCGAGTGCCACCAGGGGAACCGAGGGAAGGTGGGGGGCGTCTATACGCCCGTGGCCTTTGTAGGCCCTGCCTGTCCCTCGGCTAGCTCTGGGTGCGCATGGATGGCGCTAGAGGAGGAGGAGGCATGCACCCGCAGGTGCATTGCTGAGTTGTATGCAGCATTGCTGGAGCTGCTGGTGCAGTATTCGTGGGAGGGGGGACTGCTATCTGCCCCCCCCTCTGTGTGCAATGCTGTGCCCTCAGGTGGGCCCATCAATTTATGCACTGCCCCCCCCCCCCCAGGTCGCCTGCCCTGTGCAGCGCCCTGGGGGACATTTTCTTCTCCCCCCCCCCCCACAGAAGGTTCTGTAGGCAGCACAGAGGGATGGGGCTACACCTCCCCCCCCCCCCTTCCCCTACCTTGTACACCCACACACCCTGCCCCCCAGACCCAGGGCCAAGGGACACGGGATGGGGCAGTGAGGCCACCGCCACTATTGAGGGGCGCCAGACCACAGGTCGTGGCACATTCCACTGTTGGTGGAAAGGGGGGGGCTCTGCCGGTTGCGACAGCCGCCGGCCTCTCATCCAGCAAAGGGGCACACTCAGTGGCCCGAGCACGGCTGGTTGTGCCCCGGGTTCTATCTTGGGGGGAGGGGGATCACAATCACCCCCTCCCCGCGCGGTTGAAAATGGGGCGGCCGGCTAACGCAGCCGCCTGCCAAGGGGCAGGTCGGACCGGCGCCGGGCTGGTCAGACCGGCGCCGGGCTGGTGGCGCAGGAGGGACCACAACGGGGCACGCATAGGGCTAAACCCTTGGCAGAGCGGATTAAGGTGCAAGTGCCGGCACATCAAGGGGGGCAGCACGGCGCCCGTCTTGGCGCATGGGAGGGCCTCGGGAGAGGTTATTGACCGCGGGGGAATGTCCTTCCGCCGCGCCCTGACACACCGGGGGGCCAGGGGTGGGATAGGGCAGGCCACAGGCAGGCTCTAACCCGCTAACCCCTAACCCTCCCGTCGCAAGAGCGGCCAGGACATTAAAAGCGTTCAACCCTCGTAAATAATACAGAGCACACACACACACTCTCTATGATTACCCAACCGACAAACCAAAGAGGTTCTGATTCCGCAGAAGGGAGGGGTCCAACGTTCCACAGAGGCCTCGGCAGACCTGACCCAAATGGGGCGTCCAGCCCAACGCTGCACAAGGATCCACCTCTAAAAGTACAGATCACACACACACACACACACACAAACACACACACGCACACACACACATGCGCCGAAGGAGTATGTGGAGCACGTTCTCCGAGAGTCGCTCTGGGAGACGCAACTGGCGGCGCTGGAGAAAAGAAGACCACGCACCTTCGGGGGTATGGGAGCGCGTTTGGAGAGAACGCTGATGCGGAGCGACATCACCACATTTGACACAAAGTTGGACAAATCCTTGTTCCCGGGAGTGCTGGTGGGGGCCATATGGACAGGCGATAGGGCCCATCGGCGAGGGCTGCGCCGGGACGATCGTTGCCCCTATTGCCCTCAAGGGGTCGAAGACGAAGAGCATGTGCATGGTGGTGTGCTGCATGGAAAGCGGTTAGAGACCCCTTCCTATCGGACGTAATGCTCTTGGTGCGGGCGCTCCAACTGGGTTCTTTGACACAGTAGTAGGACAAATCTCGGCACACGACAATAGCAATCCGATAGAGCAATTCATGCACAAGCTGCATGGCATGTTCACGGTAGTGCTGCAAGCCAGAATGAGGCACGACGAAGAAATGAACCTGTTTTTTCCTGTAGATGCGTGCGGGGCGTAGTAGGAGGAATACCCCTGGCACCAGCTACAACCCCCCAGCCCGAAAGCTTAGCGAACGGCCTTGCCGGAAACGGGGGCGCTAGCCAAAATTGGAAATGGGGCGAAGACTTCCTGCCAGTCCTGCTCAAATGGCTACAGGAGTTACAGTGGCTCACTACGGACGACACTATGCCGCAAGGCACAGGCAAGTATCATTCATCGACATTGCCCTGGATTTTGAGTCACATGCGAGTCGGCCCCTGCCGCCCACCCCACAGTCTAGATTCGTGGGCACCGAGATGTCTCTGCCGGAAAAAGGCTGAGTGGTTCGGTTGGCGGTCACTTTACTGGGAAGAGCAGTGGGGAAGGAGCCCATCCTGCCGGCGGCGGTCACCACACAGTGCCGATCGCTGGTGCCGCTTGGGGCGGGCACGGTTGTGGGGGTGAAGGCACATCCCCTCTTCACGCGGCCTATGGCGGTGTGGCATCACTTGAAGCGCCTACAGAAGTACAATTCCGAGGGATGGGCGCAATGGCAACAATCCAGGGTGGCGCAGCATCGCCAGAAGCGGAGGCGCGCCCAGGGGCGGACATCCAACGCACGGAGCGGGGGCCCGCAACAGCGGGAGCGGTGCCCAGGCATGGGAGGGGCAAAAAGAGCGGCAAGGGCCTATACCGGTGACTTCTATGCGGGCCCCGTCCCGCCGGAGGGGACCCGCAGAGGATCACAGTACCCAGTGGAGCAGCAGAGGGACGATGCAGCGAAGGGCGGCGGGCCCGTACTCCTCACACCACCACAACGATGCGCCACGGCCAGGCGCCCCGAGACTCGGCCGCGGCTTCCGCGGCTATGCTTATGCGTTGCACACCAACACACACAATGCTCCACCTGTGCAGCTTTTGGCAGGGAGGTGCGGCACTACTGTGCTAGGCGCCACGCCCCCCCCCCCCCTCCCCTCCTCCTAGAGATTAACCGGCGCTGTGTGGTGGTGGGTCCGAGCTGACCCAGATGTATTGATAGCCAAAGCGCAATCAAAAGCCACCTGGAGTGGTATTGAAATGGTCTGCGCTGCAGTGCAGCAAGGCAAAACATTGCACTGAGTTCTGATGACCATGCGCCTGTGACACGGGGGCGTATGCGAGCCCAGTATCCGTTGCCTCATGGCCCTCCCCTCCTCGGGTAGGATGCGACCAGTGGGATTGCGTACCCGGGGGGGGGGGGGGGGGCTCAGCTAAACGGCCCAAGCGGCCGTGGCTACTAGTGGCAGGTGAGATGCGGGCCTTCAAGCACGGCAGAAGCTTTCAGCCCCCCCCCCCCCCCCCGCGAAGCGGACGTGTGTGAGGCTGTATGACGCAGCTAGGCATGGACGTGCCGGCACGGAGGACACCTGAACCCTAGCCCTTTAGAGGTTTTGGCCCAGGCGAGGCCCTCGACTATGACCCAGTGGGCGTAAGACAAGTCAGCAGGCAATTTGCACTGTGTGCTGGCCTGATTTTTGATGGCGACCACGGGGGCTTGGACCCACGCCGGTCTCCCTCTTTAATATTGTTCTCCCCCCACACACACCACACACACCACAACTTGTCATGTTGAGGAACGTCAAATCGAACACAGCGGTACCCTAACCAACACAACCCAGAGTTTCTGATTCCGCACAAGAGGCAAAACCACCACATGTCGCACAATTGCACAGCACGGAATTGTTTTTTCCTAAAAGTATTTAGATGCAGTGCCTGGCATGTTGTTTCCGAAATCCTCAGGCCAATCGGGCGTACTGCCGCGAAAATCGCGGCCGAGTGGTCCGGCCGATCTCCCTTCCGCCTGGGCGTCCCGGAAGTGTGCCTGCCGAAACTGGTCAGGAAAACGCTTCCTTGCTGTTCGGAAGCAATGCTTCCGATGATTGCGTCCTTTTTAGGAAGCAGTGCCTCCGAACATCGCTTCCGATGTTCGGAAGCATTGCTTCAAATGGTTGATTACTGTCATACCCTGTCATACCCAGCAGTGCTTCGAGAATGATGAAAGAATTGATCGTGGAGTATGCTGAAAGGCAGTCAAACCCACGCTTTATTTCCATGGCCTTGCACACGCATTTGGCCAACCACACTTGCCGATCCAATACAACGATGGGGCTGGGGAGCGCGATCTGCGTTTGGGCACGACATTTGCCACGCTAACCACCACTTGCCCGGAAGATAGCATTAGGGAAACGCTCACTCATGAGCTATATACTAAGTTTCAGGCCCGTAAAAGCCGGCGGTCACAAGTACACTTGTGGAAGCCCGTCCGGCGGGCGTTGGTGTTGGAACAGTGGGTTCTCAGTGCGTCGCCAGAGTGGTGTGTCATTGTGGAGCGCGTTCTGCGGCCACTATTGGCAATGCCAACCGTGAGGGTCCTTTGCCACCCGCAGACCCAATCGCTGCTACTGCAACTTGGGGGTGAAGTGGATGCACATGACATGACATCTACTGCATTTGTGGACGTTGCGGGGATTGAACGTAGTCGTCGGCGTGAGTGGGTGGAATTTCGGTTAGAAGTACTACAACGGTGGCCCATGTTTTCCTATGTTTCAGTTGACTCCTTTGTGCCTAGCCGTCAGCGTAGGGCAGAGGCCAAGGCACATAGAAGGGCAAAGAGAATGGGCATGGAGTGCACCGTACAGGATGCCCAACAGGTGTTGGTTGTCCCTGATCCTTTGCATGTAGACTCAGCCGCACAGTACGTGCCGCCCAGGCACATACCCGAGGCAGATGGCAGTGCCCGCCGCATTTTGCCAATGCGGCTAGCGAAGCTGCATCGGCGCATCGTAGTTGATGCGGAGGATTTGTCAGAGCCTGCAGGGGATCCCCAGTCAGACGCAGGGGATTCCCCCAGTGGCAGTGACAGTGGGTGTGAGAGTGGGAGTGGGAGTGGGAGTGGGAGTGGGAGTGCCAGTGATGCCTCGGATGGTGACGCAACCAGCAGTGCTGTCACAGTGAGCAGTTCTGACTTTGAGGCCGCCGCACCGGCACCGCCTCCACGGAAAAAAATTCCGCAGGACAGCCCCGCGCGCTGGACGCAGCTTGTCCCAACGGCCAGCCCCTATCTTCGTGGATGTTGATGCCGCATCCAGCTCAACCCCCGTAACCCATTTGCTGAGTGAGGGCGACTTCTTCCCTACCGACACAAAAGCAGCTGTGAAACACTAACTAACTGGGGTGTGTGGGAGGGGGGCTGTGGTGGAAGGGGGTAGGTGGTGGGGGGAGGGGGGACGGGGGAGGGGGAACCCGGCGCTTAGTGAGTCGGGTCCGGCATCGGGACCCTGTGATTGGCCACGGCTGGCCATGGTAGCCGGGGTAGCTTCTCTTTGAGGAGTGGCGGAGCAACATACATTAGTGCACTTTATATATGGGTGATGGTGGTGGTGGTGGTGGTGATTGGAGGGGCGATAACACAGTGTGAGAATTTGGCGTTTTTTGACATGTAAGGTGTTGGGGGGGGGGGGGGGGGGGTCATTGTATGATCGTCCCTAGGTATGGTGCACACCGCACAGCGGGGGGCGCGCACCCAAAATCGGTTGCAAAAACGCTTCCGATGTTCGGAAGCAATGCTTCCGATGAACCTGACCACAGTTGGGTGCCGTGCCCCCAAAGATCGGTCGGGAAACACGCTTCCGATGATGGAAGCAACGCTCCTGATGGGTGGCGGATGACTAGAGCCGGTGTTGATGATGTTGCCAGCAAAACGGAAGGAATGACCGTTAGCAAGGGTTGGCATGGTGCCAAGCATTTCAGTGCCAAAAAAAAAATTCCGTGCCGTGCATGGGAGCGACATGTGCCGTCACAAAGAGGCATCCGCGCTCCGAGCCAACCGGGACGGCTGCCTTCACGCTGCATTAGGGTCTACCTCATAATTAGTACAGTGGGATAGGGCAGGCCATAGGCAGGCTCTAACCCGCTAACCCCTAACCCTCGCGTTGCAAGAGCAGCCAGGACATTAAAAGACGCCAACCTCATAAATAGTACAGATCCCACCCACCCACCCACCCACACAGCTACACACACAGCCAAACGGGTAGGGTGTACGCAGCTGCAGGGCGAGGCGCAACACGGACGTGCAGGGACGGAGGTGACTTACACTCCCACACCCCAGAGGTTCTTGCTTAGGCGAGGCCCCTAGTTGCGACCCGAGCAGGCGCCAGACAGAAAAGCTTACAGGCCCTTGGGACTGAAGGCCAGACTGTATGTTATGATGGTGCCTCAGGCGAACACAGGGGCCCTAGACCCATACGGGCCCCCCTCTATAATATTGTTCTTCCCACCCACCCACCCACACACACACATGCGCGCACACAGGTGAGGCCCCCTACTGCGACCCGAGCACGCACCAGAGGCAGCTCCACAGCCCGTCAGGGCGGTAGTTTTTGTCTTTTTCAAGCTGGCGCCTCAGGCGACCGCTGGGGGCCCTGGACCCATGCGGGCCTCCCTCTTTAATATTGTTCTACCCCCCACATGCGCGCGCACACACACACACACACACACACAAGATGCTTTAAAATAATGGGATGTTTGGCCAGCTTTTTCGATGCCACCAATGGCATCCTCCAGGGCTGCCCATTGAGTGTGATACTCATCAACCTCCTGACCTCGGTTTGGAAACGGGTGCTGGATGCACAGCAACAGGGCATCAAAGTCGCAGTACAGGCCCTCCCCCCCAGCGATCAGCCAGCGCAGGCCCTGCAATTCATCCTAACTGCCCTTGGGTATGCGGATGATACTTATGGGTTTGCAGCCGGAAGCAATACCCTCACCCCCCTGCTAGACTGCAGCACTGACTGGCTTGAGGACCCGGGTCAAGGGGTGAACGCGAAGAAATCTGTCGGCTTTTCGTCTGACGCCCGTCACCCAGTGAAGGCAGCACTACAGGGGGTGCCCTTCCCTATCTCTTCTGAGTTTAAGTCCCTGGGCGCGGGGGTCCGCACCACGGACGCGACTTGTTCGGGACCGCTCATCAAGAAAAGGATTTCCAGAGCCTGCAGCCTCCTGGATAGGGTGCATGGCGCTCAGGGCAATTTTGAAAGGAGATGCGACATCATCTCCACAATGATCACGGCCACTGGCCTGCACGCAGCAGAAATAGTGCCACTTCAGCCCAAAGACCTCCTGCCCTTCGAGACTAAGGTCATGCAGACCATTTGGGGACGGTCACGGCCCGGCAGGGCCAAAGAAATCTTTTTCACCCTGCTGTGCAAAGGGCACCGGATTGCACCTACCCTGGTACTTAAGTATCATCGCATCGTGTGGTTATCCCAGCTGTGTCGCACCAGGGGTGCTGGATAGATCACAGCCCCGGCCATTTGGGAGATGACAACATTTCACAAAGGCTCCGGCCCATACGGCCGAGCCATGTCCACAGCACAGGAGTGTGGCTGGGTCGCTACGCAGGGATGGTGGGGATGGAAAGTGCCTAGGCGCCAGGAACCCCTCCTCCTATACGGGGATAAAAACACTATCAAGCACGAGGTGCGTGAACAGCTGCGCTCGCAAATGCTGGACAGCCTGGTTCAGAGGCGTCGCCGCCTTTTCGCGGGGGCTCAATACACCACATGCCGGCGCCTGGTCCAGCCCAGAATAGCGTCATTTGCCACAGAGTTACAGCGCTCTATCCTGCGGGGCATCCTATCACGAGCAACCTGGACAGCCCTCCGGGCCTATCAACGTGGCATGAGAGCCACATCCACGTGCCCGTAATGTGGCAATGCTCCGGAAAACGAGGAGCACATTTTTTGGCAGTGTTCAGCCTGGAGTACGGTGCGGGACATCCACCTGCCGGGCATCAGGACGGCGGCAGCACAGATCACAGGCCTTCCCCTCATGGACCAGTGGCCCCCATGTTTACGACTTTGTGGATTAGCCCCAGAGTTAGACACAGACAGCGTCACGTCACGGACAGCGCTCGCATTTATGACAGCTTTGCACAATATGTTCGTAGCCGTTTTGCGGGCCCGCAAGTTACGAGACGCACAATCCCCCATGCTTTTCATGGGGTCGAGCCTCTCACAGCAGCTTCGGCAATACCCGTACCACCAACTAGTGGGACCCCTCCCCAGACCGGAAGACAAAGGGTTACTTCTTTTGCGTACCCCTAAGAAGGTGGAATGGCAATGGGAAATGCCCTTTTTGGCGGACCTGCTACGCTGGCTGAGGGAACTGCACTGGGCCCTTGAACCAGGCACAGTGACTTTTTTGGAACTCGCACTGGACTTTGAGGAATTTGCGCAACGCACCCTCCCACACGCTCCACAGGCAAAATTTAAGGGCACCACCCTTTCACTGCAAGAGAGAGGCCGGGTCTTACGACTGGCAATGGCAAATGCGCAGCGCCTGGTCACCAAAGGCCATTTGCATCCAGCGCGTGTGGTCACACGCTGCAGCTCTTTAGTTCCTTTGGGGGGGCCGGCACTCTGCGGCCTGAACTGCCGCCCCTATTTCACCTGCCGCAGTGCCATGAACATGCACGTTCAGCAGTTAGCGGCATACTGTGAGCGCACGTGGGCCACCAAGGTTGGTCTCAACAGAATACACAAACTGCGCCCGTACACACATAGGCCACGCAGAACAGCGCAGGAAGTGGAGGAGCATCGACTACAACGTGCACTCCAGGGGAATCTGCAGTTGGGGCTGGCTCCGTCCTCGGAGCAGACCACTTTTGCCAGGGGGGGGGGGGGGGGCGGCTGCTCCTCCTTTGCAGCTGATTTCTTCCCTGTGATAGGGGATGGGAAGCTCCCACAGCGCCCCTACACCGGGACATGCAGGCGCGCAAACACACACAGGGCGCCACTGCCGGCGCCGCCGGCTGATCCGTCAAAGTGCGCCCAGCACTCTGGTGACGCATGCACGACCTGCAAGAGACTTCGGCGCACAGCTGAAGCATGCTGTGCGCTGGCACATCACGCTGATGACCACATAGCACGCAGACCGCAACTGCAACTGTGCCCACTGCATGGCCTGCCACCGTGCCCGAGGTGCACACTCAAGCAAAGGGGAGTGCGCCACTGCTGTCAGCGGGGACACCATAAAGTGCGCACCCCAGTGCCTGCGCGCCGGAAGCGCCCACTTGCTGCACATGCACAACTGCCCAACAAACGACCACGCCTGCAAGGGCCTGCACGTATCTCTACGGGTGTGCTGAGGTCCCCACACCAACCCCCCACCCCTCCAGCCCCCAAACGCAAGAGGCCGAAAACACCCCCCCCTCCGTCCCCACCAGCCCCAGTTCCACGGGGGCTGGAGGAGACCGTGGCCGAGGATGTCGCCCGCCCGCTTTTCGTGACGAGGCACGGGAGAGCAAACACTCTGGATACCTAGCCAGCAAAATACAGAGGTTCTCATTCCGCAGAAGGGAGGGAAACAACGTCACAAAGAGGCCTCAACAGACCTGAGCCAAATGAGGCGTCCAGCCCAACGCCGCACAAGGATCCACCTCTAAAAGTACAGATCACACACACACACACACACACACACACACATGAAGTGCCTGCTGTCCAAACCACCCCTTCCTATTTATGGGTGTGTTTGTGCAATGGTCATGCATCCCAAGGCCTTGCTCTCGCGGCATCTTTTTCCGGCCCACTCAAACACCACCATCCTCTGAACTGTGCTTCTTCTTGTTTCGCCTGGCATGGCCGAAATTGCCCCAGCTAACACCTCACACACATGCTGGTGACACTGTCACTGTGGCTGGTCACGGCTATGTACATAGATAGTGGAGCACCCCAACCAAGAAGGGGACACATGGAGCCTGTGTGCATGAACTGCACATGCACGCACTGACGTGATGAACTTATGGATGTACGACAGGCGGTGGTGGACGTCTGTACGTTTCAGCAAACCACCTTTATGGCCAGCTAACACCCTAACCCCCAGCCCCTAGACACGGGGGGGTGGGATCTCATTCCTTGAAATAAATGTTGCCATGTCCAATGGTTGCTGTTTACCTAGCACGTATGTTTTGCCACCCTGCAACAATCCTTTCTAAGGAAGCATTCTCAAGGCATTGCACTTGCACCGGCTATGGCAATAGAACCTCTGCAGCATCTCTGGCTTTCCGCCATTCTAAAATGGCAGCAGTGAGGCCGTGTTGCATTGCTTTGTCTAAGCCCCTCTCCGTCTCAAAGTTGTCCCAGAAGCGTACAGTTTCGATGTAAGTATGCTTTCTTTGCGGATTTTCCACTGCATTGTGCCCTTTGGGGGCTCACCGTGCGCTGTGCGCGTGGTGTGCCACAAGTCGGTTGGTTTCCACCACCAGTAGCCACGGATCCCACGGTCCTGAATTCTGCACCCTACACCCCCTGCTGGTACACCAGGGATTTTTTTTGTCTGATGCTTGCCACAGGTCCCAGAGTCATAATTTCTGCACCCCATGCTGTTTTGAATTGATCATGCATCCTTCTGTAGGTGGGTGGTTTTCAGGGGTGTTCCTGGGATAAACAACGTAATTGGCGCTGTGCGCGCGCGCTGTTCTAAAACGCCCCCTCTGTCAGGCACACGGAAGCTGGGTCTTCCTATTGTTAGGATCCTACCTCATCTTTCACAGTTCTGACCCCAGTTCAGGGCAGGTACCAAGCGGTGCCTCTCCTACTATCAGCCACCAGTGGTCACCATCCAATACGCGACCGTCAGCTGCGAATGGTTTGATTGTCAGGTGTTACAGGCGTAACCTGAAGGGCAGCCCTTAATGGTCTACTGCATGGCACAGTGGTAGTTGCGTCATCCACTTTACACCACAGGAATGGCACCGTATGCCGTTGACAACCTCGACCTTGAATTGTTGCAGGGCTCGTGTCGGTGTTGTGGCGTGTGCGCTTGCACTGTGCACGGGTCATGCGCACTTCATGATTCCCTCTACCGAGCAGTTTGCAATTTGCGCTGACGATTACTCGCAAGTTCCAGCCAGATCTCTCTGCCTTAGCTCTTTCCGTGGGGCTCCAACGGAGTGCCCAATGCAACTGGTACCCATGCAGTGCATGTGCATCGCATTGTCTCCGCAGCGGCTGTTGCCGCAAAGGCATCAAGCCCTGAGCGCTGCTGTGCGTCTCTGACTGAGTTCCCCCCTGTGCCCCCCCCCCCCCCTCCCCCCGGCCGCGAGAGCAACAGCCTTGTCAGCGCAACAGTAGATGTTGTTTCCGCATTTTTTGGAGCCATGGAATTTAGCGCTTCCTTTTTGTGGTTATCCATTGAGATCTTCATTTTTTTCTGATCTGGCTAGGGGTGGTGTTTTAGGGATATTGATTGCTGTCCTGCCACCCACCTTCACCCCTTCTTGTCCTTTGGAGGAGGAGATTGGGTAATCACCTGATAACCCGTACATTTGCAACACGTTGGAACTTTAGTGTTGCTCTCTCAAGGCGGTGTGTGTTTGGAGGGGGGATGTCGCTTTCTGTCAGCTGTCTCTCCCCGTTGTTACCTTCATCACCATCCACCCTTTTGGTCCTCCCTACTCTGAACCAATTTCGTCTCTTTTAATTTTAAGAGCGAGGGCCGCCAGGGGGACATGTCAACCACAGAGCAGCTGGACGGCGAAGGGGCATGGTCGTGGGAAAAGCTGCGGGCCCAAGACGAAAATGTGCTCGACTGGGCGTGGTGCAGCCTCATAGGGGAGCACTGGCGCGCAACGGAGGTGCCCAACGAGAGCAGGCATGGGGTACTCGACGCGGGGGTGCGATTCTGGACGAAGACGGCCAGGCTGAACACCTCCAAGCTGGCCCTGCTGTTCAATCGCACACTCAACGTGTGCCTGGTCTGCAAAAATTTTACGGCCTACAGGGATGCATTCCTGTTTGGGTTAAGCCTGGCGTGGGGCATCGAAGTCCCCGATTTGGAGTTGGCGCAGCCGCAATCAGAGGCGGCTTTTGAGCTCTGCGCGTCTCTGCAGGACCTGGAGCGAGCGGCCGCGGGAGGACACCATCACGGCGGCCACGTGGGGACAGTCGACGCGGGGCCATCAGCGGGTACGCAGCCGGGGAAGGTGCCTGCCGGAGGAGGCATCGGAGCGGACGACGAGGACGGCAAGGAGGAGCGGGGCGAACGGGACAAGTGGAACCGCCTGACGACGCGCGCGGTCCGGAGCATGCGCAGGCGGGCGGGAGCGCCCCGGTGGACTATCAAGCTGTGCAAGGCCCTGGAATCCCAGCTGCGAGAGGACGAGGAGATGGGGGCCGAGGGGCCACCACCGCTGGCAGCAAAGGTGTGGAAGATCCTGTTGGACTGTGACGTCACTGGGGCTGATGACCTAAAGGCCAAGATGAAGGAAAAGCGGCGCAAGGAGAAGAAGAAGGCGCGACGGCAGCGGAAGAAGGACCGGAAGCGAAAGGGAAAAGGGCGCGCCGGGAAAGACAACAGCAGCGACAGCGAGGACGGCAGCACGAGCGGCAGCGGCACGACATCAAGCAGCTCTTCATCATCCTCCGGGAGGTCACGGGGACGGAGGCGTAGATCGCCGCAGAGGAGTACCGCGCGCCATGCGGGCAGCAGCATAGCGGGCCGCAAGGAAGGCGAGATCTGGCGCGGGACAGGCTCCGCGGCCAACACCGAGTTCACCCTGCTGAGCGGGAGGCGTCACTTCAAGTCCAAGCGCACGGGAGCGTGGGAAGATTGCACGGACCCCCCGAAGACGAAGTGTGGAGACTGTGGGCAGGCCCACTGGTATTTTGATCGCGACGAGTGGGGCTGCACGCGGGGAAAAGGGACGAGGTGAACCGCAGAGCGGGATCTGCCCATTGCCGATGGCGCCGAGCGGCTCGGGCAGGCCCTGCGTGGGGGCTGGGGAGCCGGCTACGACGCATCTGTCGTCCGAGGGCTCAGCGACACGACCCTCGAGGGGTATCTGCAGGCGCTCAGCCACCTCAGAAGGAGAGAGAGGATGCAGCCAGGATGCCACAGGCGACGGGTCCTGGAAGACGAGCTCGCCTCCCTGGTCGAGAAGGGCATGGGAGAAAGCGCAGTCAAAAAGGTTGTGTCCGCGGTGCGACTACTCGAAAAACTGGGGTGGCTGCGCCGCACTGTCCGACCGGGAGACTGGTACCTCGCGGTGGGGGCAGCAAAGGCCGCCGAAAAGGCAGGACGGACGACAGTTAAGGAGTGGGCCAGCATGGGCGCACTACAACACATGGCTGCCGCTGCAGGGTCGGCCGCGGAGTGGGAAATCGTCGCCCTTGCCGCGCTGTCTTGCTCGCACTGCCTCAGGGCCAGCGAGGCCATCACCGCCCGCGCCGACGGAGAGGAGCTGGTCTTCACGGGAACGAAGTCGCGGGCCGGAGAGCAGCGACAGAGCATGGGGCACTGGACGGCGAGATGGGCAGGATTCCTGGCGCGGCTGCGCGCCCTCCACGGCTATCACCCGGACCGACCAGCGTGGTTCCGGGGGCGAGACGGGCTGCACGACGGGCTGCGGGGCCTCCTCGACAGGCCGGGTGGCAGCTACAAAAATACGCGCTGGCACTCGTTCCGCAGATACGGCGCTGCGCAACTGTACGGTCTCGGCCTCCCGGTGCGCTTCATTATGCTCTGGGGGGGCTGGAAGACGCCGGCGGTTGCGCAAATCTACTACACGGCGCCCCCGCGGTGGAGCTTCGTGCGTGGGGGACCCCTGGTGCAGCCGGCATGGGATGGCAGGACCCCAAAAGCGGAGATGGCGGCGGGCACCACGCTCGGCATGTGGCCCGGCTGGGTGCGGCGCGAGCTCGAAGTCCCCGCTATCCGACCTGCTGGGCCTGGGTCGCGTGGGGCTGCCGGCAGCGAGGCGGGTCGCAAGAGGACGCGGACAACGCCGCCGCGGGTCACGGTGGTCGAAGTCGAGGAGTCGCCGAAGGAGAAGCCGCAGAAGGCGCAGCGACATTCGGGGCGCTCAACGGCAAGGCCAAGGGCGCAAAGGCAGCTGCAAGTCGAGCGGCGAGAGGAGCCAACGGCCAGAGCAGTGGAGCCGGAAAGCGGAGACGGAGACCAAGTCGATGGGCGGGGCCGCGGGGGATCCGCCAGCGGTGCTGCCGAGACACCGGCGAGTGGCAGAGGCAATAAGCCGCCTGCCAGGCGTCAAAGCAGGACGTAAGGACATGGTCAGGGGGGCGGTTCTGGCGCTGCTGGAGGCTGAGCGGGCCCTGGTGGGGGGAAGCGAGGACACAGCGGTGGGCGAAAAATCAATTTTGGAGGCGGCACTGGGGGGGGTGGCGGAAGAGGGTTTGGAGGGCGAAGAGGACGGGTATTACTCATCAGAAGAGGAGGGGGACATCGCGGAGGGGGCGGCTGCGGCGGGTCTGGGGGAGGCGGGGGAGGTCACAGTGCACCAGTCCCTGTGGGACAGGCTCGTACCGCGGGGGCTGGCGGCAGTGTACGCCCAGTCGCAGGGGGGGGGGGGGGTTAGAATCGCGCTGCCCAAAGCGGCCACTGATGATGCGAGCCATCCGGGCAGATACGAAGGGGGTCAAGCGCACAAGGCTGCGCCCCACCGCCCGAGCGTTTTTACGCCCGAAAAATCGGGAGAAATGTCGTATGATTTTAGACGCCACCCCAATAAATGAGGCCGACGCGCGCAGCCCGGCGAAATTCCGGCTGCCAGGCCTTGAGGGTCTGAGGGACTGGCTGAGGGGGGAGGTGGGGGGGGGGTAAAGCCCCCTGGCTGGCGAAATTAGACATTCAGAACGCATTCTGGAGCATAAAGCTGCCGCGCCTGTGGCGCCGCATTTTCGTCTTACGCTCCGCGGACGGCAGGGCGTACAGGTACACGCGTCTGCCCTTCGGCTGGCGCTACTCGCCACTGGTGTGCCAGACCTTGGTCCGCAGTATCGTCGCAGGGGCCCTTCGGGGGACCTCGGCAAGGGCCTGGGTCTACATTGATGATATATTGTTCTGTGCAGGCAGCAAAAGGGAGCTGAGGAGTGCGGTCCGCAGAGTCACGAGCCGCCTGCGGCGGGCCGGTTTTATAATTAGCATTAAAAGTGAGCCCAAGCCTGTGCGTGCCATCAGCTTCATTGGAAAGCATATAGACAGCAAACAGAGAACCATACAGAACGCCAAGGGTGGAGTCCAGAGCGCGCTGCGTGCGTGGGTGCGTGCCGTGGGTCGGGGTACCGTGGAGCCGCGGCGCCTCCGCAAGCTGCTGGGGCAGCTCTGCTGGCTGTCGCGGCCGGGGGCGGGGCTTTCCTGTTTTATGGCAGGCAGCTACAGGGCGCTGGAGGCAAGGTCCAGGGTTTTCACAAGAGGCATGGCGCGCGGGTTGGGCACTGTGCTGGTTTTTAGTGCAGTGGCACACACGTACCCCCCCGAACGCCCCAAGAATCCCACAACAGAGCACTCCCCACGCACAGACGGAATCCAGTTTTTCACAGATGCGGCTGAGGAGGGACGCGGCTTCAGGGTGGGCATTGTGGGCGCGACGCTGCACAGGTCGTCGCGTTGCCCACAGTGGATCCGCACGCTTCAGCAGGCAGAATTCTATGGCGTATATATGGCGTGCAAAATGGCGGTCTATATGGGATGGAAGGTAGTGACTGTAGGAACGGACAGCGAAGTCTCCCGCTGCCAAACTATGGGGATGCGGGCAGCAGCAGGATGCCCGGTCCAGCAACGAATCCTGCGACGCATATTCTGGCTCCGACTCTGGAGCAATCTGCAAATAGGCACCTTCTGGGTCGAGTCCGCGCTGAATCCCGCGGACCCCATGAGCCGGTTAAAGTCCCTCCCGTCCCGCAAGGCGGCAATACAAGCCGCAGAAGAGCGACGCCGACAGTGGAGCGGGACTCCGCAGCGTTATAAACATCTGGGGTATCTCCCCAGGTCCCCCTGGATGCTGAGAGCGGGCGAGGGCCGATGAGGGGGGGGGGGGGAGTTTCGGGGAAGAGAGAAGCTGGGAGTCCCAACGAAATTCCAGCTCGCATTCGCGAGCACACTGCGCCCGTCGGTCCATGGAGGACATCAGTGTTGTGCTCGCAGGGTGTCAGGGGAGGCGGGTGCTGAACCTTAGTTGCGTAGCTCACGAAGCAAAGTAGGTTCAGCCCACACAGCCTCCCCAGCTCCTTCCCCCCCTCCATCGAACCTTCCATCTCTCCCATGTCAGTCTCTTTTAATTTTAAGAGCGAGGGCCCGCCCGCCCGCCCAGAAGTCTATGTCCCGCAGCGCACGCGCGGGGAAGCAGGACCAGACGCCAGACAATCATGCGATCACAGTCAGGCGCCCGTCGGTCCATGGAGGACATCAGTGTTGTGCTCGCAGGGTGTCAGGGGAGGCGGGTGCTGAACACCATCCACCCTTTTGGTCCTCCCTACTCTGAACCAATTTCCATGCGATCCCATTGCCACTTGGAAGCGGTTGAAACAGCTTACCAACACCGCTCTTTTTCAGCCTACAGGGGGAGCGGGACGCACCGTGCGCACACCGTGCATCTTTTTTATTTAGATACTTTACCAAATACAGGGAATGCGGTGCACACAGTGCGAAGTTTTGGATGTCGGCAAATACTTGGACCCTACTATTGATTTCTCCCCACTCTAGGGACCCCGAGAAGGCAGGGGTGATGTAGCCATATTGAACTCTTCCTACTATGGGGACCCTGAGAAGGAGGAGGAAAATGATGATGGTGTTTGTTGCCAATTGTGTGGCCATCCTGATATATCTGAGTGTGGCACTTGCCACTTGAATATGTGTGCATTTTGCAATGCCCCTGTATAGTTGTACCTTAGAAAGCTGAGTGGTTTGGTCACCGGGACAGTGGAGTACCACCTTGAAGGCAGCTTTGCTATTCCCATGTGGGCGTTGCTGCTTCGCCGTGCTACCAGACAGGTGACAGGTATTTTTGGGTGAGTATCATAGCCTCCGCGTGCGCAGTATGCACACAGTGCAACAACTTGGCCACATTTGTCCTCCTTTGTTGTTGTCCGGTGAGGTGCCGTGTTGCTCAGCTGGTGCCCCATTTCATCCTGCATGCCCTCAGGCATGCATTATACATTTCCATGGTCCACAGCTCAGCAACACAATGTCAGTGTCTTGGGCTTGTGTCACTACCCCTGTCTTCTACAACCGCAACAGTGCAAATGAGCGGGTTCCTGCTACTATTTTGGGCCCCTCAGAACGCCCTGGTGATTACATATGCATACAATATGGGGGGAATGTTTGCCCGGCGCGCACCGGGTGCGCTACTTCTCTATTAACTATCCCGACTTGAGCCCTAGATTTACCCTCTCATGGAGAAGCCCCCCAAGTAGACCACGTTGCATTGCACACCTTCCCTACAAAGCACGTTGCATAATAAAGCAATATCTGTGAATTCGGCAACTGTCATCTGTATTGTACTTAACAAACAACATTGGTCCCACAAGTGTGGGTGTCAATACATTCAGTACAATAGTGCTCCTTACATTCATCACAAACTGCAACGGTGGAGCTCTCGGCAACACAACACACACACATCTGCCTCATCCTCTGCCTCATCTTGCGTGCCACAACCGAGCAAACAGCTGCTCAATGTGTGCCCTATACCACCCGTGCACGTCATTGTAACATTGTTGGCGGGCTGTCAAAGTGCCATTCTTTCTTCCAATGAATGGCACAATGACATGAATCCGGCCTTTAGGGGGCGCCTTAAGCGCAGTGCGCGCGCAGTGCAGGCGCAGTGCAAGTATTTGGGTGTCTAGCCGTACTGCAGACCCATACTTTGTGATACTAGGGGGCATCATTGTTGCCCCTAGCGTAGGTTTTGATGCTTCTTCCACATTGGGAATGTGGCATTTTTGGATTTTCACCCACTTTCACCCATTTCCGCCCCTTTTCATACTTTTTTGCTCATCCCCACCATGGACTCCCACACTTTGGTGTGGGCCCTTGAGTTGGGGTGACAGACTCCCCGGCTTTTGCCTGACCACAGTCGAATGTCCTATGCGAGGCCGCATCACTGCTGATAAGGATGCGTGGTTGTACCACAAGTGGAAACCGGAGTTTGACGTGGATTCCCTCCTACAAGCCACTTTGCCCCCCGGTCTAGTTGAGGATGAGGTGGACACATATGAGGCCTTGGCACGAGCTGGTAGGGTGAGTGAGCTTTCAAATGCCGCCACGCCGAAGCATTCTGATCTTGTATTTAGTTGACAATTGAACAAATTAGAGGATATGTGTGTGTCTTTCCGCAATTTGCATGATGTCTTATGTGAGGGCAAGGTAGCTTGCATTTGTCTTTAGCTAGGGCAGTTTGGGTGACCTAAATTTGGGGGCATTTGGAAGGGGTGTGCCTTGGGGTTCTTTAGGGAGGACCTACTCTAAAAGTAGCGCGCAGTGCAAGGATTCCCCCTTATAAGCACCATCATGGCCCCCAACTTCTAAATCAAAGAAATCACCTCGGGTACGAGAAGGTCCATACCCATCCCAAATTAAAACATCTACTGATGTCCCGGGGGCCAAGGGGCAAATCCATATAATGTTGCCCAACACATCAACGGCAACAGTCCACCGGTGGGGCACGGGTCACAAAACATGCCCGGTACGCGCCCGGCGCGCTAACGTTCCCCCATGAGGTGAATGGGAAGGCCGATTGATTCAATTGGTGAAGGCGGACAGGGTACTTGGAGTCCAAGTTATGCTCTGTACGATCCACATGCACTTTGGATCGCAAGAAACTCATGTGATTGGCCTTTTCCCGGGTTCCAATGTTGCTATGTACTACCGTTCTCTGAAGGTCCAATTGGTGAAAGCTGGGTAATTGCCCCAAATGGTGTGCACTGTGCACCCATTCCCCAAGAATCATTGTGCCTCATGCACACTGGGAAGCCTACACGCGTGGCACTCTCCCACGGCATAACCCGGTTTTAGACTCAGCTAATCCTCGCTACGTGTCAGATCCGCTACCACGGCCATTGTGGGATCATCATAGCACTGGACAGCTCTGAACCTTGATCCGAAGGGGTTATCTGGAGTACTTTGAAGTGAGCAGGCTGGGCAGCTCATCTTCAACACCCCCCTCCCCCCCGAAAAAAAACTTTCCAACACTGCTCCAGCCCTTCCGAATCTCTATTTTCTTGAAAGCCTCCACGAGAAAAGCGTGCCCATGCATGCAAGGCAGCAAATGTCCATATCCATCTATCTAGGGCCTGCTGTTGATGTCTAAGGTCGTCCTTTTCTGATCTAAGGGGGAACGTTAGTGCGCCGGGCGCGCGCCGGGCATCTTTTGTGACCCGTGCCCCACCGGTGGACTGTTGCCGTTGATATGTTGGGCAACATTGGGGGAGCCTTAAGCGCAGTGCAACTATTTGGGCGTCTGGTCGTACTAGAGACCCATACTTTGAGATACTAGGGGCCCCTAGGGGCATCATGGTGACCCCTAGCGGAGGTTTTGACTTCTGATTTTGTCCCCCTTTGTCATGTTGTGCACACAAGTTGCGTATTCTCCCTCTAGCCCCTCTTTGCTACTTATGCTTTGATGGTGCTTATAAAGGCCGGATTCATGTCATTGTGCCATTCATTGGAAGAAAGAATGGCACTTTGACAGCCCGCCAACAATGTTACAATGACGTGCACGGGTGGTAAAGGGCACGCATTGAGCAGCTGTTTGCTCGGTTGTGGCACGGAAGGTGAGGCAGAGGATGAGGCAGATGTGTGTGTGTTGTGTTGCCAGAAGCGCTCCACCGTTGCAGTTTGTGATGAATGTAAGGAGCACTATTGTACTGAATGTATTGACACCCACACTTGTGGGACCAATGTTGTTGAATTCACAGATATTGCTTTATTATGCAACGTGCTTTGTAGGGAAGGTGCGCAGTCCATCATGGGGAATGCCATGCACGCAGTGCGCACGCAGTGCCCACGAAGTGCAAAGTTTTGTATGTCGGTAACTACCTGAACCCTAGTTTTGGCCCTTTTGCGGAGGTTTGTTGTTCAATAGTAGGATTTTTTAAGCTTCTTATGCATTCAGGATATGACAAATTTGAATTGTCATTCATTATCACCTATTTTCACCCATTTGTACCCATTTTCACCCCCCCCCCCCTCTTTTTTTGCATGTTCCTCGTTGTAGATGGATGGTGGATTATGTGGACTCCCACACGCTGACCTTGACCCCAAAGATGTGGCTTGGTGGATTGATCAGTGCTCCGTTGGGCGCTCCAAGGAGCCTTGGGAAGTATATTCACAACTCCATAAACGTGTCAACCTCATTGGTGTTGATCGTGTTATAGCGGAGGAATTCTGCATGAAGTATGGCGCGGAAGGTTTGTTGTCCCAGGAGGACCTTCCAATACCTCTGTTTTCTCTGGCAAATTCCAAGTTGGGACAACTGTGCCTATATGTCTCGCTCAAATTGTTCGGATGATGTGTATGTGTGATGTACTCTTAAATCCCAAGTACACAGGCCATGTTTATAAGGTAACGGTGGCCGTGGACAACCTTGGGAATGTAGTATGGATATGTGATCTTATGCCGGGAAAGTCGGCGGATGTTACAATTTGGGATCAACGTGGTCCTTCGCGAATGCACGGACAGTTCTTTGATTATGAAGTAGGGTTACAGTGGTTGCAACTGCATAGTGGTACTCTACAACACTAAATGAGATGTTCACAGGTACATCAAAGTACCGGGTTGGTAGTGGTTCAATGTGTGTCCTATTGGCTTTGTTGCTTTGCAGTGTTATACAGAGGTGGCATGGGGTGGGTTTCACTGCAATGTGCACGCAGTGCGCACGCAGTGCCAACGCAGTGCGCACGCAGTGCACACGCAGTGCAAACACTTTGCCGTGGTCTATTTGGGGGGTCTTCTCCATCAAAGGGTAAATCTGGGGCTGAAGTCGGGATAGTTAATAGAAAGGTAGCCTGCCAGGCGCGCGCCAGGCAAACATTCCCCCTAAAATCTGCCCTTTTGCTGAACGTTCCAGATCTATGTGATGGACAAAGTGAAGTGTGGTTGGGGTACAATCTGCCGTGCGCCTACCACTCGTCTCACCTGCACGGCAACTGGGCGCCAGGCCCCCGCACCCTTGTGCATAGAAGTCTCAAAAGGCGTTTTGTGAGAAAAATGTAGAGTGTCAAGTACAATTTGGTGTGCTGCAGATCCATTGTTTGGGCAAACCAGTACGCTCCAAACCCACCCCCAATGCTCATTTTGAAGTCATCCAGGCTGACCATTACCATGGGATGCATCATGCTGCACACACACAAACACCCCAAGCCCAGTATTTCATGAGCCAGGCACAGACGAATTCCAGTTTGCAAAGGCAGGGTTCTCGACCTCTGTGTAGGTCGTAACCTAGGAGGCGGAGGGTTCAGCTGACTATGTGTTGGCAACGGTGATTCCGAGTGGCATGCAACCTAGTACACGGGTATGGGCATATGGTTTTCTGTGGTCCACTTTATGAATAGGATCCCCTCACAAGGCTGGTTATTCGGGCTGCAATTTGGAATCTTCATGTCCGACAATTTGCTCTCCTCTACTTCAATACCCTCGTGCCAGACTGCCCCAAGGTTGTTGCATGGTGCTGAAGCCATGGGGGGAGCGTCAGCACACCGGACGCACGCCGGGCATCTTTTTGGGCCATTTTTGACACGGAGCCCTAATCCACGCTTGTTGCATGGCCCTTTTCCGGTTGGGGATATGGACAGGCCCATTTCCAGTTGGGGATTTGGACTGGCCCCTTTCTGGTTCGGCATGTGGACCGGCCCCTTTCCAATGCGTGATATGGACTGGCCCCTTTCCGGTTGGGGACATGGACTGGCCCCTTTCTGGCTACCTTATGGACCATGGGACCATGTCCCCCCTATTGGTGTGTGGTGTTCGTGGTGTCCATCAAGAATTTGTATTTGGATTGGCCCCTTCCCGGTTGGGGATATAGACCAGCACGTCAGGCGAGCACGCCTATTGGCCTATGGACCATGTGTGGAGCGCAACTCCCCAACGGTCCCATCTATGTGATTGAGGATTCAAATGAGACTATGCGCTCAAAGAGGTCATGGCCAAAAATTGTGGCAGGGTGTCCTATTTTCCTACTAGTGCATAGTTCACCAAAAGAGTGTACATCAAATGCCGGGGCTGTCCAACATTGTGGGGGTGTAGTATGGTCTATGTAGGCAAGAATATTGCCAATTGTAGCAAAGAACCCCATGACATGTGTGTGCTATGCATGCGCTGTGTGTGCTATGCATGCGCTGTGTGCGAGCTGTGCCTTCAGTCCCCCTTGGACTGATAAAAGCCACTCGGCTGCCACGCAAGATGAGGGAGAGGATGAGGCACATGTGTGTGCCTTGTGTTGTTAGAAGCGCTCCACCATCACAGCTTGTGGTGAGTGCGAGGAGCATTATTGTGAAGAATGCATTGATGGCCACCCTTGTGGGGAACAAATTGTTTATTAGCCAATACATTGGGGGAGTATTTGTGCGCCGGGTATCTGTTTTTGACCATTCCCCACCCGTGCTTGTTTTTGCCTCCCTCTCACCAAACAATCTGGAGTTCTCGCCGTGTCTAAGAATCTGGCCCATCCTTTGCACCCAGTTCATGACGATGGTAAGGGTGGTGGTTGGAAGTAGTGGGTGTGACATTTTGTGTTGTTGAATTCTCATATTTCGGCTTATGCAAGGTGCCTTGTAGGAAAGGTTTGCGGTCTAGTGCGGTTTACTTGGTGGACTTCCTGAGGATAAGCTTGGCGCTAGGATACTTAATACAAAGGTAGCCAGGCGCGCGCTGGGCAAACGTTCCCCCATGAGTAATACACACTGATGTTGAGAGGTTAGTGCGCAGGGCAACTTTTTGGCCTAAATCTCTATCCTAACCCTCTTTTTTGGGTGGATTCTACCCCTTGGATGGGTGAGTGGGTGGGTGGGTGGGTGGGATGGGGTGATTTGGGATGCTTTCTCCTCATGGACTTGCCCCCTTCCGGTTGGGGACATGGACCGTCTCTTTTCCCTCACCTACTGTCCCCTAGTTCGCCTAGTCTGATGCATTTTAGGGCTACAAGATGCATCTATGTGTATTGTGAAATAGGCATGCTAAGCAGGGTACATGGTGATACATTCTACGTGCCTGCCGCGGAGCATCAGTTTTTGCCCCTCGTGTCCTCATACCTCTTTTGCTATTTGCTATGGAGTTGAGCATTGGGGACACGGTGTTCTACACCAGGTTTCCCGAGAAGATGCTTGGCTTTTTGCACGATGGGCATGTGGAGTTGGTGTATGATCCAGGTGGTGTGCAGGTCGTCAATCATCGATGCCCCATGGACTCCATCTCCTTTGGTAATCCCAGTCTCGAGTCTCCAGCACCATGCCCATCAATTCCCGTAATTGAGTCCCTCCGGAAGTTCCTTTGGACCCCCGTGTTGATGGAAGCCCCGCTGGCGGTCGCTCCCCAACACGACCATCATCACATTCCCCAGCCTGAGGGTTCATTGCATAATGGTGACCTTGGGGACTGAATCTGGGAAAGTCATGATAAAGGTAGCACGCATGGCGCGCGCAGGGCAAAGACTCCCCCTGAGATTCTCCATTTTGGCTTATTCAGTGTGCTTTGTGGGGAAAGTTTGCAGTCCACTCTGGTCGACCTGGGGGCTCCTCTAGGGGAGGGTAAAGTCAGAATAATTAATACAAAAGTAGCGTGCCGGGCAAACACCCACCCATGGCAGCAATCCTCCCATTTTCAGTGTTTGTTTGCACAGGGAACCCGCAGTGGACCGTTCACCTCACCACCCAATGAAGCATGAGGCAGGGGCGTTTTGTATCACGCCTTCTGCAAAGTTGCTTCCTGGGTGTGCAGAGCTGTTGGGGACATGAGCTCTGGTTAGTCTGCGGTGGGCTGTTGACAGTCCATGATAATCACAAGGGTCCAAAAGTTGGGGCAGGGATCAGTCAGGTACAGGTTCACTCCGGTCGTCATTTTTGTGGACCACAGAGTTGATAACAAGCAAGCCACTGCCGAATCGCATCTGCAAAGTGAAGACAAAAACCAGGATGTTGGAAAAGATATTTGGGCGACTTCTGCTCAGTGTTTTTGCCACCCATATATACCCCCTCTGCTGCAATTTCGGTTTGTGATGCCATGTCACAAGTCGTGTCTGGGCTGTGTCTCTTTGTTGTAGAACCTAAGGAGAGACAGGACAGAGGAATGTTCCGTCAGACATATGCCAACATGTTGTAAAATCATGGTTGGGAGAATCATCAGGCTGCACACAAGGAGGAACCATCATTTTGTGTATGGGATGCCTCATTGGTTCTGGTGTCATTGGAACCAACACACCAGTGCAATCAACATGCACAGGGTTTGTGGTTTTTGAGCATCCCTCGCCCACTGCCACCCTTAGTTTCTGATCATGCCAGACAGCCTGTTTCTCTCTGGCTTCCTCCCTCCTTTGTTGACCTGCCTCCTGGCTTCAATTTTAGCATTACTGGGTTCGTGGAATGCACAGCCTGCACTTTGGGGGTGCAGAATGTTCGGTTCTAGAATGGCTTTCTGTGTGATGGGTACCCTGGCGATCCCATGGACAGTCCTCCCCCTTGCGCAGTCTCCTTTGGGGGGGGGTCAATTGCACATTTCTCCCAGAAACTGCTGGGTTCAACTTGGGTGTATCTTCAGGATTCCCACATGCCTTGCATTTTGCAAGATATGTGCCATTCCTACACCTTCTGTGCTGTCTCCCTCATGCAGACACATCATGTATTCTGAAGGTGAAGTTGTTTGGTGCAACTCCTGGAGCCCAGGCCACAGGGTATGGCCACTGTTGTTGGCCCCTCACCCTCTTGGAGCCAAGATGTGCACATCAGATATGCATGGCATTTGGAACCAATGCGCTCAGTGTGCAGTGCACACGCGGTGTGTGTGTTGGGGTTATTCCACACGCCTACACACCCAGTTTACAGGGCAGTGCATGTGTTTCAGGGCTCCAAATGGAATGACCGTTGCTTGTACTGCATTGTGTCCCCTACAGCATCAATCATGTTTTTTTCATCACTTTGTGCGGGCATCACTGTCTCCTACGTAGGGGGCCTGCCACGGTCATCTGTTTTTATGCACATGCGCAGTACATGGGCATTCAGTATGACGCTGAAGGTCAGCTTGTGTCTCACTGTGCGGCCCATGCTGATCAAATCGAAGTTTGTGCATGCAAATCGAAGTTTGTGCATGCAGTCCATCCTATCTATGGATTTTGGTGTGTATTTCAGTGCTTTTTTGGTGGCCTAGAAACCTCCGAGAGCTAGCAGCACCACCAAACATCCACAATCTACTGGCCAAAGTCCAAAAGTTTCAAGAAGAAATAGGAAATATTCACAAGCCTCAAAGCGCTGTGCAACACGCAGCCAAGTATGCCTAGAAAGTACAGCTAGCAGGCCAACCCCCCCCCCCCTATAAGCAATAATGAACAAAATTGGGCCCTGTAGGCACAATATTCACTGTACGAAATAAAATTGTTGATAGCGTTGAACCCGAGTTTGCTTGATGTTTTCTACGGAAAACATCGCATTTTGTTGCTTTGGATGCAATGGTCCATGTGGTTTGACATTTGGTACACGCTATCTGCTATCTGTCACTGCAAATGATGAAAGGATATGCATCAATATGGCATGTTTTTAACAAATCATGCCCAAATCCTGCAACCCAAGTATATCCAGCAAGTACACAGCAAGGTGGACCCAATAGAGCCTTTTTTGCTCACTCAACTCTCTATGGTTCCCCTGGTCAAGAGATTCGAATTTCCGGAGGAAGATGGGAATTAGGGTTCAGAGCTGGTTTTCCAATTAATCGGAAAAACCCGTTTTCGGCAACAATGGGAGGTTCTTTGCAAAGCAAATGGCACAACCGGTTATTTTGAAAACCTGGTAAACCATTTAATAGGAATGGTTGCAAATGTTCGGATTTGTTTTTGGCAATACATTTCATCTTTTTTTTTTAACATCAAATAGAAGCTTTGGCAGCAATAAAGATGGTCGACGGTGAAGTACAATTTCTGAGACAGTTTTGACCTTTTCTCTCTGACATGCATGGGTGCCATTTCGAGTGATGGCAAAATTTTGCTTACTGAAGGGCAATCCATTAGATACCGGTTATTTTGAATACCATCTATGGGCAAAACTTGGTGTTTTTCTGAAAATAATCGTTAAAAACCGGTCATTTTCAACACTACTAGGTTCCAAGCGTTAGATGAATTCAATTTACGGAGAACTCGTTGCTTATCGCACCAAGGTGATTGCATAAGGTCCCGAAAGGATATTTTGGGTTCCTACGACGTAATCTAGCAACGGCAATGGGCCAAAAATTTCAGCTGGTCACGTCAGCGGCGATGAAAACCCATCCAAAAGGCGCTTGAAAAAAAGAGGATGATCTCGCTATACGACAATTTATTACATTAAGAGCAAGAATTGATGAGGAAGAAATGCGTAATGGATTCCGCTGGTTGTTCAATAATGCGGCACCGTAGGTAGCTAGATATTGGGGAAAATCGGCGACATTTAAACTTGGAAACAACCTGTACATTTTCCCAAAAACTTCAGATGCCTCGGGTTACATCGGCCCGCCCTACAACACAATACTTGGCGCACTGAGGGTAGGCTTTAAGGTCCACATCCACATGGATGTAGGCAAAGGGCCCACAGGGGCGACATACAGCAACCGAGGTGGTCTCAGTGGTTGAGAGCCACCATAGGTGTGCTTTGCCTATGCTGAAGTTTGTCAAGGCCGCCAGCTAGGGGAGAGACTCGGAGGGTGCTTTTTAGAAACCATGAAGTGCACACCCACCACCCTAACCACGGAGTCATGAAGTAACCAGGAATGACGCATGCACTTTGTTTTCTCTGGCGTTCTACACCGGCTCCCCAGGCTCGAAGGTACTCGTTGGGCACACTTCTAGGAGCACCGATGTGACTTGTGTGTGAGCAGCGATTTCGGATACCAATAGGTTGCCATAGTTTGATGCGGGCTCCGACAACGGATGGCACCAGCTAACTGCAGAAGTACTTCGGTAGGCTCACGCTGAGCATGAGATTCGGCGAGGGTTTAGAAATTGCTAGTTTTGAAAACCGCCACCTTTTAACAATTCTGTTCATAAAGGCAACCTGTTTTGCCTATTGACGGCTTTTAAGATAACCGAATTTTGCGATTCATTGCCCTTCGTTACGAGTAATAAAAAGTTATTAAGCACTTCTTTTGTTGTTTACTTGATCTAGGCCAAGCTCTCCCTATTCTTTGGGAAGTATTAAACACTAACTCTTCATCATATTCTTTGGTCTTTTGAAGCATTATGCCCATTTTTCAAAGTAACTTGGGTAAAAAGCCGAGCCACCAATGAAGTTCACCCCTACCACTCAACGGAGCAGAGGTAACTTCCTTCATGGAGGCAAATACCGAATACGGTAGGCACTTCATGCCTTTTTCTTTAAAGGTTAAGCCTAGTTGTCGGCCACCTCAGCGGCTAGATATTCAAAAGTTTCATCTACTTATTGCGGTCCTATTTTGTAACTGTTCTTGAATTCAGTTGCCTCGCCAAGCTGGCCAAGCCGTATCTTCGTTTTGGCCCAACCTACTTGCCCAAGATTCCTAACCTACAAAAATGCACACGGAAAAGTGCACATCAAGTGCTGATTTCTTTCTACTTAACCAAAGTGCTAACAGTTTTCATCTACTATTTTTTGTAAACCATTGAACCTTTGTATTTAATCCCGCACTATCCTTTTGAAGCCCCACTCGTCTACTTATGATTTGATTCGAAAGGAGTATGCTATCTTGATTTTGATCTTGGTGTTCCTTTGCGCAACATTGCTTGACTACTTTGGGTGCAATCCCATAATTTAAAAAAGAGTGAAGTTCTCATCATCAAAATCATTGCGAAACGCAGTGAGGTTTTCAAGAACCTAAACCATTAGGAATGAGAATATCTTTGTGGTAGCAGTGAAGCGGTACCCAGAACCTATGGCCCATGGCCCGGAGGCCTGTGAGCCGTCACACCCGTTATGGCCCATGGCCCGGAGGCCTGTGAGCCGTCACACCCGTGCGGAAGCCGTTGACACCGGCTGTCAGCGGGATATCCCTGTTCTCTAACCCGCGAAATCTGGAATCCGATTTCTAACCATTAAATTGATGTGGAATTACCACAATTTTACTGTCTTGGTCGCTTTGCGGTTAGAAATCGGTGAAATACCCGATTTCTACCGCGATTTCTAATTGTCGTGAAATCGCCGCCTGACGTCGCCCGTTCCGTGCACTGCATTAGATGATTCTGTAAAACGATCTTTTTGGAAGTTAAGACTGAAACACTCTTCGAGTGATCCGCAATTTTTTCCTTGATAAAACGCATCGCGTCCCAGATTTTTCCCAGAAAATCTGGGCGGCCGAAGGCGCTTTGAACCCCCAAGTGAAATAACAAGGGTTACGAGCGTTCAAGCGCCCAAGGACGAATTAACTTGCCTCATAGGCACTGTGTATGAGGTTTTGCCCCCCATAGTCATAGGATGAGGCCAAAGGATCCCAACACCATAGGCCCAAAGGGTTATTTATTTTTAGTGTTTTCCAAGAAATGGGCAATCTCACGTACTTGGCGTCCAAGTACGTGTAGAAGTATGTTGAGTTGGCGTTTTCTCCCTCTTTGCTTGCCTCTACATCCGGGGCATATCACTTGTCTTCCCCGGATAGTACATATATCATCTCCATATATATATTGGCAATATATTTTGCGTGCATGCCAAAATTCGGCTTTCCGAAGGGAGGTCGATTTTCGACCAAAGCACTTGCATGCGTGTTAAGGGACCAAAGTTACTGTAGAGTATAGGCACACTTTGATTCTAGGCCACTAGGTTGCGTGTAGAAGGCGAGGGTAGGGTTGTATGCCATATTTGGTGTCATATCACGTGCCCATTTGGCGGGTGCACCATTCCAAGACTAACCCGCCAATGGACCCCAGATCGCACGAAGCCCTTCATTGTACTCCCAACCAACACTCGCAAGCCTAACCTTTCTGAACGGACGCTTGTGGAGCGCTCCCGAAGCGATGCGTTGCGAGCAAGGTGTGTTTTTTGCAACATTCCATGTTTGCATGTGCCCACTTGGGAGGCAGCGCGCGCGGCCTTCCAAAGCGCCCCAAGTGGAGCACATATGTGGAATGGAAGGTCATTGGTGTCGAGTCATTGTGTTTAGAAGTATTGGTCAATTACTCAATCCAAGCCTAAGATATTATAATATATTTGTGCAGTTTTCAGGGCACTTTTGCGTGTTTTTTCGCCAGCTTTGCTGGTTTTTGCCCGTCATGATGTGAAGTGGCGACCGTGTATCTCAACGTTGCGCTCAATTGACATCATGACTCAAGTATGTTTTGGGGGTACACACTTCGGTGCCCAACATATCTTGGACCCGGCGAACAACTCCCCTTGGGCTTGGCATACCGTGGCCGCCATGTTGGCGATTTGGGACGATCCCAAATCATGGGCTCACTTGGCGACCCCGCCATTCCCAAAAACGGAGGGGTTTGGGCGACGTCCAAAAGATATGTTGGACGCATATGACTTGATACCAATCCTATGGCACACTCCGGTCCAAGTCGGGCATGTGCCTCATTTGCCCCACCCATGAGTGTGCGCATTTTCGGAAATTTTGAGCAATTTTCCACATTTTCTGCCCGCCGTGCACCATGTTCAGCCCCCTCGTGCACGCCTGAGCATGGACCAATGGACCATATATGACATGGGTGTTATGGATATTGGTCACCATGGTTCGCACACCACGTGGGCGAAGCGGAGCAACCTTCGTCAAGGTGCTAGCCCAAAGTGAGTGTGGACGATTTTGCCATTTTGGCAATTGTGGACCCAATTTGGATTGTCACCCCGCCCAGTGGCATGGAGATCTTTGGAAGCCAAGGGCATGGGAGTCTCAGTTGGACTCCCAGTGGATCGCATATGGAATGGCGGATCCGATCTCCAAGGCGGCGTGGAGATATACCATTGAGGGTACCCCGGATTTTGGCTCATTTTGAGCAGCCAAAATGACCCCCTTTTGGGACCCCAATTTCAGCCCCTCGTGTGGTCAATTGGCGGCCCCATATCTCTATGCCCATGAGTAGTCCGGACCTAATACCAAGTCGTGCACTCAGATATAGGTCCTATATCCTGCCTCCTATCCTGTGAGCCATTGGCCTTGCCCTGGCCAAGCGAATCACCCGTGGGAATGACGCCAATTTCGGTGATTTTGGCATCATGACCCCACTTGATGAACCCGTGCTGCCCTGATGCCGGGACCTCAGAGGGAACCAGGTTGGGTGAGGGCCCCAGGGAGTTTGTACTCCAAGGGCATAGGGTCAGTTGCCTCGTCCCTACCTCTGGCGTGTCCGGACAAGGGGTCAATTTTGGAGTTTTCGGAGCTAATATCAGTTTGGGCTGAAACAGCCCATTTTCAGCTACCAACTCCTAGGGGATAATGGCGGGGCCTTATCTCCGGCTCAGAGGGGAGTTCGGACCTGCCGTTGAGGGAGCATGGGGAGCCACTGTCGGTTGGCCTTGGAGCTTCTTGGTTCCCAGGAACTCGCCTGTGGCTGGGCGGGACACCCTTCCCTATTGGCAGGGTTTCAGGGTCCGGACTGAGTAGGGCATGGGTTGTGTTTGAGCCCCCGCCCCTGCCAGCCACTGAGAGGGTAGGACCTGGGATTGGGATATGAGTTGGGACTGAGTGTCTATTGCCCTGTGATGCCCTTGCCCCAGTCCAGTTTTAACCCCATGCGTACATATCCTGATGTGTTTCTGTACATACTTTCGTTCCCTTGTCTCAGAGTGGCAAGCATCCTGAAACGCTTTGTCACATGAGACGAGCGTGATGATGCCCCTGTGAGCGCAGTGCTTTGCCTGCCTGCTTGCTTGTGCGTGTCCACCGCAGCGTCCCGGTGCCAGGCCCCCCACGGGAACGCGTCAAAAGCGATCACCGCCGCGTGGTTACCCATCCCTCGCGTGCCACTCGGGGCCACCTGAACCCCGAGTACCACGGGCTTCGCAGCGCCGCCTGGCAACAGCGCCGAGTCGCCGAACGAGGTGTAGTGACCGGAACTCCGACATCAGCGAGTTCCTTCGGTGATCAGTACCGACCGCACTCCGAACTACATCAACCGCCTCAACAGCCACCCCCAGGACTAGTCCATCGAGGGGAACGATGGTGATTTGGCAGGAGGCGGGCAAGACGTGGCCGCTGCCCCACCCCCATGCGGTGCACCTACTGCGTGGGTTGGTGTTGGGGCAGCACTACCGCCACAGCAATCCCCAGTGCGAAGGCGGCATGCCCGGGAGCTTCGAGCTCCGCGAGGACATGGGCGACAACCGCCTGCAGGCGATGGAAGACTGGCTGCGGGTGGAAGGATATGCCTACCGCTTCCGCCAGAAGCGCTGGAGGGTCTGGACCCGGCCGGACAGATCCGGTGAAGGCCTGCGCCCCGACGGGATTGAGGAGGATGAGAACCTCAACGAGTACCCATCGGGCGCCACCATCAACGTCTCCTTGTGGGACATGATCGAGAAGAAGTTCCCGGGGCCGGGGAACGAGCGCACGCTGCAGGGCAGTAGCAGCAGCGCGTCTCCCCGGAAGGAGAAGCGGTCCGCCGGGGACAAGAAGCGGGACAAGAAGTGGCGGGAGTACCAGGAATCCCTGTCCGCCGAAGCCGCCCAAGCCGCCAGGGGCGGAACCCCAGCCCCCAGCCCCCAAACGGGCCAGTGGCGGTCACCACCCCGGCCACACCACCCTTGGCGACTTCCTCGAAGTCGCCAAGCAGGCCAAGGCCAAGTCCCGTCAGCTGCATCTGAGGAAGTCAGTGCCCAGCAGCGACGTGGAGTCGGCCCACCGTGGGAGATTGCCGGCCGACCAGGCCAGCTCCAGCAGCAGCGTCGCTCCCGACCAAAGGGACGTGGCCCGCGCCTGCGAGCGCGCCTGTGGGGTGCCCTGCAACCTTCCGGTTGCCCGGCAACGGGCCACGCAGCAGAACGCTGCCGTGGAGGGCGCCGTCGGCATCGCCCAGGAGGAGGCCACAGATTGGGGCAGAGGCATGGCCTTCCACGCCTCGACCGTGGCAGCCATTGCGGCCGGACTCACGGCCGCAGCCGCCCAGGAGGCAGCGACTGCCCGGGTCAGGGGTGAGGTGGCGGCGGCCGCCCAGGAAGCCCATCTGGCCCAGGAGGCCATTGCCCGCAAGGAGGCCGAGGTGAAAGCGCTGGAAGAGGCGCTTGCCCAAGAGAGGGTAAAGAAGGAGGCGGAGGAAAGGGCCCACGCCGAGGCAACGGCCAAGGCCCAAGTGGATGCCGCCGGGAAGGACGCCATCAAGGCCGCGCGACGGAAGGTCGCTGAGGAGAGGGCCAAGACGGAGGCGGAGCTGGCAGCGTTGGAGGCTGAGAAGGCCCCGCTGCAGCGGGCTCGGGAAGCCGAGGCTGCCCGTGCCCGGGAGGAGGCCGAAAGGCGGGCTGCCGCAGCCACGGCCGCCGCAATGGAGAAGGCGGAAGCCAAGCTCCAGCGCGAGACTCCCCCGGGAGGATCCCGAGTGGAGACCCTTTGAAAGCTCTTCGAAGGGGACGCCTCCTCCAAGATGACGCTGGATCTGGAGGAGGTCGACACGGGCAGCAGTGGGGACAGTGGCCCCACCGCCTACCGACGGAGGAAGGGTAAGGGGAAGACCCCCGAGAGGTCACGGAGGCCAGCGGGCGGACACCCCCACAATTCCGACCCCTTCTTCACCGCCAGCGACGGGAATGGACGAGGCCGCCGACATCGCGGAGGAGTGGCTGGCGGAGGAGGCGGAGACGTCCCCATGGAGCCGGAGGGTGAGAGTGAGGATCTGCCTCCTCCCTACCGGAGCTCGGGATCCACCGAGTGCGAGACCAAGACGCCTAGGTGGGGCGACCTGGACGAGGAGGAAGACATGGACTTCGGTTACGCAGAGAAGCCCCCATCCTCGGACCCACCGAGGCGACCCGGCGGAGACCCACCGGGACCCCCTGGCGGAGGACCATCAGGACCCCCTGGAGGACGCCCACCAAGTGGACTCCCTGGAGGCGGACCTCCGGGCGGGGGAGGACCCCCTGGACCGGGCGGGCCTGGCGGAGGCCCTCCTGGAGGACCCCCTGGGGACCCCGACGACCCACCAGGGAACGGTGACCCGGATGCCACCTGGCGGTGGATTGTCCACCTCCTCAGGAGGGTCCAGTCCCTCGAGCGCGAGGTAGACACGGGCAAGGGCGAGATGATCCGCATCGCCAGGGTCGCCGCGGGCGCACAGAAGGAGCTGGACATCCCCAAGACGGAGGTTGTCAAGATCGCCAAGGTCGCCACCGCCGCCCAGAGGGAGCTGGACATCGCCAGGGGCGAGACCAGGCTGCTGATCAAGGTCATCAACGGCCTGCAGCAGAGGTTGGACGAGCTGGAAGTCCGTGGGAGCGTCGGCAGCGACCACCCACCCCTGGAGTCTGGCTCGTCGGACGACGGCTGGGGTCCTGGACCAGGTCCAGGCAGAGCCCACGCCCCCGGCAGAGCCCCCAGGAGTGGCCCCAGCGCCAGTGCCCCCTCTCTCAGCGCCCCCTCTCACCACAGCGCGGGCCGCCGTAACGAGCGCGTGCCGCCCGGCAGTGGCAGTGAGGAGTGGCGTGATGAGTGGCTCAGTGCGGAGTACCACAACCGCCGTGCTCCACCGCGGACACCGGTACGCCCTTGACGCCCCGCACCAGCCCGGGAGCCAATCCCAATGGCTGGCGGGCGTTATGGTGGACTCAGGGATGAGGTCCCCGGAAGGGACGTGGAGTGGGATGTCGGCCGAGGTGAGGACGACCTGGAGGAGTTCGGCATTACCCCGCCGCGTGGTGTACGACGGGAGGCCGCTGAACGCAGCCGCCGGCGCCGTGATGAGGAGGCATACATGGAAGGAGCACGGCGTGAACATCTAGGTTCAGCGTACATGGAGGAACCGCGGCGTAGCCACATGGATACCGTGGAGGAGATGGAAATGGCGGCCGTGGAGTCCGCAGACGGAGTTGACTCTCGTGGCGCTCCCGGAACTGTCCGTGACCCACCTTGATGCGGTAGGTGTCCTCACCAATCCTGAGGACCACCTCTCCGGGTGTGAACCAGGTTTTGGTGCGGTGGGTGCCCATAGGGCGGGGTCTGATCACCCACACCGGGTCTCCTACCCTGCACTTTTGCGCTGTCGAGCTCGGGGCAGACTCCTGATGCTCAGCATGCTCCTTCTTGAGCTGCTGGCGGATTTTCCGCGCCGTTGCCTCTTGCCGCGCAAAGAACTCCTTGGCGTCCATGGCCATACCATCACCAGACAAGGGAAGTCCCCGACCAAGGGGGTCCCTGCCGAACAGAATCTGGTGAGGGGAAAAACCACCCAGAGTGGGGCTGTCATGATGGGCCTTCAGAGCGGGCCACATCTCCTCAAACCAGTTCCGCCGTGGATTGGTGATGTGAATCTTGCGCAGCTTCTCAAACAGCTGCCTTCCAGCCACTTCAGCCCGGCCATTGCACCGGCTGAGATAGGCGACGCTCTTGGCATGACGTATTCCCATGAGGGAACACATGGCCTTGAACCAGCCACCAGTAAACTGGGGCCCTCGGTCACTGCAAATGGTGCGGGGGATGTCAAAGACGGTCAGCCAATGACGAATCATCATGACTGCCACTTCCTTGGCAAGCAACCCACTTTTTTCGTGCCGGAACGGCTACTACGTAGCCGCTGTGGCGGTCCACACAAAGGACCACACAGTCAAAGGTCTCCTTGCCTATGTGAACTTCGGGCATGGAGAAGACGTCCATGGCCACGCTCTCCATGGGCTGGTCAGGCACCGGAGTCCATTGGGCTTCACCCTTGACATTCCGGTTGTCGGGATTGCAGGCCTGACAGACCGAGCAACCCTTTCTGACCTTCTTGATAGCGCTGTAGAGACTGATCTGGTCGATTTCAAACCGGTGCTGCATGTCCAGGGCTTGCTTTTTGACCCCTGGGTGCATCATGTGGTGGTGCCAAGCCTCACATAGCTCGAGCACTCGGGACTCTGGGACCAGCAGCTTACCATTCCGGTAGAGCTTGCCATCCTCCTCAGTCAGCCCCTTTGGCCACTTCTGCTCGTCATCAGGGTCGGTCACAGCCCTATACTCGGCCTCAAAGGCCTTGGACTTAGCGTAGTCGTCGGTCCAGTCGTCCTGGAGGCAAGATTCAGGGAAGAGGTGCTTGTCGGACTCAGCTCCCTCAGGGGCGAGTACTCTGACCGCTCTGCGCATCCTCGTTCCGAGGGGGGCATCCGCAGCCATGACGACAAAGCATTTAACACCCTCCTCCTCCATCAGGCGCTCCATTTCTATGATCCTCTTGGCTTCAGCGGTCTCAGCCTCATCGCCATGGGCAGAGACATCCGTCATGCCCTTGCTGGCGGGATAGGCCCACCTACTGAGACAGTCCGCCACGGTGTTGTCCTTACCAGGAACATACACAACCGTGAGGTCCAGCTTGGCCAAGGTCTCATGCCATCTTGCCCGTCGGGAGGCGGGACCTGAGGGGGTGTCCACGTGCTCCTTGTGCCACGACTGCAGACTCTGATGGTCGGTGCAGACAGTGACGGGATGGAGGACTATGTACCCAGCCCATTTCCTGAGAGCCATGACGATGACATACGCCTCCTTTTCTCGGGGCGTCCACGTCCGTCTCTGGCCTTCCGCCAGGACTCGGCTCCAGAAGGCCACTGGCACGTGCCTCCCATCGTCAAGCATTTGTTCCAACACAGCGCCAACGGCGTAGTCCGAAGCGTCGGTGCGCAGGACGAACCCTCGGTCAGGATCCACGAGGTGCAGCCCCACTGCGGATAGCAGCGCCTGCTTCATCCCCTCAAAGGCACGGTCGGACTCAGCATTCCAGACCAGAGCCTTCTTGGACCCCTTCTTGGTCTCCTCTCGGTTGCCCTTGAGCATGGTCGTCATGGGGGCTGCATACTCGGCATACATCTTGATATACCCCGAGTAGTAGTTGCAGAACCCCAAGTACGCCCGTAGCTCAGAGACCGTTTTGGGCTTTTCCCAGTGCTCGATCGCAGCCACCTTGCCAGGTATGGGCTTCCGATGCCCGTTCCCAACGACGTGGCCAGCGAAGACCACCTCGCTTACCGCAATTGTGGCCTTGTCACTGCTGCCCGTGAGATTGTGCCGAACCAGAAGGTCCAGCACTCGGGTGACGTCCCTCTCATGTGCCTCCAGGAGCTGCTGATAGCTCATACTGGGGTCCCCGGACGCGATGATCACGTCGTCCACGAAGGGGTCCGCACAGTCACGCACCGGCTCAAGCAGGTTCTCCAGTATCCGCTGAAAAGCCGCATTGCCGTTGGTAACGCCCATGGGCATCACCTTCCACTGGAGAGGTCCAAGTGGGGTGCTCATGGCTGTGCAGGCACGGGACTCCTCGGCGAGAGGCATCTGATGATAACCATGTTTCAGGTCAATCACCGTGAAGATCCTCCGCCCGTGTTGTTTTTGCAGCATGTCCTCAATGAGGGGCAGCGTATAGCTGTCATGCTGCGTTTGGACGTTTAGGCCGCGGTAGTCGACCACGAGCCGCCACTCACCGGCCACCTTCTTGGGGACGACAAAGCATGGGGAGGCCCACTCGGAGTGGCACGGCTCAAGCCAGCCTCTCTCGATGAAATCACGGAGGATCTTCTCCATGGCCTCCTTCCTCTCGCCCCTCAGGGCGAACTCCCGGTGTCGATACACAGGGGGGTCCTGCTTCAGTCGTATCTTGGCCTCGCCATACGGTCCACGCACCGGTGGGGGAAACACAGGTTTTCCGCTCAAGAAGGTATCCCCATACTTCTGCTTCAGCCTGGCCCGCAATGCCTGGATCTTGGGGCAATCATCGGACTCCGCCTTGGCTTTTCCGGGCACCTGGACCACTGAGCTTACTTGAGGGGTAGCGACCCCACTCGGTTTCGGCTCAGGTGGTCTTTCCAGGTGGCCCAAAGGGCCATCTCTGGTCTTGCCTCGGAACAGGTCGCCGTAGGTGGGTGGATTGCCGCCAATTGGCTCGTCCCGGCTGGACATGTGGTCCAGCACCCTCTTTACGAAGGTACTCCCATCATAGGAACCGCAAACGATGGAATCCACTTCCCACCAGGCTTTGTCCTGGCCCTTGCCCTCACGCTGGTTTCCCCAGTCGTGAAAGGGCTGATCCATATACCCCTGAACCAGATCCAACTCCTCTTCAGTGAGGAGGTCCTCCGATTCTCCGATGTCAACAGAGGAGACCGCAAAGCATTGCTGCCATGGCTCCGCTATGATGCGGTTGACACACACGAAGTCCGTGGTGTCGGCCTGTTCAAGGCCCCCATCCACATAGTGGAATTCCGTTGGCCATCTCTGGGGTGGCATGGGCTGTCCCTTAGCGTCCTGATAGACACTCTCTCCAACCGGTAGGACGGCCTTGTTCAAGGTCATGTTGGTCAATGAGACCACCCAATCTCGGGTGCTTTCCTCCTCGGTGCATCCCATAGGAACAACGAGCACCGCCTTGGAGCGGTCCTTGCGAATCTTCGCTACCGCCCTTGGAATGTCCCATCGGGGGCAATGGATCCACATCAAACCCTGATGCGGACCCCAGTGCTTCTTCCACGCAGAGTCCTGGGCGCTCCAGTACTTCTCACAAACCCGAAGATGGGCGGAGGTTCCTGAAGAGAACGCATCCAGGGCCAGATCCGAAGCTCCCAGGTCCGCGACCACTCGGCTCGCCACTTCCGGCATTACGCCGTACTCCTGGTTTGCTGGCCCGGTTGGCTCAGTGCCCAGCGCGGCTACTTCGAGCTGATTGCGTTCCGGGTGTATCCATTGGCATTCCACATGGTGCTCAGGTGACGAAAGGCACGAGAGCTGGTCGTCCTGGTACAGGGTCATTGAGGCCTGGGCCGGGACAACGCCGGAGTCCGTCTCCATCATGAAGTCATACCCAGCGATCATGTCCCAGTCCATCTCGGCCTCGTAGAAGCGACCTTGCAGGACGATTTCCTTGCCGAGGTCCGGGCGGCTCAGCTCACGGTGGTTCACGAACTGCAGCCCAATGGCCGCTTCCTTCGTGCCTCCCACCATGTACTGGCCGTTCGCCACCTTCAGCCTGACAGGTTTCCAACTGTCGGTCAAACACTCTGGCGGAAGTAGGCCAGCCTTGACCAAGCTGACCTGAGCTCCCGTGTCGACCACCAAGTGGAAGACCTTCTCCACTTCCCCGCATAAGGCACAGACCTTAAGGTGCCACTGCCGCTCACGCCCAACACGGCGCACTGCGTGCAAGCTCAGGATCTCCGGCCGTTCCAGAAGCTCAACAAGCGACTGGTGCAGGTCGTGGACAATGGGCTCAGGCTGCCCATCTGCAGCATCCAGCTGCGGTCCGGGTGATCCCCCGATACTCTCGGATAGATCTTGAAGCACATCAAATACATTCTTGGTTGCGAATGATGGACGGGTGCAAGGGTTTGTGCCTTCACTTGCCCTCACCCCGCCACCGCGACTGTCTTTCGTTTTGGGTGCCGGACCGGGCCTTCCGCCCGCGGCAATCCCTTTGTGCTTTTTGTCTCCCGACTGGGATGGTGTGGCGCTTCCCACGACACCATCCTGCGACCGCCCTAGCTGGGGCCCTTGGCTGCAGGGGCTCCGCTAAGGGGCGTCGGTTGTGGTAGTAGGGGTACTCTCCTCCGCATCAACCTCATTGACACCCTCCTTCTTTCCCCCTTTCTTACCCTTCTTGTCCTTGTCCTTGTTCTTGTCGTTCTCTTTCTTCTCCTTGTTCTTGTCGTCCGACTTGGGAAGCCAGGACCTCTTGATCTCCTGGATCTCCTTGGCCAACTCGGTCCCCACCGACATCAGCTTGGAGAGCTCGTCCTTGGAGACCTCCAACTTGGTCTCCGGGATACCCGCAGGTGCACGCTTCTTTGACCCGTGCACCTTCTTGTAGGCCTCCGTGTCGGCCTTGTGGATGGGGCATGTCCGGTGGTCATGGTTGAACCCTTTGTTCCTCCCATAACACACGAAACAGCCCTGAGGGTGAGCTCGTATGAACTCCCCAAAGGACAGCGGAGGGCCGCCAATGCGGCGGGGGTCCTTCTTCTCCTTCTTCTTCCCACCCTTCGGCAGGGGCTTCCAGCTTCCCCGGTTGCTCCCCGTGTTCAGGTTGTGGGCCACAAAGGCACAAACGGCCATCTCGGCGGGCTCATCGTCGTCGTCATCGTTGTCGAGAGCCTCATCGCCATCGGCTTCCGCTGGGTCCATGGCAGCTTCCCCGCCAGGCCCCTCGCCAACGTAGTTGACGTCACCGTCGCCGGGCCTCAACCCGCGGCTGTGGTGGAGGTGCCGGTACTCCTTGAGTACCTCCTCTCCAACCCACTCAAGGATCTCGTCGCAGCTCATCCGCGCCCGGACGGCCTACAGACGGATGGTCTGGCCGCTCACGTCACACTCATCAAGGCGCCACATCGCGGTCTTCTCGCGATCGCCCGTGACGGTGATGAGGAGGGCCTTCCGCAGGGAGTGCCGTTTGACATCCCGGGCCACGTTCTTCTTTGTCCAAGCCACCACGTTCGTATGATACTCCTTGGGGGGCATCATCTTGACCGTGTGGTTGGACTTGGCCCTCTTGGCTTCCTCCTTGGTGACTCTCTTGATCCATGCTTCCGGCAGCATGGAGAGCAGGCAAGCCTGCTCGTCACCCTCATTCCAGTCCTCCACGTTGCGGCGGAAGAGGGTGTATTGCCCCCGCAAGTCCCACCAATCTCGTAGGCGGATCTCCCGACCATCATGCTGAAGCTTGATGGCCTTCCACCGCTTGGCAGCCACCTGCGGAGCGTCCACCCGCTCCTGCTCGTTGAGCCACTTCTTGGCTTCCTTGAGGGTCTTGATCTTCCCCTCCTTGGTCGCCATGAAGTATAGCTCTCGGAGCACCTCCGGCAGGCGGTACCTGAACCGTTTGAAGACATATCTCTCCGCATCTGCGGGATCCATGTCTTCAGTGATGGTCATCCCCCAATCGTCCAGCTTCTCCAAGAAGCGGTCGAGGTTGAGGGGGTTGCCATCGTACGTCGGGGGCTTGATGTCCTTCAGGTCTTCCCACACGGTGGCATCTGCGGCCTTAGAGACCATGAACGCCGGCTGCGAGGTCGACCGAGGTTCCCATCGGCATCCCCCACGGACTCCCACGGCCGGCATTTCCATCTCCTCCACGATATCCATGTGGCTACGCCGCGGTTCCTCCATGTACGCTGAACCTAGATGTTCACGCCGTACTCCTTACATGTATGCCTCCTCATCACGGCGCCGGCGGCTGTGTTCAGCGGCCTCCCGTCGTACACCACGCGGCGGGGTAATGCCGAACTCCTCCAGGTCGTCCTCACCTCCGCCGACATCCCACTCCACGTCTCTTCCGGGGACCTCATCCCTGAGACCACCATAACGTCCGCCAGCCATTGGGATTGGCTCCCGGGCTGGTGCGGGGCGCCGGGGGCGTACCGGTGTCCGCGGTGGAGCACGGCGACTGTGGTACTCCGCACTGAGCCACTCATCACGCCACTCCTCACTGCCATTGCCAGGCGGCACGCGCTCGTTACGGCGGCCCGCGCTGTGGTGAGAGGGGGCGCTGAGAGAGGGGGCACCCGCGCTGGGGCGACTCCGGGGGGCTCCGCCGGGGGCGTGGGCTCTGCCTGGACCTGGTCCAGGACCCCAGCCGTCGTCCGACGAGCCAGACTCCAGGGGTGGGTGGTCGCTGCCGACGCTCCCAGGGCCTTCCAGCTCGTCCAACCTCTGCTGCAGGCCATTGATGACCTTGGTCAGCAGCCTGGTCTCGCCCCTGGCGATGTCCAGCTCCCTCTGGGGGGCGGTGGCGACCTTGGCGATCTTGACAATCTCCGTCTTGGCGATGTCCAGCTCCTTCTGTGCGCCAGCGGCGACCCTGGCGATGCGGATAATCTCGCCCTTGCCCGTGTCTACCTCGCGCTTGAGGGACTGGACCCTCCTGCGGAAGTGGACAATCCACCGCCAGGTGGCATCCGGGTCACCGTTCCCTGGTGGGTCGTCGGGGTCCCCAGGGGGTCCTCCAGGAGGGCATCCGCCAGACCCGCCCACCACGCCCGGGCGATTGCAGCCAGGGGCGCCTGATCACCGCCCTGAGCTCTCCCCTGATGCATTTTGAGCGGTTGTTAGGTTGACGGATCGTCCCTCACTTGCTTGCTCCCTTCCATCTTCCGGTGACCTGCCATCAGAGTGGCCATATACCCCCCCCTGCTGAATCCAGGGGAGGATGGCCCCTCTCTTCCACTTCTATTCGTCACTCCCCGCCTGCTGAATCCTTGGGAATCCAGGCATGGCGACTGACCTTGACATTTCCTGAGCTCTTAGGGCCTTGAAGCCCATACGACGTTGTGCAACAGATGCCGCTGTCATCGGCATTGCGATTTTTGGGTGTGTGGTCTGGTCCCATGGCACTTGCGGGATCCAGACCAGTCTACGTGTGTCTGCAGACTATATATGGCCTGAACTCAGGTGTTTTCCTGTCCACGCTCCTGCATATGCCTTATCCTAACCGGGGCGTGGTTTGGCGCTCTGTCCAGAGTGTGTTTACACGCCTATTACCCCGCTTATTGCTTACCTTTCTGCCCCCCAGGATATGTGCATATCTATGTTGCGTATTATCAGCCCATCACCGAAATGTGGACTGTTTTTTCCCCCCGACGGGATGCGAATCGGAATACGAAGGCGCCCTGAGTCGCCGTGTACATGCTCTTACATAGGGTCCAACCTGGACCAGTACCTAAGTACAGATTCTTCTGTTTGAGTGCCCGTGATACTGTGTGCCCTAGTGGCTGTGATGTGCTGAGATCCTGATGGCGCCAGAAGGGAAGCCCAGTTGCCTGACTACACTCCAAGCCGTCCGCCACTGTCAGTACCAGTGTGAGCCTACCGACTCGCAGACACACTTGCAGTCGGATGGCGACCTCCGGTGTCCTGACCTCGGTCAGTCTGCCAGGGAAACTGGGGGTTTGAGGAGTCGACGCCTCCGCCCAGACTGCATGAGGACTCCCTCATGCATGGCCCAAAGAAGGTCCCTACCAGGACCGGCCCCTGCTGTACCCCTTCCACCATAACCCGTCACTCCTAGGGTCTTGCTCCTCACCAGGGTCTGCATTTCCCCAAAAAATAGAAAAAAACTCCTTCACACAGACCCTTGCAATACCCAAGCACAATCCAAATCCAATACACACTGCGGGCTTCCATTCAGCACACCCGTTGTCTCACGGTGGCGGGCATGTACAAGAATTGCACAAAAGAGGAGACCCTGAAATTGGCATATGAACACAAATAAAGCAAGGTTGGGAAAAGATGGAAACGTACACAATCACAGCCATAGACCCCTCATTCCTTGGACTCAAGACCTTCCCTTGACTCGCCAACATGATGCCCTGAACCCAGTCAAATAAGATGGCTAAATGCCATGTGTCAAAAGTCACTACATAAACCCAAAAAATGTGTTCACTCCCAAGCCTCTAAATCCTAGCCCAATAGGGGAGGTGGCGTGTCATGGCCTAGAGTAGCACTCAGGACCATGCCCTACCCTGACATAACCTTGGTTGGACTTGGAGCCGATTGGGCTTGGAGAACTACCCTATGAAGATGACCTCATAACCTAGCAAAATCAGGCAAATCACACCATAGTGCCCAAAATTTAATTATATACTCAAAAATGCATACGGCAAACATTCAAATGCTCCATGCATGTGTCAAACCGGAAAGTAATATACAAGGGTGATATAGACCAAAGGTCCATGCCCAAGAATATCACATCATTGGCTCCGAAACCCCTCCGGTTGTGTACATGACATGCTTCACAAGTCAACTCATGAATTTGAGACCTAATTTTGTGAGACCTCGTGTGCCAAGCCAAAGTGACCACGTGATCCGGCATATGGTGAGGTACAATACCGAAGCATATGCCAACATATAAGCAACATACCATAGGTCACAGATCTCTAGGCACTTTATTGTTAGTTGACCAGTTGAGCACATAAAACACAAAAATGAGCATAAGATGAGGTCAAAAACATGCAAATAATGCCAAATTCAAGATAATTACAATAGTATATAACTTCGCTCACCCATGGTATCAACATATGATTCAAAACACAATTGCTTGGGACCATTTGCGAACAATCCTCCCACTTGGATCCCCACATGGACGCATAGGGACACCTTCGAACCTCCTCCCAACACGCACCATGAAAATGGGAAAAATGATAGTGGCGCTTGTGGGTCGCTCCGTAAGCCCTCCCACATGCACTGTATGAGCGGTAGACTTAGTCTAGCGCTATGGAGTTCACCATTGTGACATGGGCGAAGCCCTTGCCACGTATGACTCCATATATCTTCCTACAAACGGAGATATATAACATGGGCGTGAGCATATCGAAGCACATACCATGCATATAACACATACCCTCAAAAAGTGGCTCCCACCATAGTATGTTATGCCCCTCCATGGACATAACAACACGTAGGAACCCAAGGAAAGTTTCTATGCGACACCAACACTCATGCGGTACACTCGAAAGTCGCATTAAAATATTTGGTTGCACGGCCCAAGAGTTTTATATTGCCTTCTACCCTCTTGACCATTATCCCTTGCTCTACCGGGCATGTGTACACATCAAGGGCGTTTGATGCTTCATAAATTAAGTTGAGACCAAGGTGGTTCCAACCCAATTCTCGAAGTTGGTATTCCTCGCCGTGAGCCAGAGATATGACCTTTCAAAGTGGCCTCACGCATCAATTTTGTGTCTCCTTTATCTCCAAGAAAAACGGAGGGCATAACCGAAGGGAGGTTGATTCGTGAACGGGGAAAACTGTAGGACCACTCGAGATTCATCATATCAAGTGCGGCGGTGTGGAAGTCGAAAATCCGATTCTGAAAGTCTGAAAAAATCGGATTAATTTTGCGAGTGTATAACCTGAAAATTGCGGAAGCAACGAACCCTTTACTGATGAAATCTGACCCTTCATCGGGGTTTCCGCCAAAATATCTGTAAATAACAGTTAACCAATCGGTTACCGCAAAATCGCGAGCCAACTGACAGTCGCCGATACATTGACAATCAGAACGGAAGGAGGAAAAATTACGGAAACATTATGATAAAAAAACCCTGTTGATTCCTGATATTCTGATATATAAATCTCAGCTGGCGGCGCCTCGGTACTGAATATGGCCGCTCATAGCCGGAATGGCCAAACCTATCACACTATCACATCAGGTTAGGTCAGGTGGATGGGAGAGTATGATATCAGCCAATGGCGGCTTGGCAGCACATAGATACACACCCCAAGTGACCGAAAGATGGCCACGGGGGTCCGAACCGGCTTCACCCCCCTTCTCAGAGCGTTGTATCCGCTCGGAAGTCATTGAAGAGAGGACGGGAGGACCCCAATGGGCTCCACACCCCGCCGCCCATGTCCCAAGGACACATGGAGGCCCCACACACGTTGTAGGCGTCCCCCATGCCCCAAGGGAGGGTCGAGGACACTCATAATCGGTGCCCTATGCCATATCCGGTCTCCTCCTGATCTACAACATGGACCAAGGGGATCAAAGATAGAGAACCGTCGTCGGTCGACCGAAATAAGTATACCACAATGAAATATATATGTGGAGATTGAGTGAAGGGGGTGTACGGCCAATCAAGGCCCAAAAATTCCCGGATGAACGCCCTCACCCGTCTCCCAAGCACAAAAACAAACAAAGATGCCAAGGGGGATCCATTACGGTGCTACTGCAGCCACCAAATGGACCAACACGTCCTTGACATCCAAAGAAATGTTCTTTTTCTTCAGATAATCCATCCAGACCGTGGTGTACCTCGGCACAAAGCTGCTCGGAGGCCATCACGAATCCCTGGATGCGGCGAATCCCTTCCAACGGACTTTATAAAGCCTCCCCCCAGGCGTCCCCGGGTCCGGCTTGTCCGCCAGGATTCTCTCGGCGGTAAAGTCGTCGTCCTCACCTTCGTCGTCCGAGTCCACATCGCCGGCCGTAAACTCGAAGGTGACGGGACGTCTGCTGGGGTCTGGTGCTCGGGGACGAAGCTGGGTATGGTCGCGGTCCAGGATCCTGTTATCCCCCACACGAACCGCATACACATCCTGCCCGACCTTCCGCATGATTACCCCCGGCACATACCAAGATGCCTGCCGATGCCTGGAAGGGACATCCTTGTGGTGCCGCTCCACCCATAAGGTGCCTTGGACAGCATATTTCTGGTCTTTTCCCTGCTTGAAATACTTTGCCCTCTTCTCATGCTCGTCCTGAAGTGACTTGCACACCTTGGCCGCCGTGTCGTCCGCCTCTGCCATCGTAGCGTTCGCATCCCGGACCACTTTGCCATGGTTCAACCACGGGAGAGTGCATGACAGTCGATCCCGTAGGAACAGGATACGATGGGGCAACAGTCCAGTGGGTCCCGGAAGGTCGTGATACGCCTGGAGCACTCTCCACAGCGAGTTATACCAGTTCCGGCCCGGTTCGTCAATGTGCAGCTGGCGGAACTTCTTGAACATCTGCCGCCGGGCCTCCTCAGCCCGGCCATTTGACCGGCTGTGGTATGCCACGGTCTTGGCGTGCCAAATTCCCATGTGTTTGCACATCGTCTTGAACCACGTCCCCACAAATTGACTGCCCCGATCGCTGCAGATGACAGCTGGGACATCAAAAATCGTCAGCCAATGCCTGATCATGGCATTAGCGACGGTCTTGGCCTGTAGCCCCACTCCATGCTTGTCCTTCTTGTCCTTCTTCTTGGACTTTTTGCCCGGGACCGCCACGATATACCCGCTGTGCCTGTCTACCGCCAGGATGACACAGTTGTAGGTCTCTCCGTCCACGGTGACTTCAGGCATGGCGAACACATCCATGGCCACGGACCGCATAGGGGCTTCTGGTACAGCCGTGTACACCGGGTTGCCAGCCGTGGAGTGGTTGGGGCTCTTCGTGGTCGACACACGGCGCAGTCGCTGCAGTACTTGTCCAGGAGGGCGTAGTACCCCGGTGGGAACTTGAAGCGCCACTCCAGGTCCTGGTGCATCTTGTCCTGACCAGGATGCATGAGCTGGGCGTTATGCCAGTGGTCAATGAGCTCCTCCATTCGATCCTCTGGGACCAATAGCTTGTCCTTGAGGAATAGCTTATCCCCCTCCTCGGTCAAGCCCTCGGGCCATTCGTCGTCCGACGGGGCGCTCACGGCATTCCAGTACTTGCTGCAGTGATCGGATGCCGCATAGTAATCCGACCAGTCCTCTGCGAGCACCGACCCGACTAGCTCTACAGGGGCCACCATCCATTGCTCGAGGGTTTCCTCTCGAATAGCTTGGACTCGGGTGCCCTGGAACTTGGCCAGGTCCGTACTGTTTGCCATCACCACAAAGCACCTGACCCCCTCTTGCTCCAAGGCCTTCTCCATCTCGATGATGCGCTTGGCCTCCTCAGTTTCCTCGGCGTCCCTGTGGCTGGATATGTCCATCCAAGCCTTGCCCGCGGGGTAGGCCCATCGACTGAGGCAATCTGCCACAGTGTTGTCCTTCCCCGGGACGTATAGGACGCTGAGATCGAACTTGGCGAACGTCTCATGCCATCGGGCCCTCCTTGCCGCCGGTCCCGAGGGGGTGTCGACGTGCTCCTTGTGCCAGCTCTGCAACGACTGATGGTCCGTACAAACCACCACCGGTTGCAATCCGATGTGGCCAGACCACTTCCTGAGCGCACAAACAATGGCGTATGTCTCCTTCTCCCTCGCGGTAGAGGTTCGACGTTGGCCCTCGGCCAGGATCCGACTCCAGAACGCCACGGGTACGTGCGACCTGTCGTCCCGGATCTGCTCGAGGACTGCCCCTACAGCATAGTCTGAGGCGTCCGTCCGTAGCACGAATCCCTTGTTTGGGTCCACCAGGAATAGCCCCAGCTGCCCCAGGAGTCGCTCCTTCAGGCGGCTGAACACATCTTCGGCCTCAGAGGTCCAGGCAAGCTTCTTCTTGCTCCCCTTCCGGCCATCGAACTTGCCCACCTGCAGCATCTTGTGCAGCGGCCCCGAGAGTTCTGCATACATCCGGACATAGCCCGAATAGTAGTTGCAGGACCCCATGAAGGATCGTAGTTCGCTGATGGTCTGGGGCTTCTCCCAGTGGTGCAGGGACGCCAGCTTCCCAGGCATGGAACGGCATTGCCCGTGACCAGCCACGTGACCCGCGAACTCCACTTCCTTCACGAAGAGTGAGGCTTTGGTAGGCTTGCACACCATGTTGTGCTTGCCCAGCTCGCTGAGCACTCGGCGCAGATCCTTCTCATGCGCTTCGATGAGCTCGTCCTCAGTCATGTCCTCCGTGCCGGACGCGATGATGAGGTCATCCACAAAGGGGTCGGCACAGTCCCGGACAGGACCGAGTAGATCCTCCATCATGCGCTGGAAAGCGGCGTTGCCATTCTTGGCGCCCATAGGCACCACTTTCCACTGCATGGGCCCCAGCGGTGTCGACATCGCCGTGCATGGCCTGGATTCCGGGTGTAGCGGCATCTGGTGATAGCCGTGTTTCAGGTCTAACACGGTAAAGATCCGCTTTTTCTGATGTTTTTGGAGGATGGTGTAGATCAGAGTGAGCGAGTACGGGTCGTGCTTGGTTTGCTCGTTCAAACCCCTGTTATCCACCACCAACCTCCACTCGCCCTTCTCCTTCTTGGGCAGGATAAAGGCTGGGCTGGCCCACTCACTGTCGGAGGGTTCGATCCAGCCCCGCTCAATGAACTCGGCCAACAACTTCTTCATGGCCTCGGCCCGATCGCCCTGAAGTTGGTACTCCCGATGACGATAGATCTTGGGGTTCGGCTTCAGCTTGATCCTCGCTGTGCCAAACCTCCCACGATCTGGAGGGTTCTTGTTGGCAACGCCACTGAATAGCCGCGGATAGGCATTGATCAACCTCTCCTTCAGCTCGGCGACCTTCGGGTTCTCCTGGGCCTCTTCAGCCGCTTGCTTAGGTATCGATACAACCGACCGCACTGCGGTATAGGCCTCTTCCGGGTCCGAGTCGGACTTCTCCTCGTCGGATATGCCGTCCTCATCGTCGTGGGGTGCACTTCCAACCGATAATCTTCGGAAATTTGCGGCATCGGCTGAGTTCTTGTCGCTACCGGCCCCCATTCTTGGAAAATCCCACGTCAGCGGGTCCGACCCAACCAGACCATCATATTGGTCCGGGATGTGATCCATGACCCTCGCCACGAACTCATCCTTCTCATACTTGCCGGTGACCAGCCTCTTGTCATCCCACCAATGCGGAGATGTGACCATGGCCCGCCTCTTCTTGGCTGCCACCCGGTCGTGCATCCCCATCCGCATGTAGTTGACGATTTGGTCGATCTCGGCGTGGGACAGGACGTCAATGCCATCAACTGGCCGATGCGTCCCCTCCTTGGGCTCAAACATGACCCGCATGGGCACCCCCTCCACCCTACGGATGAATGCTTCGTCACCCGTGGGCTGGGCTTGCGCCCCATCTACCAGGAAAGCCTTGGTACCCCACGCTTGACCCGGGGAGGGCATTGATACACCCTTGGCGTCGATGGACAACTCCTCCTCTGGCCCGAATGACATCTCCTTCAGGGTAATGGAGCGCAGCGTCGACTTGAGACCCTCCAGCGGACATGGGGTGGACCCTATGCCGGTTATGACCAGGATCCCCTTCGCCCTATCCGCGACGATCTTCTCCACCGTACGTCTGGTACTGTCCAGGGAGCCATGCCAATACATGGGCCCCCACTCCTTCAAACCCCAATACCTGTGCCAGGCTGAGTCTCCTCGATGCCAATGCCTCCTACACTTCCGCAAAAGTGGGGCATCCCGGGAAGCGAAGACGTCCGTCTCGGGCGCCTCGGCTCCCAGCGTCTGGATCATCCTGTCATACACCTGCGGCGCAATTCCATACTCCGTGAGCTGAACTCCGCGGTCTCCTCTGGACTTGGCACCCACAGCTTGCACCGCACGGACGATCCGATCCTTTTCCTCAGCATTCCATTGGGATGATCCGCATGCATAATCCGTGGACAGCCATGTGAGGCATTCATCATCCTCCCGGACCAGCGTTGCGCGATGGGGAAGGGCTCCAATGGCATTTGCCATGATGAAGTCATACCCCATGATCATATCCCAATCTGTAATGTCGGCCACATAGAAGTTCCCGGATAGAGTGCTTCTCTTCGCCAAATCAGGGCAATTTCAACGCTCATGCTCCCAGAATTCCATACTGATAGTGGCCTCATGGGTGCCACCACCCATAATCTCTCCATTGGCCACCTTCAGGCGTACCGGTCTACGGCTGGGCTGCAGGGATTCCTCCTTGAACAACCCTCTCTGGACCAGGCTCACCTGGGCGCCCGTATCCACTAAAACATCCACCACCAACTCCTTATATCTGCAACGCACACGCACCCTCAAGTGCAACTGCCGCTCGTCACCATGCGGTGTATGGACGACTCTCACGGCATGCAACTCTAGCACATCTGGGTGCATCAGGACTTCGAGGGTATGGTCACGGATGGTGTAGATCTTGGGCTGGTCCTGCCCGTCCACGGGGCTCTCCGTGGTCGCTCCTTCCTTCTTGCCACGTCCCTTGCCCACATAAACTTCCCTTGGCAGGGCGCTCCAGGGGTTGGGAGTGGCAAAACTCAGTGGTTTTGGCTCTTCTGGAGCCTTCTTCGGCACCCGATGTGCCTTCGCCTTCTCTGGGATTCCACTGATTTTCGGAGGAGAGACCTCCGAGGTCCCACTCCCGTGGGGGCTCCTCTAGACATGGCCTGCCGCATCCCCCTCCTGCTGCGATCCGCTCAGACTTTGTCCACCACGTTGCTGGGATTTGAGTTCCTCCAACGTCCTCAACATGTCCTCAGCAACCTCCTCGATCGACCTCACGGGTCAGTCTGGACCGGGTCCTCCACCATAGCCTTTTCCTCCGCCTTTCCCTTGGCCCTTTCCTTGGCCTTTTCCACCGTCTCCGCCCTTTGCCTTCCAATCGGCAATTTGTTGCTCCTTGGGCTTCCTGTCGGGATGGACGGCGAAGTAGGTCTTCTTGTCCTCCTCATATACCTTGCAATGCCGGTGGTCATGTGCATGGTTGTTCCCCCCGCCGTAGCAGACCCAGCAACCGGTGTGCTGCCATCTGTACTCGCGGAACGAGAGCGGCGGGTTCCCGATCCTCCGCGGTTCTCTGCGGTTCTTGGTCCTGGGGTCCAGGCGGTTCCACCTGGACCTGTCCTGCCCATTCACCTTCATGTTGTGTGCTACAAACGCGAAGAAGTTTGCTTCTTCATGATCCTCTGGGGTGGTCACGGTCCAGAGATCTTGGCCGCTTCCACTCCCTTTCTCCGCGGTGCCGACCGTGTCCCCCTTGACCTCTCGCTGGTGGCGCTCTTCTTGATGACCTCGATGTCCGTGGCCTTGTTGATCCTGCACGTGGGCCTCGTTCTTGGCGTTGAGCTTCAGCTCCACCGTGATGTACTTCACGATGTCGTCGAGGCTCATGCGGGCGAAGATGACCTGCATCCTCAGCGGCTGTCCGCGCCTCCACTCCACGTTGTTGGGGCGCATCAGCCTTTGCCCCATGGTGTCGCCGAATACCTCCACGTAGACGGCGTTCTTTAAACCCAACATTCGGCTGGGCTCGCTGAGGTTTCGCCGGAAGAACTCCATTATTCCGGCGTGGGTGTCCTCCGATGCCATGATCCGTAGCGCCACGCGCTTCTTTGCTCTCTTCTTCTCCTTATCCTCCACTCTTCTCTTCCAGTGCCCGGGGAGGACGTCCTTCAGCAGGTGTCGGATCTGGCTGGCCTCATTCCAGTCCTCCACCAGCTTGAGGCTTCTTCGGTACTTGCGGATGTACAGATTCCATTCTCGGACCCTCAGTTCCCCGCGCTCCAGCGGCCGCGGATGGGACCAAAAATCCTCCAACTTCTGGTTGGGGGCGTCCACTCGCTCTTGGTCGTCCAGCCACTGGAGGCAGGCCTGCTCCGTCTGGATCACTCCCTCGCGGATCTGATCCCTGAGCTCCTCCTTCAGGTCCTGCGCCAGCCTGTGTGGGAATGTCCGACATACCCACTTATCCCTTGGCGCTCCCTTCATCTCGCCGAGGACCTCCTCGGCAAAGTCCTCCCAATCCAGGATGAAGTCATCCAGGTTGGAGGGGTTGCCATCGTAGTAGGGGATTTTGATTCGCCTGAGGTCGTCAATCCTGATGGCATCTCCGACGTCCGCAGCCACCACTCCACCGAGACGGATACCAGCTGTGGCCGGGGGGTGTGAGTACACTCCCCGTACATCCCTCTCCTCCATGGAGTGCGGTCCAGTTGGGCCTGAATTCATGGGGTTTGGAATGCGGGAAGGACTTGCTCCACCGGCTGTCAAAATCCCCGTATTGGGGTCCTTCACCCACAGGTTCCGCCTGGATGGCCTCGACCATGTCCGTCGGCGCTTCCCATGGTTCGCCCCTGCATGGTCTGGCTCTGGATCTCCTCTTCCGCATAAACTGCATGGGCAGTCGTAGTGGTGGGTGGATCCTGGGCGGCATGGGTCATCTGTACCGTCAGGCTTCTCGGGTCCGTGGTTGCGTGCCATTCCCGCATGGACCCAGCCGGTGCCATTTGTTCCCCGAGCATTGTGGATTCGCTGAACATGGGAACAAAAGGCAGCGCACCCGGGTCAACACGCGGAAACGCGTAAGATGCTTCTGCAGGGCCGCCCTTGGGTTTTTCTCATGGCGCTCCTGAGGGTCTTAACCCGCTCCACCAGCTCTGCCGCTGCTGGCTTTGCCGGGAGCTCTGGAACCCAGGCGAGGGGTTCTAACTCCTCTAGCCTTTCCAGGCGTCCCGACATGTCCTCCACCAGGTGGAGGAGGCTGTCCACCACTCGCTGCTGCTTCTGCAGGGCCAGCTCCAGATTCTCCCGGTACCGGTCCTGTTCCGCTCGCAGCTCCGCCATGTCTCCCTCCGCTGCCGACTGGTCATTCAGGATCCCCGCGACGTCCTCCTCTAGGCCGTCCTTCGCGTTGTCGAGGCGGTCGAGGTGCGGCACGATGGCGTCCATCCCCATCTTTGGGTACTTGCCGATGAGGAAGGATACGTGCTCGCTATGGCACTCAACATGCTTGCCACCTGATCCGGCGCATCCCACGGTTCCCGGCGCCTCGGACTCCTCCGCCATGGGTGTGTCACCCATGCTATCCCGCGTTGGCTCCGTGTGCCAGGCCACAGGGGTCGTTCTGGCTCTGGCAGGCCTCTCCAATGCCTCGGCGTCATGCTCCAGGCTGGGTTCTGGGGCCGTGTTCGCCCTTGTGGGCAGTCTGGCCATCTCCTCCGACTCTAAAGGGTGCTCATAAGCTGTCCGATAGCCCTCGGAGTGCCCCTCGGAACCTGCAGCTGACCACAGCCTGACCGGGCTGGGATCCGTCTCCATTGCCCTGGCTTCCGCCGCGGGTTTTGGGGACCCACGCTTCCGGTAACCCCGGCTCTGCCGTTGCTCCCAGTCTCCTCCATTATTGGATCAAGAAGAGAAAAGGTTTCGTCGCGCGATCGCAGCAGAAGAAAAATAAAATTACGAGAAAAAGACGCACCGCCAGCAGAAATAAAGCGAAAAATCGTCTTTTCCGACCTCAGAAACCCCCCCAACAATTTTACGCCGCTGTTTGGCGAGGTCGCAAAATATAGGACACTCACCGAAAAAGACGAACAATAGAGTCGCGACGGCGAAGAAACTGAGCGTTGCTTGCCCCAAACCACCTAGCAAAGTGCGTGCCCTAGGCGCTAGGGACTTGTGCGCGCCCCAAAACAACCCACACATAGACAACAACAACGCCACCGGCCGCCGACAAGCAAGTATGTTATGTGCCGCGCACCGCGAAAAACCAACGAAACAAACACAACGCGGAAAGAGGTAGACAAGGAGAATACATAGGTAACGAACCGCACCACGGTGGAGATATACCACAAGTACACGACCAAGCAATGCAAGCCCACTCATGTAGGAAATACGCGCGAAGGGGATCACAACAAAAAGAGCAAGAAGCCGCACATGTACCCAAGTATGTTGAATGTCGTGCATGAAAAATACACACAAGCAACAACAACGCCACCGGCCGCCGGAAAGCAAGTATGTTATGTGCATATGTGCCATATGTTGTGTGCATGACGCCGTAACAAGCGCAAAACAAGTAACGTGATAAGCAACGCCAAAGTGCGCCGCCACGAAAAGCGCAACGAAAACCGCACCGGCAAGGAAAACCGACAAGAGGTAGCACCGAAAGAACGCCTATGCTCACCCCCACTCGCATAGGGAAAGAAAGGTATGCCCGCACGCGCATGCCCGGAACGCCGCAAGGCCAACACCGCCGCGGGCGAGCGGCAAGGTATGAAGGGACCAACAGGGAGGAACAAAAAGACCACCGAGGTAAAGCACAACACAACAAAAAAAAAAAAAAAAAAAAAAAAAAAAAAAAACAAAAAAACCAAGCATACACACGTGACTAGTGGGGTTCAAGTATGTTGCCACGCTACGCTACGTAACCGAGACGTGCCCACCGCCCACCCACACGCCCGCTTATGTAGGAGGCGAAGGGGAGCGAAAGGGAACAAAAGGTATGCCGCCGCATGCAAACGAATAGTAGACAAGCCACACACCGCCACCAAGTACGCAAGTATGTTACCATGTCGTGCCACGTCGCCAACCGCGGAGTTGCGTGGGTTAGAACACACAAATAGCCAGGGAGGGGGATAGGAAGAGCAAACACACAAATGGCATAGCGCCGGCGAGTGCCGGGTCCCAACAAACACACGTGCACGCACCCGTGTTCTATCCTCACAGGTCCCGAAGAGAAGCGTATGCTCGTGTCGTCCGGGCGTCCGGGCATTAAAGTAGGGTTGTCTTAGACGCTTAGGCAAGTACTGCGTCGTGCCGTCGTCACACATAAGCGAACGCCCGACAAGGCGGGAGGACTAGAACACGTTAAGGTAGTGGGGAAAGAGGCAGGTATGTTGAATGTCACGCCGCGCACGCGGAACGGGCGATGAGAACAGGTAGCGACCAACGGGGGGTGGAAACAAGCCGGGAGCAAATGGGGCGATAAACCTACACGCAAGCCGGTCGCACATGAATGTCGCATGACGTACCGGCCAGCTCGAGGTGCCGTGCCGCGACAAAACCGCCGCCGCCGCACGCTTGCTTACGCACCCTTCTCTCCCTACGCAGGTTCATAAGAGGAAGCCCGGGCCGACAGGAAAAAAAGACAGAGACACGCAACAAAGCGGAGGCAGGGAAAAAGTGCATGCAAGGGAGAGGGGTAGAGGAAAGGGTAAAGAGCAACGAAGCCGCGAAAGGAACAAGGGGAAGCCAGCGAACGAGCAAGGGGCGCACACAGAGGAGGGGACACGGCGGGCACACGGCGAGCACAACACCGCACCGAGACACCGGAGAGGGGAGCACCGGAGGACCAAGGAAAGAGCAGCACCACGCACCACGACACGCACGGCACAGGCACCACACACACCGCACACACCCAACGAACCCCGGCAACCCACCCGGCAGTGGGCGGGCAGACGGGAGAGGGACAGCGCCTGACCCCAAGCGCCCCTCACCATGGTGGAAGGCACCCCCCCCGGGGACGCCTTTCCGCCACCCCCACAGCGAGCAACGCCGGCCCGCAAGGGCGCACGCTGTGGGGCCGGTGCTGGGTCCACACGCCCGCATCGACCGCACCCGGGACACACGGGTCGCGGAACCCTGGCTGCACGCTCCGGAAGACGAGCGGCCGGGGGAGGGACAGCGCCTGGCACCAAGCGCCCCTCACAACGGTGGAAGGCAGCCCCCCCCGGGGACGCCCTTCCGCCACCCCCACAGCGAGCAACGCCGGCCCGCAAGGGCGCACGCTGTGGGGCCGGTGCTGGGTCCACACGCCCGCATCGACCGCACCCGGGAAACACGGGTCGCGGAACCCTGGCTGCACGCTCCGGAAGACGAGCGGCCGGGGGAGGGACAGCGCCTGGCACCAAGCGCCCCTCACAACGGTGGAAGGCAGCCCCCCCCGGGGACGCCCTTCCGCCACCCCCACAGCGAGCAACGCCGGCCCGCAAGGGCGCACGCTGTGGGGCCGGTGCTGGGTCCACACGCCCGCATCGACCGCACCCGGGACACACGGGTCGCGGAACCCTGGCTGCGCGCTCCGGAGGACGAGCAGCCGGGGGAGGGGCAGCGCCTGACACCAGGCGCCCCTCACAACGGTGGAAGGCACCCCCCCCGGGGACGCCCTTCCGCCACCCCCACAGCGAGCAACGCCGGCCCGCAAGGGCGCACGCTGTGGGGCCGGTGCTGGGTCCACACGCCCGCATCGACCGCACCCAGGGCACACGGGTCGCGGAACCCTGGCTGCGCGCTCCGGAGGACGAGCAGCCGGGGGAGGGACAGCGCCTGACACCAGGCGCCCCTCACAACGGTGGAAGGCAGCCCCCCCCGGGGACGCCCTTCCGCCACCCCCACAGCGAGCAACGCCGGCCCGCAAGGGCGCACGCTGTGGGGCCGGTGCTGGGTCCACACGCCCGCATCGACCGCACCCGGGACACACGGGTTGCGGAACCCTGGCTGCACGCTCCGGAGGACGAGCGGCCGGGGGAGGGGCAGCGCCTGACACCAGGCGCCCCTCACAACGGTGGAAGGCACCCCCCCCGGGGACGCCCTTCCGCCACCCCCACAGCGAGCAACGCCGGCCCGCAAGGGCGCACGCTGTGGGGCTGGTGCTGGGTCCACACGCCCGCATCGACCGCACCCGGGACACACGGGTCGCGGAACCCTGGCTGCGCGCTCCGGAGGACGAGCAGCCGGGGGAGGGACAGCGCCTGACACCAGGCGCCCCTCACAACGGTGGAAGGCACCCCCCCCGGGGACGCCCTTCTGCCGCCCCCACAGCGAGCAACGCCGGCCCGCAAGGGCGCACGCTGTGGGGCCGGTGCTGGGTCCACACGCCCACATCGACCGCACCCGGGACACACGGGTCGCGGAACCCTGGCTGCACGCTCCGGAGGACGGGCGGCCGGGGGAGTGACAGCGCCTGACACCAGGCGCCCCTCACAACGGTGGAAGGCACCCCCCCCGGGGACGCCCTTCCGCCACCCCCATAGCGAGCACCGCCAGCCCGCAAGGGCGCACGCTGTGGGGCCGGTGCTGGGTCCACACGCCCGCATCGACCGCACCCGGGACACGCGGGTCGCGGAACCCTAGCTGCACGCTCCGGAGGACGAGCGGCCGGGGGAGGGGCAGCGCCTGACACCAGGCGCCCCTCACAACGGCGGAAGGCAACCCCCCCGGGGACGCCCTTCCGCCACCCCCACAGCGAGCAACGCCGGCCCGCAAGGGCGCACGCTGTGGGGCTGGTGCTGGGTCCACATGCCCACATCAACCGCGCCCGGGACACGCGGGTTGCGGAGCCCTGGCTGCACGCTCCAGAGGACGAGCGGCCGGGAGAGGGACAGCGCCTGACACCAGGCGCCCCTCACAACGGTGGAAGGCACCCCCCCGGGGACGCCCTTCCGCCAGCCCCACAGCGAGCAACGCCAGCCCACAAGGGCGCTCGCTGTGGGGCCGGTGCTGGGTCCACACGCCCGCACCGACCGCACCCGGGACACAGGGGTCGCGGAACCCTGGCTGCACGCTCCGGAGGACGAGCGGCCGGGGAAGGGACAGCGCCTGACACCAGGCGCCCCTCACAACGGTGGAAGGCACCCCCCCCGGGGACGCCCTTCCGCCACCCCCACAGCGAGCAACGGCGGCCCGCAAGGGCGCACGCTGCGGGGCCGGTGCTGGGTCCACACGCCCGCATCGACCGCACCCGGGACACACGGGTCGCAGAACCCCGGCTGCGCGCTCCAAAGGACGAGCGGCCGGGGGAGGGACAGCGCCTGACGCCAGGCGCCCCTCACAACGGTGGCAGGCACCCCCCCGGGGGCGCCCCTCCACCACCCCCACAGCGAGCAACGCCGGCCCGCAAGGGCGCACGCTGTGGGGCCGGTGCTGGGTCCACACGCCCGCACCGACCGCGCCCGGGACACGCGGGTCGCGGAACCCTGGCTGCACGCTCCGGAGGACGAGCGGCCGGGGGAGGGACAGCGCCTGACACCAGGCGCCCCTCACAACGGTGGAAGGCACCCCCCCGGGGACGCCCTCCCGCCACCCCCACAGCGAGCAACGCCGGCCCGCAAGGGCGCACGCTGTGAGGCCGGTGCTGGGTCCACACGCCCGCATCGACCGCACCCGGGACACGCGGGTCACGGAACCCTGGCTGCACGCTCCGGAGGACGAGCGGCCGGGGGAGGGACAGCGCCTGACACCAGGCGCCCCTCACAACGGTGGAAGGCAGCCCCCCCCGGGGACGCCCTCCCGCCACCCCCACAGCGAGCAACGCCGGCCCGCAAGGGCGCACGCTGTGGGGCCGGTGCTGGGTCCACACGCCCGCACCGACCGCACCCGGGACACACGGGTCGCGGAACCCTGGCTGCACGCTCCGGAGGACGAGCGGCCGGGGGAGGGACAGCGCCTGACACCAGGCGCCCCTCACAACGGTGGAAGGCACCCCCCCCGGGGACGCCCTTCCGCCACCCCCACAGCGGGCAGCGTCGGCCCGCAAGGGCGCACGCTGTGGGGCCGGTGCTGGGTCCACTGCCCGCATCGACCGCGCCCGGGACACGCGGGTCGCGGAACCTGGCTGCACGCTCCGGAGGACGAGCGGCCGAGGAAGGGGCAGTGCCTGACACCAGACGCCCCTCACAACGGTGGAAGGCAGCCCCCCCCGGGGACGCCCTTCCGCCACCCCCACGGCGAACAACGCCGGCCCGCAAGGGCGCACGCCGTGGGACCGGTACTGGGTCCACACGCCCACATCGACCGCGCCCGGGACACGCGGGTCGCGGAACCCTGGCTGCGCGCTCCAGAGGACGAGCGGCCAGGGAAGGGGCAGCGCCTGACACCAGGCGCCCCTCACAACGGTGGAAAGCACCCCCCCCGGGGACGCCATTCCGCCAGCCCCACAGCGAGCAGCGTCGGCCCGCGAGGGCGCACGCTGTGGGACCGGTGCTGGGTCCACACGCCCGCATCGACCGCGCCCGGGACACACGGGTCGCGGAACCCTGGCTGCACGCTACGGAGGGCGAGCGCGGCCGGGGGAGGGACAGCGCCTGACACCAGGCGCCCCTCACAACGGTGGAAGGCACCCCCCCTGGGGACGCCCTTCCGCCACCCCCACAGCGAGCAACGCCGGCCCGCAAGGGCGCACGCTGTGGGGCCGGTGCTGGGTCCACATGCCCGCATCGACCGCACCCGGGACACGCGGGTCGCGGAACCCTGGCTGCACGCTCCGGAGGACGAGCGGCCGGGGAAGGGACGGCGCCTGACACCAGGCACCCCTCACAACGGTGGAAGGCACCCCCCCCGGGGACGCCCTCCCGCCACCCCCACAGCGAGCAACGCACCAACGCACCAACGCACCAGCCACGGGACATCCGCACCCCGCCCCCTGCTCTTAGACACAGCGACATAGCAATGGCGGAACCCGCGGCACCACGCAAGACACGCCCCCGATCTCCGACGCTGGACGAAGCACACGAGGTCATCAGGGCGCTGGGACTCAGAGACGACGAAGGAGACCCCCCACAAGAGGACGCGGGCACAGACTCCGACCTGGAGGCATTGCCGGAGCCCCCCGCGGGGGGCGCGCCCGCGGAACCTGCGCCGCCGGCGGGCAGCGTATCCGCGATCTGCCCCGCGTGGAAACGGGGCCATTGCACCGGCGAAGGCTGGTGCCCCAGACAGCACCCCCAGCCCGATGCCGACGACGGAGCGTTGCCCGAGGTGAAACCCGCGGCCGCACGCGCCGCCCTACGCTACGGGGTGACGCAGGGCTGGATCCTGGATGAGACCGCGCGCGGCAGCGTGAACATCCAGGAGGCCGTCGACCGCGTCACCCACGCGGGACAGGCGGCGGTGGCCCTGCACACCCGGGGCCGCCACGGTGGACCCGCAGAGGGGATCATTGTGGATCCCTCGGGAATGGTGCTGGTCCTGGCGGCGGACATGGCCCGAGGGGTGCTCCACGTGTCCCATGTGCGGCGGGCGTGCCCACAGTGGACCATCCAGGTGTACACCCCCCCGCGGGCGTGGCCCTTTTCCACATGGGCGGTGCTCGCCGTCATGTGGCACCTGGCACCAGAGGACGCCCCTACAGGGACCGCGGAGGACATCGCCCGGGACCTCCACACCTGGCCGGCCGACCAGGAATACCCCTGGCGCAGGCCCCGGGGCGGCCTCCCGGTGGCACCAGCAGCGGAGGGGCTCAGCCTCGCGGCAACCCTCCAACGGCACCCCGACAAGTATGCACGCCACTTCCTGCAGACGGGCACGGTCCCGGCCGCCCCGCCAGACTCCGAGTGGCGATGGGAAGCAGGGGTGGCGCAACCACTGCCGGGCCCCTGGACCCTCCCGTTGTGGTACTTACCAATGGGCACCTTGGCCCACGCCACCCAGGCCGTCAAGGGGGCCTTCCCGCAGCCGCCCCTCCCCGGCGTGGCCCTGCTCCGCAGCCTGCAGGCGGGGGCTGCCTGGGTACGGTGGAGGGAAGGGAAGGGGCGCTCGAGCCCCTATTTCCCCATGGTCCAAGGCCAGGCGCTGATTCATGCCGAGGGCATGGGGACCGTGGAATGGGGGGCGATCGTGCCCGGCACGGCGTGCAGGTGGATCACGGCGGCCGCCCCACAGCCCATGCGGTCGCCACCGGCGTGCCACCGCCTCCTACGGATGGTCCCCTCATTGGCCCCCCGGCACGCCTTTACAAGGGACGTGTGGAAGGCCGTACTGAGCCACACCAGGGAGTGGCTGACGAACCCGGGTACGCGGTACCCGCCGGGACCGGTGCTCGAACAGCTCACGGCCCCCACACCCGGGGTCCTCCACGCCCTACACAGGGCGTCGGCCCTCACGAAGCAGCTCAACGATGAAGTGCTGGACCTGGCGCTGGAGCCGCTGCGGGTGCTCTACCGGCAGGCACACATCCCACCCGCGGGCACGTCCAACCGCCTAGGCCGCCTGGGGTTGCAGCGCCGCGTCGAGGCCGCGCACCCAGGAGGCGTGGTGGAACAGTGGCTAACGCTCCGCAATCCGTCCGCCGCGGAGGGCCACTGGTACCTGCACCAGCTCCTCTTCCAGCCACGGGCAGCCCCGGAACACCGCCGGCAGGACCCGTACCACACGCACCCGGAGCGCCGGGGCGCGCAAAACTACCCACAGCCAATCCCGCCCGCCCTCCCGCCGGGGCAGGGCCCGGAGGCGCTACAGCGGGGCCCCCCGCTCGACACCGCCACCACGGTACAGCAGTGGGGAGGCGACGATGCGAGCGGTGCCGAACCGGACTGCACGAACTGCGGAGCGGTGGCCTGGATGGCAGCCTGCAGGCACCTCACCCGAGATACCACGGGACTCCGGCAGTACAGACCCACGGACCGCACGGCGCTGGCGTCCGCGGTTGCGGCCGTCACCATGGGTCCAGTGGCGGCGTGGCCGGCGCAGCTGCTGCCCCACGTCCCCTGCCGCGACACGCGGCCCCGACGGCCGGCCGCGACACACGAGCCGACGGCGCCCCTCACGGCGGAGCAACTATACGTCGTCGCGGCGGCTTTGCTGGCAGACGGCGGGGAGAGCTTCGTCCACCACCACGGCCCGGCGCAAATTGCGGGGTGCATACAAGGGCCCCAGCGCGATGCATCAGACCCGTGGCATGCCACACTCCGCGGGCGCACCCGCGTCTGGGGTGCGGGCGATGGCGCACCCCCGCCCGGGCCTAAGCAGGGGGAGGCGCTGGTACTGCAGACGGCAGGATACCAAGCCATCGTACACGGCCACGCCGGAGGGTACCGGTCGCACGTCCTGGCCGGAGGCCGATGGGCGGTCTGGCACAGCACCGCCAGGCAAGGGGCATTCCCGCCCCTGTCCCACGTCGACTGGCGACAGGGGCCCACCCAGGCCTACTACATGTCGGCGGACCCCTGGCCGCTGGCGGTCCTGCTGCACACGGTCAGCGCCCCCAACAAGAGGCAGGAACCGGGGTGGGTCAACCCCCCCGCACTGGTGTGGAGCCCCGACCAGGAGGAGCATCTACGGGCCGCGTGGCAGGGAGACGCCATCAGGGCCACGGACGTCCCGGACCTCCACGCGGGGCCCATCACGCACGCCCGCCCAGCGGCTACCCTGGCGGTGGCCCAACGGGGGCAGCAGAACCCACGGTGGGTGGTCTGCATGTTCAGCCCGGCGGACGCGCACGTCGTCGTCTGCGACCCTGAACGCCTGCCGGGGCCCGAAGCCGTGATCCGCGTGGCAGACTGCACACGCATGATCATCAAGGCGCTGCGGGAGGGCGAACACCACGCCCTCCTGCTCCAGGTCAGGCTGAAGGACAACGCCCGGGCGGCGAGGCCGGGAGTGTGGCCGGCAGCGGCGCACCCCGCCGACCTGGAGCTCCAGCTGGCGGTCCCGACCACGGTGTACCACTGGCTACAGGCCTTCCACGACCTGCGGTGGAGGGGCAAACCCGACCGCCAAATCGGCTCCACGCACTGGCAAACGTGGCTGCAAGCAGACGTGCAGCGCGATGCCATCCGAGGCCTCGGGCCCGCGCCCGCGACGCGAGCCCTCGATGCGGCGGCCCCGGGCCGCACGCTGGCACCACACACGGTGCCGCTGGCCAACCTGCCCTTCGAACCAGCGGCGGAGGGCGCCATTCGGAAGTCGGTGCAGCTCCCCCCGGCGCGAGGGGCCACGGAGCCGACGAAATGCCCCCTGTGCGCGGACAAGTACTACACCAGCGGGGCGATGCTGGAACACCTGGCGTGGCACGCGGTGCACGCTGCGGCCCCGGCGGACGGCAAGGAGGCGGCCGCCAACATCCTGCAGGGGAGAGCACGGAGGTCCCCGTGGCACGCCCCGTACACCCGGCGCCCCCCGCCCCAGGCAGCCGACCACGCAGATGGAGGTGAGGAGGCACCCGGAGCGGCCCCGGGGGCCGGCGGTGCGGCCCCACCAGGGCCCATGTCCATCCCCGCGGGACTGGCCCCCCTGGCCCCCCTGACTCCCCCGGTCCCCCGGGCCCCCTTGTGGGCCCCGCTGGGAACGGGCTCAGCGGATGCGGCGCACCCAGATGCCCTGGCGGCACCAGCGAACCCGGCGGCGATGCCGACGCGGGATAGCTGACTCCAGGAGGACACGACGGGCGACGCCCTGTGGCTCCTCTCGTGGAACCTGCGCAACGGCCTCGTGCCGCCAGACCGGTCCCTCCGGGACACACTCCGGCGGCGCAGGGGGCCGGCGGCCTGCACCGACAAGGAGCACCTCATCACCGGCATGCTGCCCCAGGAGGGGGGCTTTGCCATCATGCTCCAGGAAACGGGGATCGCCACCAGGGCGCAGGAGATGCACGTGGCCGCGGCGCTCCGGGACAAGGGGTACACCGCCTACTTCAGCAGCCGGCTGGCGGAGACGGGGGCCACCTCCACCTCGAGAGGGGGGGGCCTCCTCACCGCGGTCAGCAGCAAGTACGTGGCGGAGCACGAGGTGCTCAGCTTCACGGAAATTGTCCCCGGGAAAGCCGCGGCCCTGGAGATCCGCACGGACGGGGGAGGCCTCACCCTCATCAACGTCCACGGGCCGCAAGCAGGTTGCTCCCCGTGGGCGGGACGGGCGGCGTTCTGGGCCGACATACAAATGTATGCCACGGCACGCAGCCTCGGCGGGAGACACCCGGTGATCATCGCCGGTGACACCAACATCTACATGGATGTCCCCGCCAACCCGGCCACGGAGCATTTCCGAGCGGGCTGGGAAGCCTGCGGCTTCCGAAGAGCCGCGGCGGGCGGAGAGGAGGACATGACCCCCACGCTCCACCCGTCCCAGCACAGGGTGGACACTTTCCTGGTCAACGAGCCCCTCCTGCCGTGGTCCCTGCGGGAGAGCGTCTGGGCTCGCGGCATGGCACACCCCCAGGTGGTCGGCTCGGACCACCTCCCGGTCCGCCTGGCCCTGCCGGGCCTCCTCAGCGCAGCGGGGCACGCGGCGATGCCCACCCCCTACAGCCACACGGAAGGCCGCCTCCTCCCGTACGACGCCGAGGCCGCGCCCGTCCAACACTGCCTGTGGGCGGCGGTCACCGCCGCGCAGGATGAACCCTCACTGGCGCCCTGGCTGGGTCCCGCAGAGCAGCACGACTACGGGTCCATGCCCGCGGCTGCGGTGGGCAAGGTGTTCGAACACCTCCACGCGACGCATGACGCCCTGGCGCGCGTGGTGGGACGCCGGCAGCCGTCTCCGGCGGGAGCGGACCCGGCGGAGGGGAACCCCCGGAGAGCGGAAAGCAGCTCCAGGCAGCGGTCCTCCGCTATGACACCCTGGCAGCGCGCGCCCCGGCAGCGTACCAGGCGGACGCGGCCAGGCATGGCATCCGGTCCGAGGCGGCGCTCCGGCTCACGGAGGAACTGCAGAGTGTGTCGCCCGGGTTCCGCCCGACCACGCAGGGCCAGCTGCAGGAGGAGCTGGAGAGGCAAGCAGCCGCCCTCGAGGAGGACATTCGCCAGCTCCGCGCCCTCCTGGCGGCAGACCGCAAGCGCGCCATCAAGGAATTCTGGCGCCGCCACGCCCCCGACATCGCCCAGCGGTGGGAAGCCGTGCGGGGAGCCATAGAGGTAGAGGCCCCAGGCCCGTCAGGCCTCTGGAACGTGCGGGTTCCCAACACCCAAACGCTCCTCACGGAGGCCCACGACGTGATGTTCGCAGTTCGCGCCTTCTGGCGAGAACTGTATGACAAACGCCCGGTGGACCTCCCGGGTTTCCAGGCGGTCCTCGGCCGCCACGTCCCCCGGGTCCCTGAGGGAGCCTGGACACAGGTCCAGCAGTACTCCATGCAGGACCTGAAGTCCGCCCTGGACAAGGCCGATGGCAAGGCCCCAGGCCCCAACCACGTGGAGGCCCGCTTCATCAAGGCCCTCCCGGCACCCGTCCAGTGGCTCCTGGTCCACTCCTCCCGGGCCATCCTCCGCGGCGCCCCGCCACCGATGCACTGGAGGGACGCGCACATCTGGCTCAGCCCCAAGGTACCGGGCTCTGCCAGACTGGACGACTACAGGCCCATAGCCCTGGGCCAGCTGGACATGAAGCTGCTCACGGGCCCCCTCACCCAGCGCATCACGGAGGTGCTCACACGGCACGGGGTGGTCAGCGACTGGCAGCAGGGGGCCCTCCCTGGCTCCAACACAGGCCCCCCGCTGTTCATGGCGCAGCGGCAGCTCCAGCGGGGAAGGCCCAACTACGTCTTCTCCTTCGACGCCCGCAAGGCCTTCGACACCGCCCCACACGGCGCCCTCCACCTCATCCTGCGCCACCTCTCCGTGCCGCCGGACATCATTGACCTCCTGCTCTTCCTCCACACGTGCGCCAGGCTGCGCATCGTCACGGCACACGGGCTAACGCAGCCCGTCTACATGCTACGCGGCGTCCGGCAGGGCAACCCCGAGAGCCCCCTGCTGTACGCGCTCCTCCTGGAGCCTCTACTCCGGGCACAGGGGCACCGCCTGCGCCCGCCAGGAGGAGCCGAGCACGGCCTCATCCAGGCCTATATCGACGATTTGCTGGTAGTGGCCCACACGCTGCAGCACTTCGTCGAGGGCGTGGAGGCGGTGGCCGCGTACCTGGGGATGATGGGCATGGAGCTCAACCCCCGCAAGTGCGCCATGGCCACCACGGAGGGGGTCCCGGGCCTGCAGCTACGCCTCTGCCCCCACCTGGAAAACCCGTGGCACTGGGTACCAGCGGCGGAGTCCGTCCCCTACCTGGGACTCCAGCTGCAGCCGGACGGGGAGTTCTCCCTGCAGCGCAAGCACCGGCTACGCCTGGCGGCAGTGCACCACTGGTGCCTTAACACCCTCGCGCCACCGAAAGTGGTGCAGGACGTCATCCTGGCGATCCTCGGAGGGGTGACGCAGTACGTCGCCCCTTTCATCGCCGACGACTCCGACACTGCACGCCACCTGGACCACATCACGGCCCAGGTCGCGAAGGACAGGGCACGATACGCCTTCGACGCCTCGCGGGACAGCCTGCAGGATGACCGGACCCTGGGGCTTACACGGGTGCCCACGCGGTGCCAGCAGGCAGCGGTGGCCCTCGTGGGTACACTCGTCCACCACCGCGCAACCTCCGTGCGCGCGGAGGTCACCAAGATGTTCTGGGAGATAGCCGGCGCGCACGGAATATGCCCTGAGGTGCACTACCCCGTCCCGGAGTTCGCAACTCTGGCGGGAGGCGACTGGGTCCAGCGCATACCCCGGGCCCTGGCCGCCCTGGGAGTGGGACTGTACAACCCCATCGAGTGCCCCAGGGCGGCTCATGTCCAACTACAGTCCCCGCCGGGCAAAATCGTCACGCTGCGCACCGCCAAGCTGCGACACCGCGACACGTGCCGCCTGACGGTGCCACACGCAACACCGTGGCATGGGCACCACGGGCCACGCCACCCCTTCCCCGACAACGACGATCCGTGGCCGACGGCGGTGCGGGAGTGCCTCGACCAATGCGCCGATGAACACCTCCATTACTGCCGCCGCGAGCAAGGGCCCACCAACCACCCCGGGTGGCGCGATGCCCTGGCCCACCTCTTCCACACCACCGGCACGCGGGACCCCCGCCTGAGACTCGTCCACCCCACGAGGGCTAAGCAGGACGCCCACACCGGCCCACGGGTGACCCCAGACGGCCTGCACCTCCACGTCGGGGGCTACCGCCGCCGGAACGGCCTGTCCCCCCCCACGCGGGGGGCGGCGTACCACCCGCCGGCGGCCCTCATGTACATCCTCCGCGACGTACTCGCGGAAAGCGAGCACCAAGAGCCCAACGCGGACGTGGCGTGGCCAGAGCCCTTACGCCCCCGGCCCCACGCGCCGGTGCCGTTGTGGCTGGTGACCACAGACGACCAGTGCACCCAAGCGGCGGGACAAGCGCAGCTCCGGGCCGAGTGGGTGATAGTGCAAGTGGGGGCAGGCCAGCCCGAACCCCGTGGACTCCCCCGTGGCACCGCCCTACTGGTGGCTACGGGGGTGCCGCACGACCCACACATGGCGGTGCACGCGCTGGAGGACCGTCCGGAGGACACAGGACACTTGGTGGTACACCAGCGCGGAGGCCCGGCGTGGCTCAAGGAACATGTGACGGCGCTACGGTCCTGGACAAGCACGGTCGCCGGAGCGGAGATCCGGCTGCACGACCACCCGGCGATCAGCCCAGGCGACACCAGGGCGCTGAGCATGGACCAACTGACCCACTGCCACCCCGACGTCCGGTGGCACTCCACCGACCTCAACGCGGGGTGGCTCAGCCCCACCGGATACTACTGGATCCCGGAGGCCTGGGGACACACCTCCTCTGACGCATCCGGGGGCGGACCCTGCAAACACGCCACCAGCGTCGCTCTCGCCGCCGACCTCACCCGCACGTGGGCGGTGGCCATCTCGGGCACGGTGCCTGACGGAGAGGGGGTGGCCGCCTCCCTCCCCCTGCATTACGGTGCACACAGACCATGGGTCCACACGGTGGACGCCGAGGTCATCCTCCACCTCCTACGGCACGCAGATCGCGAGCGAACCACGGGGGTCCCCGCGGGCGCAGCGAAGGTGGTCAACCAGATGCCCCTGAGGTGGCTCCGGGACGGCCTGTGCGCGCGGGGGCAACACGCCGGGCACCCGTTCTGGTACGTCCGAGCCACCTCGCACCACAGTGACGCCCTACTGCACAAGGCGGACTGGGCGGCGTCCCAGGACACCGTCTTGCAGAACACGCCCCCGGACCCTGGCCACGCCCAACTCATCGTCGCCGGCCGTGACGGCCATCTCGATCTACGGCCCCCCACGATGCGGGTGCTCGGCGAGGTCGCACAACGGGCGCAGACGGACCATGCGCTGACGCACCGGGGACACACACCTCTGGGCGCGGCCCACGCCACGGCCTACGTCCACGCCTGGGACCTCACCGCGGCGGCCACCAACCGCCGGGCGCTGCGGGCCCGAGACGGCCACACGCCGGTGCAGCGCAGGCTCCGCGTCCGGAAGGAGCGGCTCTCCGGCGTCGCCATCGTCCCGCAGCCGTGCCTTTTCTGCGGCGGCCCGGAAGAGACCCCGGTGCACATGCACGTGGGCTGCACCCACTCGCGGCTCCTCTGGCCCCACTACCGCCAGGCGGTGCACGAGGCGGCCCGCCACCTCCCACCTGGGGACAAGGCCCTGTGGGTGGCCTAGTGGCGCTCCGCAGGCGCCACGTGGACGGAGGTGTTCTGCTCCGGACTGGTGCCCGAGGACGCGGAGGCGCAGCTCCGCGCCATAACCCGATACGACCCGCCGGGAGGGACCTCGGTGGACGACTTCCTCCACCACATGCTCCGGCTAGGGGACTTCGCGTGGGAGCTTCGCAACCACCGGCTGGAGCAACTCCTCCACGACCCCCTAAGCGCGGCGGCCCGGGCGCACCGGTGGCTCATTGCGGCGGAGGGCGACCACCCTCCCCCTCCCCCGCGCCCTGACAAGGACTTCGTAGCCTCCCTCCGTGTTGTGAATGGCACTCTGGAGTGCCCACTCCAAGAGGGCCCCCACCCGTATCAGGACCTGCCGGGGGGGTTCTCGAGGCACCTGCAAGACGCCCTTTTCCCACCGTGGATCATCGGGCGCGGCTCCATGACCGCATGGGAGGCGCGCATCGTGGGAGAGGAGTGGGCGCGGGAGTGGGGCCGGTGGTGCGCCGCCACGCGCGCCCCGGGGACCCCTGCGCAACGATACGCCGCCATCCCGCTCCGGGGGTGGGGGCCGGACACCCGGCCGAGACCCACCATGGTCCGAGGGGCGGGACCTGACCGCCCGTGGGACGCGGCGACAGGGGAATGGACGACAGGGGACGTATCCTCACTCGTCAGGACGCCCGTCCCGCCCCGCATCGTCCTTCACACCGCCAACGTGCTCCGGGCCACGGAGATACGCACGTGGGGACACGCTGCGGCCACCGTCCGGTGGCAACCCCCAGAGGACGGGGCCACCCAACTCACCGTGGCGCACTTCAAAGCGGGGGGGCCGGTATACGACGACGCCCTGTCCCGGCTGGGCGACACCCAGGGGCCCTTGCTCCTCATGTTCCCCACCGGTATCGCAGCCGCGCTGCGCCAGGAGCTGGACAGCTGCGAAGGGCTGCGAGTGGGGTGGGAAGCGGTCGCGGACGGCACCCTACTGGCCCTCCTCCACAGGGACACCGCGAACGGGTGCCAATGGGACGCGCTGACGCCCCACCTCACCGGGCGCCACGTGTACATGGCGAGCCCCCCCCAGGGGCACCCCCGCCCGTCGTGGGACGACCTCATCGCTGCCTTCCACGACCACGGGATCCTCCCCGGCGACACGTGGCAGGAGGTCCAGCGGAAGACGCTTGGCAAGGACTACCGGCGCCGCGTCCGCGCCCGCTTGCTGGAGATCCGGGACCCCCTCCGACAGAGGTGGGACGACCTCTGGCTCCGCCATCTCGACCCTTGGTCTCCGCCCTCCCACCTCCCGCACACCTGCCGACTCTGCGGAGAGTGTGACACGGTGTCCTCCGCAGCAGCGACAGGCGCCAACAGGTGCGAGCGGTGCACCCAGGTAGCCGCGTGCCCCTGGCCCGAACCTCCCGCAGGTCCGCGCAGGCGCACAGAGGAGGAGGCCTTGCGCCGGCGCATCGAGGGGGCACACACCCCCTCAAACGAACAGGCGGGCCCCGCGGGCGCTGCCCTTCTATGGATCCACGTGCACCTGCGGGACCCCACATCCATTGCGCACCTGTCGCACGTGTTCGCCCCCTAACCCCCACCCGCCGCCGCCCTTTGCAGAGCCCGCAGCACCATGCCACGCCGACGGGGGGATGGGCCGGGGCACGCCAGGGCCCGCCGCAGAGCGCAGGAGGCGGCCGTCCGGGGCCTGGTGGCGGACGCGGTGGCGGAGGCAAAAGGAGCGCACGCTGCCGCACGGTGCGACCTGGAGGGCAGTGCGAGGGCCTTCCTCAACGAGACCGCCCTCCCGGCCGTCCGCGCCCTGAACGGAGCGGGAGCCCCTACGTTGCTCCCGGCAATGCACCGGATCGTGAACCCCGTCCGGCCGGGGCTCATCAGCCCGGAAGCGGCCCTCTACGGGCACTGGATGGAGTGGCGCGAGTCCAACCGGTCGGGCCGGCCCCTGTCCATGGGGGACGCCCTCCGGCTGACGGGGGCGGGGTCTGCCATGTCCCTCCGCAGTAGCGCCCCAGCCCTGCTGCACGCCCTCAGGACGCGCTACCCCGGGGACGCGGCCCCGTACCTGAACCAGGCGCGGGCCACGTACCCGGGGGGAGTGTCCGAGCTGGATGCGGCGCTCCACCTTCTACACCCGCCGGACGAGGACCTGGAGGTGGGCGAGGTCACGGTGTTCGTGGAAGGCGCGGACGAGGCAACCGCCCGCCCCCGGCCGACCAACCCGGTGTATGACGGCACCGGGCCTACCCCCCCGTACGCCGTCGTCTACGAGGCGTTCCCCAGGGAGCCCACTTGGTGCCCCGCCCTCCCACCGGCGACGCACGCGCCCCGCGGCTGGGCTAACCCAGACCTGTCCCCCCCCCTCTCCAGGACCAGGGGTGCCCACCACAGGGGGCAGGTCCTCTGGCAAGAGTGCCCTGGCACCCCCCTCCTCCTCCTCGTCGTCGCGTCCCGCGGGGGCTCGGGGCGGATCCTGGGAATCACCCCCACCCACCTCTATGGGGCCACACCTGTACCCCGCCCCCCCCTCCCGGCGCCCGCGGCGCGGGACGGAGTACACACCTTCCTGCGCACACAGGAGGTCACCGCCGTTACGGGGGTCCATCTGGTGCGGCTGCCCCCGGCACCGCTCGACGACCCCCGGGGGCCCAGGGCCCTGAGCCCCGTCCCAGACTGGGAGCTGTGGCGCGACGCGTGGGCCGCGTGGCTCCCCCGCCTCCCCTCCCAATGCCGGTGGATGGCCGCGGACCCCCGGCCATGCGGGGCTGACGCCACAGCCGGCCCCCCACCCCCTCCCCCCCCCCCCCCCGCAGAGCACCACACGGCACTGCCCACGGCACGGCACTGATGCACCAGGAGGTAGTGGGAAGGGCGCGCCTGCCACCACGCATGCCTACCAGAGTGACAGTAATGGCAGACTCCGATGGGTCCCTCGGGCGGGACGACCGCCACCACCGCCGGTCCCGCTCCCGCTCCCCCGTCTCCTCCCCAGAGTGGACGGGGGAGACCCTCGCGGAGCGCGAGGAGCGGAGGCTGGCGGAGGCGGCGGTGGTCGGACCGCCGCTGCCGGCCCGGGAACCTGGGCCAGCCGAGACGGCCGCCCCCGCCGCCCAAGCGGCCAGCCCCGCCGCCCCGCCCCGCCCTGACGCGCAGGAGGCGGAGACCGCGGCGAGCCACGCCGCGGCCCCGGCCGCGGCCCCCGGCACACCGCCGGCAACGGCCGCGCAGGAGAGCAAGCAGGGCGCAAGAGGGGTTGCGACGGGCCCTACACGGGCCGTGGGCGCCCCGCCGACGGCCGCCGCGGCAGCAGCGAAGACCGAGAAGGATGTGCGAGAGTCTGCGACCGCGGCCACGGGCGCCTCGTCGGCGGCCGCCGCGGCAGCGAAGGAGAGTGCGGAGGGCGCGAGAGGGGCTGCGGCCCCTGGCGCGCTGCGCAAGCGGGGGAAGAACCCCGCACGGGCCGCGGACGCCTCGCCGGCGGCCGCCGCAGCAGCGGCAGTGGGCAGGGAGAGCGAGAAGTACCGCGCCCACGCCAACCCCGCCCACACCCACACCAGCCCCCCCAAGCCGTACCCCCCCAAGCCCTTCCCCCCGGGGCGGGAGCGGCATGACCGCCCCCCGAAGCGCGAGCGCTCACCGCCGGGCGTCACGCTGCCGCAACTGCAAAGGCAGCGGGACGCCCGGCGAGTGGTCCAGGAAGGGCGCAGCGGCGAGGGGGAGGGGAGCGGCGGACGGCGTGACAGGCAGGGGGCAGGGGAGGGGTCGGGGCACGGGAAGGGCGCGCGGGAGCGCGGGCAGGAGGCCCAGGTGCAGGGGACGGGGCGAGGGGTGGTGGGAGAGCGAGCGGGCCGGGGCGTGGTGGACGAGAGGCGGGACCCGCGACACGGGCAGGGGGTCGGGGAGGGGCCAGGGCACGGGAAGGGTGTTCAGGGGCGCGGGCAGGGTACCCAGGCGCAGGGGGCTGGACAAGGGGGGATCGGAGAGCGAGCGGGCCGGGGTGTGGGGGACGAGAGGCGGGACCCGCGACATGGGCACGGGACCGGAAAGGGGCCCAAGGGCAAGGGCAAGGGCAAGGGCAAGGGCCCCAAGGGACAGGAGGGACGGGGCACGGGAGCCCAGGGGGGAGGGCGGGGCGAGGGGAGGGGGGCAGAGGGCGGGGCACCCCCGCAGCCGGAAGTGCAGCCGGTGAGGTGCATCCCCCCCGGCATCCAACAGATGCCGGCACACCACACCTACCACCACCACCACCACCACCACCACCACCTCTACAACATCGACCCTGACGCCGGCGAGCTCATCCCCCCCCAACCCCCACGACACCAGCACCAGCAAGCCCCCCCCGCGCCGAGGGCGGAGCCGGCGCGGCTGGCCTCGGCGGAGGGGGGACGGGGCGTGGCATCGGCGCCGCAGGTGCAGGAGCAGCGAGGGGGGCCGGCACAGGGGGCGGAGGAGAGCCGGCCGTGGAACGTGAACTGGGGCGCAGTCCCGGACCCGCTGGGGGGGGAGACCCTCCCCCTGGTGGGGGAAGTGTACGGGTGGTTGTGCTGGGCCAACCAGGGGACCTCCAGGAGGTCGCGGAACCGGCCCTTCGATGCCGTGCTCCTCCGGAGGGACGGAGGACACCGGGAGGCACCCCCGGGGCGGTGGGCGGCACCAGAGGACCACGAGAGGGTCCTCAGGTCAGTGATCCGGGCGGCGTGGCCCGACAGGGAGCCGACGTGGCCGGCCTTCCTGGAGGGGGGAGCGGTGCTCAGCATCACGGATGCGGACGCCAACAACTGGCTCCCCCGGGCTCTGCGTAGCGCCCTCGCCCACTGGCGCTACCGCCGGCACAACCCGCCGCCGCCGCAGCCCCAGCCCCCACACAAGCGGCAGCGCAAGTGAAGGCCCAGACGGCGGGCACGGGAGGGGGGGATGGGCCCCCTGACCCACGCCCCCCCCACGGTACGGCACGACGTGCGGGGATGCGCCGCCACCCGCGGGAGGGAGTGCGGGGGCGCCAAGCGCGGGGAGGAACCGGCTGCCCCGCAACCTGCTAACCACTGACCGCTAACCATCAGCCACCCCCGGCCGGCCGGCGCCGCGCGGCAACGGCCGGGGAGGTGAGGGCCCCGGCGAGGGCCTGCGCGGGCATCCAGCTCTCGGTAGGGGCTGGCCCCCGGGACCAGGGCCGCCATGCCGCCCCCGCCCCCCCCCAACGTGCACGACGGAGCAGGAAGGAGGCCGCGCCCCACATGACCCTCCCGTAACCACAGCCCGCTCCGAGGTGACGGAGGGAGGGTGTCAAGTCAGATGAGGCCCCCAGGGGGGCGGTCCACGGGCCGCCCCTCACCCCCCCCACCACGGGGCGGCACTTCAGCCCCGACCGCAAGCGCGCGCCGGAAGGGAGAGCACCGGCGACGCGGAGAGAGCCGGGAAGGAGTACCACAGGCCGCCGCCTGGAACGAGAGCAGGGAGGCCGCGGCGCGACACCCCCCCCCCCCCCCCCCGCCCCCCCGCCGGCCCGCCGGCCGCAGGGGCCCCGGCCCCCACCCCCCGAGGCTGAAGGGACGGACCCCCCCGCCCGAGAGGGGAGCCGGAGTGTGACCCGCCCCGACGCCCCAGCCGCCGGCTCCAATGGGGGCCGTGAAGAGCAAGTGGGCCCGCGCCTGCGCACCGGGACGCCGCGCAGATCGTGCCCAGAGAAGCCGGGTGGGCGCGAACCGGAATGGTATGGGTGGCCACGCCCCCCATGGACAGCACGACGCCAAGGGACGCCCGCTTTGTTGCCTACCCAGGGAAGGCGGCCCCGCAACCCGCTAACCACTGACCGCTGACCCTCACGGCCACCCTCGGCCGGCCAGCGCCGCGCGGCAACGGCCGGGAGATGAGGGGCCCCAGGGAGGGACTGCGGGAGGATCCGGCACTCGGTAGAGGGGGGCGGGGGAAGGGCGCGACCCCCCTAGCCGATGGCTGGCCCCCGGGGCTGGGACCGCCAAGCCGCCCCCCCCCCCCTTTTTTGGCCGACAGGGGGCATCGCCAGGGAACCGGAGGACCCCCCCTCACTCCCCCCCCCCCCCCCCCCCTCCCACACAGGCCCGAGAGCAGGCGGGGTGGCCCCTCCCCCCCCCCCCGCACCCACCCCAGCTGGGGAGCCACAGGCGCGGCCCTCCGCCCCCCCAGGGCCGGGGGGGCGCCCCCACCCACAGGAGGAACGGCGACACGGTAAGGGCAGCGGCGGCTGGACCTGCCCCCACGAACCCACACCGGCGTGCCGGAGCAACGCGCACAACGGAGCACGAAGGAGGCCGCGCCCCACATGACCCTCCCGTGACCACAGCCCACTCCGAGGGGAAAGAGGGGGGGTTTGCAGGTCAGCCGGGGCCCCCAGGGGAGCGGTCCACGGGCCGCCCCTCACCCCCCCCCGCCCCGGGGCGGCACGTCAGCCCCGACCGCACGCGCGCGCCGGAGGGGAGGGCCAGAAAGGGGTACCACAGGCCGCCGCCCGGAACGAGAGCGGGGAGGCCGCAGCGCGACACCCCCCCCGAAGCAAGGGGAATGGGCCCCCCCACCCGAGAGGGGGGCCGGAGTGTGACCCGCCCCCCCGCTCCGGCCGCCGGCCCACAAGGGGGCCGCGAAGAACAAACGGGCCCACGCCTGCGCACAGGGACGCCGCACAGATCGTACCCGGAGAGGCTGGGTGAACACGAACCGGAGTGGTATGGGGGGCCACGCCCCCCATGGACAGCGCAACGCCAGTGACGCCCGCTTTGTTGCCTGCCCAGGGAAGGCAGAGGGACGGAAAGAGACAGAGCGACCCCCCGCCCTGCAGTCAGTCGGCGACCCGGTGGTGCTACTGCCCGCCACTTACCCCAGTGCACGTCAGTCGGCGATCCAACGCACCCCACCCAGCCCCCTCCCCAGTCCCGACCCCGTGCGCGTGGACTGCGCGTGGACAGCGCACAGCCCCACCCTCAGGGCAGGATACATAGCCGACGACACCCCTCAGTGGCGTAAGAGACTCCCGCGGACGAGGGCACCCCCCCGGGGACGCCCAGCCGCCGCCCCCGCAACCCCAAGCCAAGTAGGGGGGAACCGGGACCGGACCGCCCCCCCCCAAGCGCGCCAGACGGAGCACGGGACCGGGGCAGGACACGCGGAGGGGCACGGACCACATGGAACGGCCCTACCAGCGCCCAGTGCCGGGACCACGCGAGACGCGCGCGCCACACCACCCAGCGGGGAGCGGACACCGCGAGAGCGCGAGCGCACACACACGAAAAGGACACGCGGGGACCACCAGAAGGGCAACCGGACCGAGCGCGCGGAACGCACAGACCACCTGGAATGGCGTACCAGCGAGCGAGGGTAAGGGACACCCGGACGGGACGGCCCGCCACACGCAACGCGGGATACGCGGGGCGGGAAGGGGGAAGAAGGGGAAACACAACACCAGGAACCGGCCCGAACCCCCCCGAACCGGCCGCGAGCGCCGCGCACACACAGACGGAACACTGCACCCGCCAAGGCAGTAGTGGCGCACAGCGCCACGCCCCAACCCCTAGGCTAGGCAGCCACCGCGCCAGCCCAAGGGGGTCCCACTGGCGACAAGCCAGTAGCACGGGCCCGGCGGCGCCGGTGCCCCGGGCGACCACGCATTAGGGGGGCGACGCAGTGGGTAAGCGCCCGCGGCCACGGCTGCGAATTGATGCACTGACCGGGGAGTGGCGAAACGGGGACGCCGGGGAAGGACGGGGCTCCGAGCTCTGTGAACCCGGGGGACTCCGCCACCAGGCAGGAGGTGCGTCTTGGAGGGCCCCCCACTAGGACCCGGTGGGGAGGATATCACCTGGCCCGACCAGGTGGCCCCCCGGGGCCGAAAGGCGTCTAGTACCCGCAAAATCAAACCTCAAACCTCAAACCTCCCAGTCTCCTCCAACTCCTCCGCAGCGGAGCAGAGATTGCAAGCCTTGCGGCATTGCCTTTCACACATGGAGGCCAGGTCCTCCGTGTCCAGCCCATGTCCTGCAAGGGCTCTCCGTTCTGAGCATCTTCGCTCTTCTCGGGCTTCCCAGTCCGGCATCGACTCGACGGACTCCACGATCTGCACCCAGGGCGTCCTTGGGCAGGGCTCATGAGGGCCCAAGTCCCCGCTGCGGCGGTAGGGGGCAGGTACTCCTCTGCTACCATAAAGAAGGTCCCTACCAGGACCGGCCCCTGCTGTACCCCTTCCACCATAACCCGTCACTCCTAGGGTCTTGCTCCTCACCAGGGTCTGCATTTCCCCAAAAAAAAGAAAAAAACTCCTTCACACAGACCCTTGCAATACCCCAGCACAATCCAAATCCAATCCACACTGCGGGCTTCCGTTCAGCACACTGGTTGTCTCACGGTGGCGGGCATGTAAAAGAATTGCACCAAAGAGGAAGCCCTGAAATTGGCATATGAACACAAATAAAGCAAGGTTGGGGAAAGATGGAAACATACACAATCACAGACATAGACCCCTCATTCCCTGAACTCAAGACCTTCCCTTGACTCGCCAACATGATGCCCTGAACCCAGTCAAATAAGATGGCTAAATGCCATGTGTCAAAAGTCACTACATAAACCCCAAAAATGTGTTCACTCCCAAGCCTCTAAATCCTAGCCCAATAGGGGAGGTGGCGTGTCATGGCCTAGAGTAGCACTCAGGACCATGCCCTACCCTGACATAAACTTGGTTGGACTTGGAGCTGATTGGGCTTGGAGAACTACCCCATGAAGATGACCTCATAACCTAGCAAAATCAGGCAATTCACACCATAGTGCCCAAAATTTAATTATATACTCAAAAATGCATACGGCAAATATTCAAATGCTCCATGCATGTGTCAAACCGGAAAGTAATATACAAGGGTGATATGAACCAAAGGTCCATGCCCAAGAATATCCCATCATTGGCTCCGAAACCCCTCCGGTTATGTACATGACATGCTTCACAAGTCAACTCATGAATTTGAGACCTAATTTTGTGAGGCCTCGTGTGCCAAGCCAAAGTGACCACGTGATCCGGCATATGGTGAGGTACAACACCGAAGCATATACCAACATATAAGCAACATACCATAGGTCACAGATCTCTAGGCACTTTATTGTTAGCCGACCAGTTGAGCACATAAAACACAAAAATGAGCATAACATGAGGTCAAAAACATGCAAATAATGCCAAATTCAAGATAATTACAATAGTATATAACTTCGCTCACCCATGGTTTCAACATATGATTCAAAACACAATTGCTTCCGACTATTTGCAAACAATCCCCCCACTTGGATCCCCACATGGACGCATAGGGACACCTTCGAACCTCCTCCCAACACGCACCATGAAAATGGGAAAAATGATAGTGGCGCTTGTGGGTCGCTCCGTAAGCCCTCCCACATGCACTGTATGAGCGGTAGACTTAGTTTAGCGCTATGGAGTTCACCATTGTGACATGGGCGTAGCCCTTGCCACGTATGACTCCATATATCTTCCTACAAACGGAGATATATAACATGGGCGTGAGCATATCGAAGCACATACCATGCATATAACACATACCCTCAAAACGTGGCTCCCACCATGGTATGCCATGCCCTTCCATGGACATAACTACACGTTAAAAATACGTAGGAACCCAAGGAAAGTTTCTATGCGACACCAACACTCATGCCGTACACTCGGAAGTTGCATTAAAATATTCGCTTGCATGGCCCAAGAGTTATATATCACTTTCTACCCTCTTGACCATTATCCCTTGCTATACCAGGCATGTGTACACATCAAGGGCGTTTGATGCTTCGTAAATTAAGTTGAGACCAAGGCGGTTTCAACCCAATTCTCGAAATTGGTATTCCTCGCCGTAAGCCAGAGATATGACCCTTCAAAGTGGCTACACGAATCAATTTTGTGTCTCCTTTATCTCCATGAAAAACAAAGGGCATAACCAAAGGTAGGTTGATTCGTGATCGGGGAAAACTGTAGGACCACTCGAGATTCATCATATCAAGTGCGGCGGTGTGGAAGTCGAAAATCCGATTCTGAAAGTCTGAAAGGATCGCATTAATTTTGCGAGTGTATAACCTGAAAATTGCGGAAGCAACGAACCCTTTACTGATGAAATCTGACCCTTCATCGGGGTTTCCGCCAAAATATCTGTAAATAACAGTTAACCAATCGGTTACCGCAAAATCGCGAGCCAACTGACAGTCGCCGATACATTGACAATCAGAACGGAAGGAGGAAAAATTACGGAAACATTATGATAAAAAAACCCTGTTGATTCCTGATATTCTGATATATAAATCTCAGCTGGCGGCGCCTCGGTCCTGAATATGGCCGCTCATAGCCGGAATGGCCAAACCTATCACACTATCACATCAGGTTAGATCGGGTGGATGGGAGAGTATGATATCAGCCAATGGCGGCTTGGCAGCACATAGATACACACCCCAAGTGACCCAAAGATGGCCACGGGGGTCCAAACCAGCTTCAGGCCTTCGTGGTAATGGGGCGAGGGAAAAGACGGCCTTGATGCCCGATCCCTTATGGAGGAGCTCGTTCGGCTTTACCACTCTGGACTCGCGTCGTGGATATGGACATGGTGCGCCCAAGGAAGGACCCGTGGGGACTCTCCCCCAGACTGCGGCCTTGGGAAGCCTGGGGTAGCCTGATGGATCTTTGTGGTCGTATTCGACCTGTGGGACCACCTCGGTCGTCGTGTGACGCCTATGTTGGCCGTGTATGCCACTGCCACTGTGGTAGTGACCGTCGCAGCCGGCACCCGGTGCGCCTAGTGAGGTTAACGGGTCCTTTGGATGCCGCACCATCGCCGCCAGGACCCGGCACTTGATACTTGATACTATACTTGCAGTTACTAACAGCTACAGCACCGTACCTGTCTTACTGTCGGATTGTACTGGGCAACCTAACCCGCAAATCGGCCCGAAGTGAGGATGTGACACCCCCCCCCGTTCAGGAGATGGTCCTGGGTACCCGCTGCCATGCTTGGGTGTTATCAAGCCCCCCCCAGGGGTTGCTCTAAGGAGGGGGCTGAAGCGGTACCCAGAACCTATGGCCCATGGCCCGGAGGCCTGTGAGCCGTCACACCCGTTATGGCCCATGGCCCGGAGGCCTGTGAGCCGTCACACCCGTGCGGAAGCCGTTGACACCGGCTGTCAGCGGGATATCCCTGTTCTCTAAGCCGCGAAATCTGGAATCCAATTTCTAACCATTAAATTGATGTGGAATTACCATAACTTTACTGTCTTGGTCGATTTGCGGTTAGAAATCGGTGAAATACCCGATTTCTACTGCGATTTCTAATTGTCGTGAAATCGCCGCCTGACGTCGCCCGTTCCGTGCACTGCATTAGATGATTCTGTAAAACAATCTTTTTGGAAGTTAAGACTGAAACACTCTTCGAGTGATCCGCAATTTTTTCCTTGATAAAACGCATCGCGTCCCGGATTTTCCCAGAAAATCTGGGCGGCCGAAGGCGCTTTGAACCCCCAAGTGAAATAACAAGGGTTACAAGCGTTCAAGCGCCCAAGGACGAATTAACTTGCCTCATAGGCACTGTGTACGAGGTTTTGCCCCCCATAGTCATAGGATGAGGCCAAAGGATCCCAACTCCATAGGCCCAAAGGGTTATTTATTTTGAGTGTTTTCCAAGAAATGGGCAATCTCACGTACTTGGCGTCCAAGTACGTGTAGAAGTATGTTGAGTTGGCGTTTTCTCCCTCTTTGCTTGCCTCTACATCCGGGGCATATCACTTGTCTTCCCCGGATAGTACATATATGATCTCCATATATATATTGGCAATATATTTTGCGTGCAAGCTAAAATTCGGCTTTCCGAAGGGAGGTCAATTTTCGACCAAAGCACTTGCATGCGTGTTAAGGGACCAAAGTTACTCTAGAATATAGGCACACTTTGATTCTAGGCCACTAGGTTGGGTGTAGAAGGCGAGGGTAGGGTTGTATGCCATATTTGGTGTCATATCACGTGCCCATTTGGCGGGTGCACCATTCCAAGACTAACCAGCCAATGGACCCCATATCGCACGAAGCCCTTCATTGTACTCCCAACCAACACTCGCGAGCCTAACCTTCGTGAAGGGACGCTTGTGGAGCGCTCCCGAAGCGATGCGTTGCGAGCAAGGTGTGTTTTTTGCAACATTCCATGTTTGCATGTGCCCACTTGGGAGGCAGCGCGCGCGGCCTTCCAAAGCGCCCCAAGTGGAGCACATATGTGGAATCGAAGGTCATTGGTGTCGAGTCATTGTGTTTAGAAGGATTGGTCAATTACTCAATTCAAGCCGGAGATATTATACTATATTTGTTCAGTTTTCAGGGCACTTTTGCGTTTTTTTCGCCAGCTTTCCTGTTTTTTGCCCGTCATGATGTCAAGTGGCGACCATGTATCTCAACGTTGCGCTCCATTGACATCATGACCCAAGTATGTTATGAGGGTACACACTTCGGTGCCAAACATATCTTGGACCCGGCGAACAACTCCCCTTGGGCTTGGCATACCGTGGCCGCCATGTTGGCGATTTGGGACGATCCCAAATCATGGGCTCACTTGGCGACCCTGCCATTCCCAAAACCGGAGGGGTTTGGGCGACGCCCAAAAGATATGTTGGACGCATATGACTTGATACCAATCCTATGGCACACTCCGGTCCAAGTCGGGCATGTGCCTCATTTGCCCCACCCATGAGTGTGCGCATTTTCGGAAATTTTGAGCAATTTTCCACATTTTCTGCCCGCCGTGCACCATGTTCAGCCCCCTCCTGCACGCCGGACGCATGGACCAATGGACCATATATGACATGGGGGTTATGGATATTGGTCACCATGGTTCGCACACCACGTGGGCGAAGCGGAGCAACCTTCGTCAAGGTGCTAGCCCAAAGTGAGTGTGGACCATTTTGCCATTTTGGCAATTGTGGACCCAATTTAGATTGTCACCACGCCGAGTGGCATGAAGATCTTTGGAAGCCAAGGGCATGGGAGTCTCTGTTGGAGTCCCAGTGGATCGCATATGGAATGGCGAATCCGATCTCTACATTGGCGTGGAGATATACCATTGAGGGTACCCCGGATTTTGGCTCATTTTGAGCAGCCAAAATGACCCCCTTTTGGGACCCCAATTTCACCCCCCCGTGTGGTCAATTGGCGGCCCCATATCTCTATGCCCATGAGTAGTCCGGTCCTAATTTCAGGTCGTGCACTCAGATATAGGTGGTAGGTCCTGCCTCCTCCCCTGTGAGCCATTGGCCTTGCCCTGGCCGGGCGAATCATCCGTGGGAATGACGCCAATTTCGGTGATTTTGGCATCATGACCCCACTTGATGAACCCGTGCTGCCCTGATGCCGGGACCTCAGAGGGAACCAGGTTGGGTGAGGGCCCCAGGAAGTTCGTACTCGAAGGGCATAGGGTCAGTTGCCTCGTCCTTACCTCTGGCGGGTCCGGACGAGGGGTCAATTTTTGAGTTTTCGGAGCTAATATCAGTTTGGGCTGAAACAGCCCATTTTCAGCGACCAACTCCTAGGGGATAATGGCGGGGCCTTATCTCCAGCTCAGATGGGGGGTGGGAACCTGCCGTTGAGGGAGCATGGGGAGCCACTGTCGGTTGGCCTTGGAGCTTCTTGTTTTTCAGGAACTCGCCTGTGGCTGGGCGGGACACCCTTCCCCATTGGCAGGGTTTCAGGGTCCGGACTGAGTAGGGCATGGGTTGTGTTTGAGCCCCCGCCCCTGCCAGCCACTGAGAGGGTCGGACCTGGGATTCGGATATGAGTTGGGACTGAGTGTCTATTGCCCTGTGATGCCATTAGCCCAGTCCAGTCCTGACCCCATGTGTACATATCCTGATGTGTTTCTGTACATACTTTCGTTCCCTTGTCTCAGAGTGGCAAGGATCCTGAAGCGCTTTGTCACATGACACGAGCGTGATGATGCCCCTGTGAGCGCAGTGCTTTGCCTGCCTGCTTGCTTGTGCGTGTCAACCGCAGCGTCCCGTGGCCAGGCCCCCCACGGGAACGCGTCAGCAGAGACACACCTTTGAGAAGCTAAAACACGACACAAGAAGATAAAGAACCCGTAACCGCGATGTCCATCACCCTGTGTGCAAAGACGGTAACGATCAGCACCAGTCCTAAGGTTGGTGTCGTGGCTCCACTAGTTGCTTCATGTAGAGGTGGTGTCATGCGTGATTCTGGCCCATCAAAGAAAGCAAGCAGCAAGAGGAGCGGGGACAGAGCATGGAGACATTCGTCTTTTGAAATTTGGAGTGTATACACCCTCTGAGAATGCCTCCGCTCCATAATGAAGCGTTAGAGGCCTCAGGGCAACGAGACCCTATGGCAGCCTACTTGGCTTCTGTGGTGGCCCCATTCCAGTGCGCGTCCTCCATCTCCTCCTCCTATGTGTCACATATAGAGAAGGAGATAATGAGAAGCAAGGTGGACACTTACTTCTTACTTACTTCTGGGGCAGAGGGGTGGAGGAGGCCCTCAAGCATGGCAGGATGGCTGGAAACCCCCGGTGGGAGGGGATGAAGAATCAGTGGAGACGCCCAAAACGTTCAACTCAAGGTAAGTCCAAGGCTACGACGCCCTCACTGTAACCCAAGCTCATCCGTCGTATGAGAGGACCCAAACTACGTAGAGAACTTTCTAAGTTGGGTATCAATGAGGCTCTCGAGCTGCCGACGGAGGTACTGGGGCCAGCGATGAAGACCACGATCTATGTGCCCTATCTGCAGCCATCAAGACATAGGTGGGCTTAGCCGACTTAGTCGACCTAAAAGGTTGCAAGGAGAATGGTACAAATGCCTTGTTTGGACCTTACAAATTGATATAAAAACATTTGTAAACCATGCAAAACCTCATTTTATATCAATGTCATAGATTAGGAACATCCCATGCAAATGGACTTATCGCTTTTAGGCAACTTGCATGGATGGCATCCGGGAATCGAACCTAGGATTCTGCAATGCCAATCCCATGCTCCGCCAATTATAGTACGAAAAGGTCACTGCCATTTCTTTCTTGGAGGTCTCGATCCAGGCCAAGCCCCCCCCTAAAATGCTTTTGTTGATGCTGAGACTTACTTAAGCATTTTTATCTCTCTTTTAAAGCTCAAAGTACACTTTCTCAAAGTAACTAGGGTTATAACCCTAGCCCCCCATGAAGTTCACCCGTACCACTCAACTGAGCGGAGGTATCTTCCTTCATGGAGGTTATACCCAAATAAAGTAGGCATTTCATGCCTAAGGCCTTGTAGGTTAAGCCTAAGTGGTCCCCCACCTGAGGACCCGTATACTCAAATGATTCTACCACTTATTGTGGTTCTACGTTTTAACTGTTTCTGAATTCAGTTGCTTGGCCCAGTTATATTCGGTGTCTGGCCTAACTCCTATGCCCCACATTCCTAACCAACTCCATTTCATCCAAAAGAGTGCACATGAAGTGCTTGATCCTAACTTGGAGGCTAGAGTCATGCCAGTGTTTACGAAAAATCTTTTGTTTTATCCATTTGTGATTGTACGTATGCCTCCTTTGTCTATCTGCAGCCCTTCTGTGATACACTGGATTTCAAAACTATTCATTGATGCGATCCACATCCTGTTCTTGCTCTACTTGCTGCTTTGGTTCTGTTTTCCAACACCAAAACCTGCAGGATTTCATCGAAACTATTAGGGCACTAATCAAGGACATCTTTCCGGTAGCAGAGGCAACCCTTGAGAACCTTTCGAACCGACTCTGAGAAGTACACAAGCCAAACCCAGCAAACAATTTGTCCACACAATCAGTACAATTGTCCGCCAGTACTTGGCCAATTTGGAGTGTACAAGTACAGCCGAGCAGCAGTGGTCCCATCTCAATGAGTGAGCCCAAGGTCAGAATTGCATCGGGGACTTAAGAGGATCCGGTTCACAGAAGGGCGGAACAAGAAGCGCCCAGAGAAATATCAATACCTTTAACGACTGAGGCCGTAGAGGCCCGTGATGACAGCCTGCAGCACCTTCGCCGAAGAGTTGCTGTCTCCATCTCCCGCTCAGCCTGCCCTGCATCTTTGTCCGCGGCAGTTGGAGGCTCTGAGGAACAAGACAAATTGAGAAGGAGAATGGACGAGTACCTGCTCCACGAAGAGTACTACAAGTACGTCCGAGGGGAAGATGGAGAGGAACCACTCAAAGCCTTGGGATCCCCACCACATACGGACATGGGCTCCTACCTTTACTCCGGCCCACCTACGGACCTGGCCGACACTGTGTCTCTACCCAGGCGACCGAGAGGGCCAGCATGGCGTCCAGAGCTGCCAACCACTAGCCGGAGCCCTGAAGTATGTCCAGGTTATGAGAAGGATTCCCGTCTCCCAGAGCCAACTTATGGTGCCCTGGACCGTACGGCCGAACTACTGGCCAAACTACTGTTTGGGTCCGAAGATTCAGATGTGATAGCCGTGTCTGAGGCTGTCAAGGCAGAATTGGGTATCACTGAACCCCTACCCGAGGCAGCGCCGGCCTCACCCTCTCCGGGATTGAGCACGCATGCTTAAGATCTCAAACGATCAAGGGTGTCCAGGTCGCTACCCAAGGTCACTTGCCCCAGCCCTTTTCGTCCCCGTGCCAGGACAGTACCCATCGCTGAGCTACAGGACGTGCCCGTGACAGAGACTGAGAAAAGGGGGCTAACAGCTGTGGCACCCCTCGCTGGCGTACCTCCCCCCCCCCTTCAGGCCTAACCTCAGGGGGTGGGAAGAGTGGCAAAACCAATTGCCCAGGCGAGCATCCAGCTGGAGTTGCTGGAGTACGACCCGAAAATCCTGCCCGAATGGGCAGAGGAATTTGCCGAGTTTCTTTTGCTTACCGGCCAATCTCATGTGGATTTGGCCACTAAATGTCCTCTTTTGAAACACTCATGCAAAAAGAAAATTTTGCAAAAACAGGTAAAGAAGATTGTAAAAACCTGTTCAACATGGGCCGAGGTGCTCCAAAGACTGGAGAAAACTTTCCCGGTCTATGAAACTAGCCTCAGTGTACCCACAAATATTGAGGAGATCCCTATGCTCCCTAAATTTCCTTCCGCTACGCGAGTCTCTAAATATGTGTGCGACCTGGGGTATCTGTTCTCACGAATGAATGTGGCTTCCTATGAAGGCACAGAACCCCACCTGTGGCTCATGAGTAAAATCTCTACACGTACGTGGGACGTTTGCCGCACCACCTCAGAGGGGAGGAATCGGACCCACACGGACGATGACCTTGTGCACCTGCTGATGCAGCTGGCCCTTGAGAGGGAGAATGACTCCCATATAGAGAAATTCCTCAAGATGCCTGGGTCGAGGTGGCGCTCCTACCCCTGAAGGTGGCGAAGGGAAGGGCCCTAAAAATCCCACTAACACGGACAAGCCTGGTGGTAAAGGGGGGGGTAACCTGTGTGCCATGAATGAGGTTAAACCTGAAACAGGTACACCCCCCCTCTTCTACTGTAAGCCTGTCAATGACAAGGGAGGACCCTGTCATGCCCCTGACTGCGACCCCCGCAGTGGTTGTATGCTGCAACTGAAAAAACGACAGCACACTAAAGATGGGAAAACAGTGACCCATCAGGACCATTTCAGGTGTACCATCACCTGTGGTTACTGTGGCAAAAGTCGTCACTACGAGGACGAATGTCACATAAAAAACGTGAGAGTGACAAACACAAACGGCAAGAGAATGAACGCCAGAACGCCCAAACACCCTCCAGAACTTCCCAGAATGGGGATAAGGGTGGTAAAGGAGGAGGCAAGGGGGGTGGCAAGGGTGGAAACCCCAACCCCCAGAGGCGCTCATCGGCGCCGGCTATTTCTCCCTCTCCTGCCGCTGCTGACCCCAAGAAGCGTCCACAGGGGGATAACGCCTCCCCTGAAGGGTCTAACTCCAAGAAGATGCGACTGGCCTGGATGGCCAAGTCCCTCATGGCTGCAGGGGTAGATGTGAAATTCCTTGCAGAGGAATAGGGGGGCGGCTCTGAAGAGCAGGACTTGGTTTTCTGGATCCTCGTGAAAATCGGGGATCAAGTTTTTCGAGCAGTGCTTGACACCGGCGCAACAATCTCCATAGTGGGCCGGTGCCTGCTAAAGACTTTCACGAAAACTAAGATAGTGGACATAAGAGTAGGGGATGGGCGTACCATCCATTCCTTGGGGGATGTTGATGTGACTATTTGTCTTGGCGACGAAGCTGTGACCCAACACTGCAGAGTCTTGGACACTGACGCCTTTGACATCGTCATTGGCACCGACTTTCTACGAAGAAACCCCCAGGTAAAAAAATTGTCTCTCCAACACCCCTATTCTCTACACTGCGACTTTGGCAGTGGGCTCTTCTCCGTACCTTTGGAGCTGTCACGACGAGAAGAGTCTGGGCTGCGCTACGCATTCAAGACTAACTATCGTACTGAAAACTACCAATTGGCCGTCACGTTCTTGAAAACGGACTGGCGGCCCTTCAGGTATCCCTGGATGAGATCCAGGTGGAATTGTTCGCGAGCCAACAACAGCACATCATGCAGTTGTATTGCTCGAAACATTTGAATAATGCTTTCCGCTTCTTCTAGAAAACAATGGGCCTAGGGTATGCTGACCGTTCCTGCTCCCTGCTCGCGAAGGTTCTAACGAAAAGTGCTTATGAGGTACGAAGGGTTGTCATGTGCACCCGTGACTGGGGTTGTTCAGGTGAACACGCTTATTGGCGCCAATCGCTGGACTGAATGACTGTGGGAAGAGTGCAACTCTCCGACGGTCCCACTTATGTGCCTGAGGACTGGGACACAACTATGCAGGCCCCTGAATGGGCCAGTTTCTTATCCATTGTCGATGGATCCCTCAACCCTGTACCCCTGTGTGATCTGGATCAGGTGCTACTAAAAGAGGTCATGGCCGAAAATCATGGCTTGACCCTTTCTGATCTCAAAAAACGATCTTCAGAGCACCTATCTGCCACACTTGCAGGGTGTGAATCCCCTGATGGCGATTTGGAACCTCCTGTTGTGAAGGAGGATGCTGGGGACCAACTGTCTGAAATCGCCAGCTCTATCCCTCTTGTTGATCCCAGCTGTGTTGAACTCGAACACAGTGCCTTCCTGGCCCAGTTGTTGCTGGAGGAGGTAGACCTAGGGTCGACCTCACAACCAACTTCCCCTGTTGGGAAACCTGTGCTGCACATGCAGCATACTCGCTCAGGTGAACCCGTGGCTCAGAGTGCTGGTGCTCTAGCGCGGCCTGCTTCTAATAACATGCCACTGTCGGAGCATGACACTCAGGAACTCTGACGGCTGTTATACCTGAGGGCCGAAGGTATTGAACGCCAAGAACGGCTGCAATACCTCAGACAGACCCGGAAATCCTCCATCTGGTCTGACGAGGACGATGATTCCTACACGCTACCCGATCCTGAGATACCCCTAGTGTATTCTCTGCACTATGGGCAGCAATGTCCCCCTGAGTGGGATGACGGCTCAGTACCTGCCGAAACGGCTGAACGGCAGAAAAAGAATGAGCATGGTAAGAGCAACCTCCACGCTGAGGAGGATTTCCTGCCTGCAGAAAATCGAGAGTCTGAACCTTGACCCCCGATTGAAGAACCTGCTCCTAACCTATGAGGGGGTGTTGGGCGCCCTGCCGCCCCCCCTGTCCTGTAAAAAACTGGTCCAGATGGACCTGAAACTGAAACCTGAATTTGAGAAGACGCGAGTGAGACGTCGTTCCTACCCCGCTCCTCAGGAACAGGATGAAGAAATCGAGCGCCAGATCCAAGAATGTATTGATGCTGGCCTCGTTGAGGAATATAAGAAGGGGGACTACCCCCTACACTGCAGTCCCTGCTTCCTGGTTGCTAAACCAGGATCGACTGCCCTGCGACCGGTTGTTGACTATGATGAGGTCACTAAGAAAGCCCAAAACCACCCAAGGAGTGTTCCCAACATGGAAAACACCCTGGTGCGTTTTGCTAAATGCCGGTACAAAGCCCAATCGGACAAACGCACTGGTTTTTGGCACGTTGACCTAACAGCCGTAGCTGAGGAACTGCTGGCCTTTATAACCCCTAAGGGTCGTGTGTTTAAGTGGAAGGTCATGCCTTTTGGAATGCCTAATGCCCCAGCACTCTTCCAAGAAGTGATGAACAAAATTTTGTACATACTGCTGCGCAGACCTCTAGTACACGAACACACACACACCCCAACAACCCAACCAAGAGGGGTGCAACACAGCCGAAACCTGAGCCCGGCACGCACGCCCACACCGCGCAGCCCAGCCAGGAATGGCGGGGTACAAGCGGGGTGCCCAAACAAACACACACACGCCCCAACACCCCAGCCAGGAGTGGCGGGGCGCGGCAGCAACCCAGGCCCAAGCACACAGAACCGCACGCCCCCCCCAGCCAGGAGATGCAGGGGGCCACGCGGGAAGGGCACACAAACACACACACACCCCCACACCTCCCCTGGGAGTGGCGGGGCGCAGCCGAAACCCAAACCCAAGCACACTCGCCCACACCGCACACCCGAACCGGGAACAGCGGAATACAGCCGGAGCGCGCACATAGCCACACACCCCCCAAAACCTCAACCACAAATGGTGGGATGCAGGCCAAAACCCAAGCCCAACTGCAAACCACGCCAACGCCAACCGGGAGAAGAAGGGCGTAACCTCAACCCGTACCCAAACACAGCCAACCACGACCCCAGCCAGGGCTGGCGGGCTTACCGAAGCCCAAACCCAAGAACAACCCGGACCCATACACAAACGCCACACAAAAATAGGAAACCCAGTGTCCATAGCCCGGGCACTTAGGCAGCCCGTGCCATGCAGGCGACCCGGCCAAACGAGATCCGGAGCCCGGGGGTAAGGCTGCATCCTAAGGCCAGCGCAGCTTTGGGACTCAAGGCGGAGCGTGCGACACCCAAGGGCCTGGGAACCCCAGTACCAAGATCATGCATGCATGCCTTGGGAACAGGATACGCCAAGAAGTCCAGTGAACCTCCAGTCTTCCGCCCAAAGGAGGGGACGTGCGCAAGCACGGCGGCACACCCTCCCGGCGAGACAAGCACGTCACGCTGGCGGCGATCAGCCCTCCCGGTGTTGCCCCGGGCCGCTTTGTTGGGGGCCACCAGTCAGGTCTAGCGCGATGTAAGCCGCCTCCCCTCGTCATGCGCGGAGCTTCTTCCTGTCCGTCACAGGGGCGACGCCAGGGGGACCCATGGGGCGTCTCTCCACGACCGAGTGCACCTACCTACCTACCTACCTACAGGAGTTGATTTCCAGAGGGGCAGAAATGAAGGCCCACATAGATGAAGTGAGTTTGGGTACCAATACCCAAGAGGACCATGTCCTTCTCCTCCGTGAGGCTTTCATTGTTTGTCAGGAAAACCATCTCCGAATCAAACTCGAAAATGCGAGTTCATGAAGGAGGAGATGGAGTATTTGGGTTTCCACAGTGGGTATGGCTGGTGGAAACCAGCCGCGTCTAAGATGCAGCCCCTACAGGACATGCAGATTCGCGATGACCCTAAGAAGGGCCTACACGAGGTGAGGAATTTTGTGGGCGCCTGTAACTTCTATAGGCGACACATCCACAATTTTACCTACTCGTCTGCCCCTCTCAATGACCTGATCAAGAAAACTACTCCCTGGAGGTGGACCGACAGAGAGGAGGAGTGTTTCCAGGAGTTGAAGAAGAAAATTGCCTCCTCTAACTGCCTGGGCGTACCCCGCCCTAAAGGCAAGATAGTACTTATCAATGATGCCAGTGATGTAGGGGGGCGTGGAACGATATACCATTGGCAGGAGCTTAACCCAGCTGAACTAACCCACTGCCATTATCGTACCAGTGGACTGAACCGGGATGGCTCCCTGAAGCACGACTGTCCTTCCAGTGAGTGGCGACTTGTACCACTACGACACTGGAACTGGAAATGGAACCAAGCGCGTTCCAATTACAGCACCTACGACCAGGAGCTTCTGGCCGGTATGTTGGTGCTCTCATCACAGTCCCGACTATTGGGATCTAACCCTATTGTCTGGCTCTGTGACCAGGAACCGGTGAAGTCCTTTCAGAAGGGCCCACCACCGGAGAAAGCGAAACTGAAACGGTGGTGGACTTACCTGAGCCAGTTCAGGCTGACAGTCCATCATATCCCTGGTATAAAAAATGAACTGTCTGAGTACACATCGCGCAACAACTTCGATGCCCTTATTGGTAAGAGCTCTGAGTCACTCGCCAAAGAGGCTTTCCAGCGTACGGATGTCCAGCTTGACCTTTCTATGCGGACTGCTGGAATCCTCGAGGGATGGAGCCTAACTGACTATCAGTCAGAATATAAAGAAATTCTCCAAACCCCCAGCACTGGTCGCGAACCCCGTGTCATTGACGGGCATCAGTGGTATAAAAACAACCAGTACCTCTTCAATGAGGACCGTATAGTCGTGCCTGAGGCACGACTTGATGGGTGTCTACAATGGTCCCATCTCAGCTCAGGTCACACTGGCGCTAATCGCTCAGTGGACTTCTTTCGCGAGTGTTTCTACTCTAGTCTAACCCTGACCGAACTGAGGTCCCGAATGCAGACCATAGTTGATGCTTGTGGCTGCCAACTTCGTATGTCTCATGATTTGAACACGCTGATGCTCGTTCAAACCCGTAGGACCTTGAAATGAAGCAGCACTGTCCTCGCCCTCCGAAGCGGGTACAATATCAACTGTGGCAGGGTTCGAAGCTTTGCTTTGAGGGATGGGCCCCACACGTCTCTTACCCTTTCCCTTGTCCTTCAGCGCCTTACGGCGTGCAGCACAGGACTTACATGTGGCACGGCTCTTCAAACCTAGCTTGGGCCACTTGCAAACAGCTTCCCTGTCCAGTGGTACCCATTGACGGACGCCACGCTTTGAGCAGCAGGTCCCACACACACACATACCACATCACTCTCGGGATTTGCACCTGGAAAGGTGCATTTCACCGAACGGGTGTCTGGGTGCATATATAGGGAGCAACGTTTGGGTAGCCACTCGCAATCCCTGACCTTGGGAAGCTCTTGCCAGGTCAACATGTCTGTGCACCTAGGCACATTGCAGGACATTGGGAATTAGTGTCGCTGGAAATCAATTCTACTGATTTTTGTGTTAATATTTGGACGGCCCCGGGGCTGGTAACCGTCTGCGTAGAGGCCTAAGGTCAGGGTGGCATGGGGTGGTGGGGGTTTCTGCCGGCCTTGGGCAGCCAATGAGCCACACTTCTGTAGAAGTAGATGGCACAGCTTTGGTAGCAACTTCCTGTTGTCCAGGGAGTAGTCCACTGCAGGAAGATGCAGCTCCTCCTGCTGCCTTAAAGCAACCATTGACCAACCAACCCCTGGTTGGAGATGGTCTAAGGTGCGCAAGACAGCGGCTGGCACCACATGCTCATGGTGAAGGCGAAGTGCAGCAGCCTGGCAATGTGGTGCTTGAGTGACTGATGTGGCCTCTGTGGTAGGCAAAGGGCCAAGGGACCTGCTCCCGCGAACCCACACTGGCGTGCAACGGAACAGGAAGGAGGCCGCGCCCCACATGACCCTCCCGTAACCACAGCCCACTCCGAGGTGATAGAGGGGGGGTTCAGGTCAGCTGGGGCCCCCGGGGGAGCGGTCCAGGGGCCGCCCCTCACCCCCCCGACCCTGAGGCGGCACTTCAGCCCCGACTGCACCCGCGCGCCGGAAGGGAGCGCGCCGGCGACACGGAGAGGGCCGGAAAGGAGTACCGCAGGCCGCCGCCCGGAGCGAGAACAGGGAGGCCGCGGCGCGACACCCCCCCCCCCCCGCCCCCCCACCCAGCCCGCCAGCCGCGGGGGCCCCGGCCCCCACCCCCCGAGGCAGGGGGGATGGGCCCCCCCCGCCCGAGAGGGGAGCCGGAGTGTGACCCGCCCCCCCGCCCCAGGCCCCGGCTCACATGGGGGCCGCGAAGAACAAGCGGGCCCACGCCTGCGCACCGGGACGCCGCACAGATCGTACCCAGAGAAGCCGGGTGGGCACGAACCGGAGTGGTATGGGGGGCCACGCCCCCCATGGACAGCACACAAGCGGCGGCGCAGGTGATGGCCCAGACGGCGGATGCGCGAGAGTGGGGGGAGGAGCCGGGCCTCCCGACCCACGCCCCCCCCACGGTACGGCACGACGCATGAGAGCGTGCCACCTCCCGCGGGAGGGAGTACGGAGACAACGAGCGCGGGAGGGAACCTGCTGCCCCGCAGCCCGCTAACCACTGACCGCTAACCCTCACGGCCGCCCCCGGCCTGCCAGCGCCGCGCAACAACGGCCGGGGGGATGAGGGGCCCCAGCGAGGGCCTGCACGAGGATCCGACTCTAGGTAGAGGGGGGCGGGGGAAGGGCGTGACCCCCCAGCCGATGGCTGGCCCCCGGGGCCAGGACTGCCATGCCGCCCCCCCCCCCCGGCCGTCAGGAGGCATCGCCAGGGGACCAGAGGGCCCCCCACACTCCCCCCCCCCCCGCACCCCCCCCAGCTGGGGAGCCACGGGCGCGGCCCTTCGCCCCCCCGGAGCCGGGGGGGCGACGCGGTGGGGGGAGCGGCCGCTGGACCTGCTCCCGCGAGCCCACACTGGCGTGCCGGGGCAACGCGCACAACGGAACAGTATGGAGGCCGCGCCCCACATGACCCCCCCGTGACCACAGCCCACTCAGGGAGGGCAGAGGGGGGGTTCAGGTCTGCAAGGGCCCCCGGGGAAGCGGTCCGCGGACCGCCCCTCACCCCCCCCACCCCGGGGCAGCACTTCGGCCCCGACTGCATGCACACGCCGGAAGGGAGCGCGCCGGCGACACGAAGGGGGCCAGGATTGAGTACCGCAGGCCGCCGCCCAGAAGGGGAGCAGGGAGGCCGCGGCGCGACACCCCCCCCCCCGCCCCCCCACCGGCTCGCGGGCCGCTGGGGCCCCGGCCCCCACCCCCCGAGGCAGGGGGGATGGTCCCCCCCCGCCCGAGAGAGGAGCTGGAGCGCGACCCGCCCCCCCGCCCCAGCCGCCGGCCCCCATGGGGGCCGCGAAGAACAAGCGAGCCCGCGCCTACGCGCCAGGACGCCACACAGATCGTACCCAGAGAAGCCTGGTGAGCACGAACCGGAGTGGTATGGGGGGCCACGCCCCCCATGGACAGCGCAACGCCAGTGACACCCGCTTTGTTGCCTTCCCAGGGAAGGCAGAGGGACGGAATGAGGCAGAGCGACCCCCCGCCCTACAGGCCCCCCCCCGGCCGCACAACTGGGGGGTACGGCGCGGCCCCCCCCCCCCCAGCCCGCCCCCCAGCACATGAACGCCACGGACCCGCCCCGCGGCGCGCAGCCCCCACAGGGCGTGCCGGCCGAGGGGACAGAGCAGGGCCCCCACACCCGCACGCCCGCGCCCACAACACGTGGATCGCGGGCCCCGGCAGCCCACCCAGTGGGCGGGCAGTCGGGGGAGGGGGAGCGCATGACCCCAGACGCCCCTCGCAACAGTAGAAGGCACCCCCCCGGGGACGCCCTGCCGCCACCCCCACAACCCCAAGCCAAGTATGGGGGAACCGGGACCGGACCGCCCCCCTGCAAGCACGCCAGACGGAGCAAGGGACCGGAACAGGACACGCGGAGGGGCACGGACCACGTGAAACGGCCCTACCAGCGCCCAGTGCCGGGACCACGCGAGGTGCGCACGCCACACCACCCAGGGGGGGGGGGAGCGGACACCGCGAGAGCGCGAGCGCACACACACGGAAGGGACACGCGGGGACTACCAGAAGGGCAACCGGACCGAGCGCGTGGAACGCACAGACCACGTGGAATGGCGTACCAGCGAGCGAGGGTAAGGGACACCCGGACGGGACGGCCCGCCACACGCAGCGCCGACACGCGGGGCGGGGAGGGGGAAAAGAGAGAGACACAACACCAGGTACCGGCCCGAACCCCCCGAAGCGGCCGCGAGCGCCGCGCACACACAGACGGGGCACTGCACCCGCCAAGGCAGTAGTGGCGCACAGCGCCACGCCCCAACCCCTAGGCTAGGCAGCCTCCGCGCCAGCCCAAGGGGGTCCCACTGGCGACAAGCCAGTAGCACGGGCCCGGCGGCGCCGGCGCCCCGGGCGACCACGCATTAGGGGGGCGACGCAGTGGGTAAGCGCCCGCAGCCACGGCTGCGAATTGATGCACTGACCGGGGAGTGGCGAAACGGGGAAGCCGGGGAAGGACGGGGCTCCGAGCTCTGTGAACCCGGGGGACTCCGCCACCAGGCAGGAGGTGCGTCTTGGAGGGCCCCCCACTAGGACCCGCTGGGGAGGATATCACCTGGCCTGACCAGGTGGCCAACCGGGGCCGAAAGGCGTCTAGTACCCGCAAAATCAAACCTCAAACCTCAAACCTGTCATGCCAGCAAACAGAGCGATAGTAGGGATAGGTGACTGATTTCCAGCCTACCCATACCCTACTGTACTAATCCTCTTCTCTACGTGGATTTCATCCACGGCCTACCTCGCTTCGGCGGCTATGATAGTTGGGTAGTGGTCACCTGTGGCCTGTCCCGCTTCACCTGTGTGTTCCCTTGCAATAAGAAAACCACAGGTGAGCAGACTGTGAAATGTTGGTCGAACAATGGTTCGAACCATATGGAGCACCGAAGCAGGTGCACTCTGATGAGGATGTACGCATCCGCAGTGACACAGGATGATACCCGCGAGTGCTGAATGCCCTCAACGTTGAGGTAACCACAGGTGTGCCCTTTACCCACACGTCTAATCCTCTTTGCGACAGACAAAACCGTGTGGTGGAACAGAACCTGAGAATCCTCATGAAACAGGAACGTACCAAAGATTGGTTACGACTAGTGCCCTGGGCAGTGCTGACCATGAACTCTCAGAAGGCCTCCTCTACGGGTTTCACCCCCCACGAGCTGTTTCATGGAGGACGACCTGCTTGGTTCTTCAAAACCCCCTTTCTTGAGAACTGCAAGAGCCCTGTTGGGGATTGGCTGGAACACAAGCAGTCTATGGCTCACCAGGCTGGGACTAACCAGAGATATATCCGTGAACGTGAAGTGAGCCGACGATATTGTCTACAGCGACCCGCCAATTTCAAGGTTGGTGACCTTGTTTTGGTTCACCATTCACGCCTACCCTCCTGGCCCCGTAACTGTCTACAGGACCCTTATTTTAGGCCTTATGGTATCATCAGGATAGATTGATTTAGAATCCATGTCAGGTGCAGTCCACGTCTAGGAGGTGAACTGCTGTGTGCGCCTAAGCAGTTGAGGCACTATCACTCCCGTGACGATTTGTCCGGGGATGAGTGGCTCCTCAGCGACAGTGAGGTCGAGGGTATCGATGTAGAGAACGCTGCCAGCCCCGAGGAGGCAGACGAACTCGAAGAAACGACTGCCGATGAGATGGCAGTCGATGGTTACTACGTGGTTGCAGGTATTGCCCTCGAAGGGTATAAACAGGGCTGGAAATTCCTAACCCTGTAGGATGGCTTTGGGCTATCTGAGGCGACCTGGCAACCCATGTCCGCCTTTATACAGCCAGATGGGAGTATCAACCCCATCTTTCGCTCCTACCTCGTTGATAACAACGAGGGACGGCTACTAACCCGTGCTGAGACTCTATCCCAGCGTAAGAAGAAAAGCCAATCTCATGGTGTCTACCTATTAACTGTTTTCTAACCTTCTAGGTCTTCTAACCTCCCAGGGGCGGTGAGCACTCTTGTGCAGATATGTCTGCATAGGTGTGTGAGATCAGTTGTCACAGTTGCCCCGCATGGCATTGCAGGACAGGACTGGTAGCCCCCCGTGACAACCACTCCCTGGCCGAAGGCCATCTGTTTTGCCCAGATCACTGCTTTCTGAGCGCTGCACCAGCCCTGGCTGTGCCCTGCAGTCCCATGCCTATGGTTACCAGCGTGAGCCAGATGGCCGCTTATCAGGTTTACAGGCACCTAGCGAGTGTGTGCCTTGTTGACCATGTGTTGCATGGGAACTGCCCTGATGTAATGACCTTGGGGAGCCAACGAAGAGCGTTGGCTTTCTACTCCAGGGGGGAATGACAAGCAAGATGGTATGAAGCAAGGTGTGTCCACCCTCCTTGGGGACAAGCGTGCCCACAGTTAGGACCCCTGACTGGTCCAGACCCATGGGGTTCTACCCTTCCTTACAGGGTTACCATACCCCTAAGTGTGTTACGTATGTCTGTATGTGTCTCACTTCACTCCCCGGCGTGGCTTCCGGAGACCGGGCTTCCTTGACGTCGGACCGAAAAGTCCTAATTACGTACTGTTACCACTCCTATGGCGCCCAGTTTCTGTGCTGACGCCTATCCTTTGGGGGAAGACGACAAAAGCCCTACCTACTAGAAGGGAGGGGTGGCCAAGTGTGCTAAGGGCATGCAAAACGCCCATTTTTCTAATGGCCAAAAGCTAACACACTCCCCTACCCGCGAGGAAAAGCACGCGAGACAGGAGATACCACTACACTACACTCAGTAATGCCAGCACCAGCCTTCGAAGACAGGGTGAGCACAACCGTACTCAGTCCCTGCCAGGCTTGCTGACCCTAACCCCTACACACGCTACTGGGTGGCCATGACAAAGAGGTATTGGGCCCTATTGGCCCTCATGTGAAATTACAAGAGAACACAGCGCTGCTAGGCAACTGTGGCCTGCCAGGGACGCCCTCGCGCTCTTCCCTGACAGGGCTCAGAGGGAACGAGTGCCGTGTGCACAGCGTGTAGTAAGTGTTGTCCATGACAAAGTCGTTCTCTGACCCAATTCGTTTGTGTGATCTGCGCCCTTTTTAAGCTTGGGCAGAAACATCCAAAGTCGCCAAAGGCAACTGCTGCTGCACCAAGCACCCTGACGTTGCCCACCTGTAAACGAAGGCTGATGAGACCTGGTTAGCGGCTGAGGAACCAAGCCAGCCTCCACGTATTATACGCTTCTCAGGCTGACCTATAATACCCTGTCCTCTAACCAGGCCGCAAGCAAGCAAGCTTAAGGACTCCGCCCGTTCTCTTATAGAACATAGGGCGGAGCCCTGAGTAGCCTAAACAAGGGTCATACCGCGTGCACAGCGCCTGGCCTACATCCCTTGAATGCATTGTGTGTTTGCAGGGAAGGCAGACGATTCACAACCATTGTTTTTCCTAATTTAACCCACATCAACGCCCCTAGCACCCCAGGGGTAACGCGGGGATGCACAGTCCAAAAAAAAACCCACATCAACCAAGCAGGCGTTCATTAACTTTCAGCTACTTGTTCTGTAGAGCAAACAAATAGTGCAGAACAAAATAGAGGAACGCCGCAGCAGGCTAAACGACGACGCATTAATGAGCTGTGAAGAACAAGACAGAACAGAAGTAGAGAGACGTTTCTGTTTGTTTTCAAAATAATTATTTTGACTGATAAAAAAATGCGACGGAAAATTTTTCGACCTTAAATAGGTGAATAGTTAAAGTCAGAAGCACCGTAACCGTCGTAGGAGCATAACGCCGTCCCTCTTGTAGTCTAACTAGCCATAGGCGCAAAGAGAAACGCGTCACAAGCAGGGCGTAAAACTCGAAAAACTTTCGTAGCTCGCCACGACCCCTCGCGTCCCACCCTGTCACCTTTTTCTTATTCTTCTCCATGTACCTCCCTTCCCACCCTTTGTACCCATCACTCCCCTTGTCTTGCAACACAGGCGGCGGCCCTGGGGGAAAGCGGTAAACCCCTAGCAATGAACGCCAACAAATTGAACAACTACCAACTCAAGTACGAGCCAACGAACACCAGAGCATCGCCGCCAAAGCCGCCAACGACGGGTGAAATGTAAGTCAGCCCGAAGTACATGGTCTTGTTGCTCGCGGGTGTGTTGGGTAGTGTATAATGTTATTTGATTTTGAAAAAATGTGTTTGGTAACGGGTTTTGCAGTGGTTAAAAAGGAGAAAAGTGACAGCAAGCACACACAGCACCGCAGAAAGACACCAGAACACGACGGCGCAGCACCACACGACAGCAAAGCACCACAGGACACAACACGGGGGAGCAGGGCGCCACAACAAGCCAACCAGCCACAGGAAAGCACACCAGGACACACACAGCAGAAAGCGCAGCGGCAGGAAACCAACAACAGGCACAGGCAACGACGCAAACACACAGCAGAGCACGACAGCACACCACCACACAACAGCACAGCACCACAGAACACAACACAGCGGAGCAGAGCACCAAGACACACCACACCAAACCACAGGGCGGCGAGCCACACGGCCAGACAGGGACAGCACCACCGAAACACGACACCGGGAGCCACCAGGAGACAACAGAGGGCAGCCAAGCCCAACAGCACACACCCGAACGCAACGGGCAACAACACACAACACCAGCCAGCGCCAGAGGGGCGAGAGAGCACCGCACAGAGAGCAACAACACAGGCACACCAACGCAGCACCACACAAGAGGGGCCACAGAAAAGGGAGGCGCCCAGAAACACGGCACAAAGAACGACAGCACAGGAACCACAGGCAGCACAGCAGGACGACACAGCACCGCGCCCAAGGACAGACAGAGCACAACAACACGCCACAGCAGCAGACGAGCCAAGACGCGACCAATACCGCAAGAAAACAAACAAACAACGCACAGAACCAAGAGACGCACCACGGCAGGGCACTCCACCAAACGGCACAGCGCAACAAGACCCAGCACAGGAACGCAACGCGACAGGGCAATGCCAAACAGCTAGACGCACCACGGCCGAGCAGAACACAGACCAAAACAGGACGGACCACCAGAGAAAGGCACGGAACGACGCAAAAAAAAAAACCAGCAGAGAACACAGCAGCACGCGACAGCAGAACACAACAAAAACAGCCCAACAAGACCAAGCGCAACACCGCGCCGGACAGCAAGGCATGAAAACCGAGCCAAGCACAAGCACGCCACAAAGCCCCAGGCAAAACACACAGCGCACCACAGACCGCAGCGCCAACAGCACCACACACCAGCACACCCCACAGCCACAAACACACAAACAGACACCGCACCGCACAACCAGCACAGAAAGAAAAAACAACAAGCAGGGCAGGGGGACAAGGAAAAAAAACAGACAAAATGGCCGGGAACAAAACACCAAGAAGGAAAAAAAATCCCTGGGGGGGGGCGGTGGAAATAAAAGGGGGGGGGGCGAACAAGACTCCAAGGCCCAAGGCACCCCGGGCCCGAAAACACGCAACGCCGGAGGCAACGGGGGCGCATGAAGGAAAAAGGGAAAAAAAAAGAAAGGAAAAAAAAACACAGCCAACAGGGTGACCCAAGCCCGGAGGGGGCCGAACAAAGAACAAGGACAGAGCGGCCACAGGAAAAGGTGAGGCGCACCAGAACGCGCCCGGGAGGCCGGCCCGCCCGACCCGGCCAAGCAAGCCACGCACACGCACACAAGCGCGGGACGCAGGCGTGGCGTCCTCCGACCCGAAAGGGGAGGTGTCGGCGTCCACACGAACCAGCCCCGGTGCACCTGCCGAGTCCCCCGTCGAAAGACAGACGGTACAGGAAACGGGACGCGTCAGTGAACAGGTCCACACATGCCAAACCACCGCAGCGCACGCAGCCCGTGACCGACGCCGGAGGGACCCTCCAGGGACAACAGCATCGCAAGGCCCTCAACGGGTACGACGCGGAGCGCGCCCAGCGCCCTCACCTCGGCAGGAGCCAGCGGCAGGCACAAAGAGCCCGGTTCTCGGCCAGCCTCCACGTGCCCGGCGCAGCCACCCAGTAAAGCCGGGGGCAAAAGCCCCCGGGTTGGAGGAAGGCACCACGGCGACGGGAAAGCCGACCGGAGCACCGAGAGCAACCGGACCGGACGAGGTGCGGCGCATCAACGCGGGGCCACGAGGCACGCCAGAGGGGCACGCCGCCGGCCAGAACCATGGCACAAGGACAGGTGCCAAGCCACAACGGCCACCAGGTGCTGCGAACCCGGGAAGCGCGCAAAACACACGACGAACCGCGGCACAGGAGAAATTGCCAATGACAACCAGCCCCCACGCCCGCACACCGCACCCACGGCCAGCGGGAAGCGGCCTCCGGCCGCACCCCCGAAAGGACGAGAGGTCAGGGGTGGATGAACGCCCGTCCCTGGACGCCCCACACCCAGGCAAGAGGCGCCCCCCCCCGGGCACCCGCATGCCGCCCCCACAGCGCAAAGCCAGCTCGCAAGAGCGCGCGCTGTGGGGTTGGTGATGGGTCCCCGCGCCCGCAACCCCCGCACCCACAGTCAGTGGGTAGTGGGCCCCGGCCGCATGCCCCAAAGGATGGGCGGTCGGGGGTGGGAGAGCGCCCGGCCCCGGACGCCCCACACCCAGGCAAGAGGCGCCCCCCCCGGGCACCCGCATGCCGCCTGCACAGCGTGCAAAGCCAGCTCGCAAGAGCGCGCGCTGTGGGGTTGGTGACAGGTCCCCACGCCCGCACCCCCCGCACCGACAGCCAGTGGGTAGTGGGCCCCGGCCGAACGCCCCAAAGGATGGGGCGTCAGGGCTGGGAGAGTGCCCGACCCCGGACGCCCCACATCCAGGCAAGAGGCGCCCCCCCCGGACACCCGCATGCCGCCCCCACAGCGCGCAAAGCCAGCTCGCAAGAGCGCGCGCTGTGGGGTTGGTGACGGGTCCCCACGCCCGCACCCCCCGCACCCACAGCCAGTGGGTAGTGGGCCCTGGCCGCAGGCCCCAAAGAAGGGGCGGTCGGGGCTGGGAGAGCGCCCGACCGCGGATGCCCCACACCCAGGCAAGAGGCGCCCCCACGAACACCCGCATGCCGCCCCCACAGCGCGCAAAGCCAGCTCGCAAGAGCGGGCGCTATGGGGTTGGTGACGGGTCCCCACGCCCGAAACCCCCGCACCCACAGCCAGTGGGTAGTGGGCCCCGGCCGCACGCCCGAAAGGACCAGAGGTCGGGGGTGGGAGAGCACCCGTCCCCGGATGCCCAACACCCAGGCAAGAGGCGCCCCCCCCGGACACCCGCATGCCGCCCCCACAGCGTGCAAAGCCAGCTCGCAAGAGCGCGCTGTGGGGTTGGTGACGGATCCCCACGCCCGCACCCCCCGGACCAACAGTCAGTGGGTAGTGGGCTCTGGCCGCACGCCCGAAAGGACGAGTGGTCGGGGGTGGGAGAGCGCCCGACCCCGGACGCCCCACACCCAGGCAACTCTGCTATCATAAAGAAGGTCCCTACCAGGACCGGCCCCTGCAGTTCCCCTTCCACCATAACCCGTCACCTCCAGGGTCTTACTCCTCACCAGGGTCTGCATTTTCCCACAAAAAACTAGAAAAAAGCTCCTTCACATAGACCCTTGCAATACCCAGCACAATCGAGATCTAAATCCAAACTGCGGGCTTCCGTTCAACACACTGGTTGTCTCACGGTGGCGGGCATGTACAAGAGTTGCACCAAAGAGGAAGCCCTGAAATTGGCATATGAACACATATCAATCAAAGTTGAGGAAAGATGGAAACATACACAATCACAGCCATAGACCCCTCATTCACTGGACTCAGGACCTTCCCTTGACTCGCCAACATGATGCCCTGAACCAAGTCAAATAAGATGGCTAAATGCCATGTGTCAAAAGTCACCACATAAACCCCAAAAACGTGTTCACTCCCAAGCCTCTAAATCCTAGCCCAATAGGGGAGGTGACGTGTCATGGCCTAGAGTAGCACTCAGGACCATGCCCTACCCTGACATAACCTTGGTTGGACTTGGAGCCGATTGGGCTTGGAGAACTGCCCCATGAAGATGACCTCATAACCTAGCAAAATCAGGCAAATCACACCATAAAGCCGAAAATTTAATTATATACTCAAAAATGCATACGGCAAATATTCAAATGCTCTATGCATGTGTCAAACCGGAAAGTAATATACAAGGGTAATATAGACCAAAGATCCATGCCCAAGAATATCCCATCATTGGCTCCGAAACCCCTCCAGTTATGTACATCACATGCTTCACAAGTCAACTCGTGAATTTGAGACCAAATTTTGTGAGGCCTCGTGTGCCAAGCCAAAGTGACCACGTGATCCGGCATATGGTGAGGTACAACACCGAAGCATATGCCAACATATAGGCAACATACCATACTTCACGGATCTCTAGGCACTTTATTGTTAGCCGACCAGCTGAGCACATAAAACACAAAAATGAGCATAAAATGAGGTCAAAAACATGCAAATAATGCCAAATTCAAGATAATTACAATAGTATATAACTTCGCTCACCAATGGTATCAACATATGATTCAAAACACAACTGCTTGGGACCATTTGCAAACAATTCCCCCACTTGGATCCACACATGGACACATAGGGACACCTTGGAACCTCCTCCCAACACGCACCATGAAAATGGGAAACATGATAGTGGCGCTTGTGGGTCGCTCCGTAAGCCCTCCCACATGCACTATATGAGCGGTAGACTTAGTCTAGCGCTATGGAATTCACCATTGGGACATTAGCGAAGCCCTTACCACGTATGACTCCATATATCCTCCTACAAACAGAGATATATAACATGGGCGTGCGCATATCGAAGCACATACCATGCATATAACACATACCCTCAGAAAGTGGCTCCCACCATGATATGCCATGCCCCTCCATGGACATAACTTCACGTTAAAAATACATAGGAACCCAAGGAAAGTATCTATGCAACCCCAACACTCATGCGGTACACTCGAAAGTTGCAATAAAATATTCGGTTGCATGGCCCAAGAGTTGTAAACCACTTTCTACCCTCTTGGCCATGATTCCTTGCTCCACCGGGCATGTGTAGACGACAAAGGCGTTTGATGCTTCCCAAATTAAGTTGAGGAACCAAGGCGGTTCAAACCTAATTCTCGAAATTGGTCTTCCTCGCCGTGAGCGGGAGATATGACCTTTCAAAGTGGCCTCACGAATCAATTTTGTTTCTCCTGTATCTCCAAGAAAAACGAAGGGCATAACCAAAGGAAGGTTGACTCGTGATCGGGGAAAAATATTGGACCACTCGAGATCCGTCATATCAAGTGCGGCGATGTGGCCGCTCATAGCTGGAATGGCCAAACCTATTACACTATCACATCAGGTTAGGTCAGGTGGATGGGAGAGTATGATATCAGCCAATGGCGGCTTGCCGGCACATAGATACACACCCCAAGTGACCCCCAGATGGCCACGGGGGTCCAAACCGGCTTCAGCCCTCTTCTCAGAGCGTTGTATCAGCTCCGAAGTCATTGAAGAGAGGACGGGAGGACCCCAATGGGCTCCAAACCCCCCCCCCCCATGTCCTGAGGACACATGGAGGCCCCACACACGTCGTAGGCATCCCCCATGCCCCAAGGGAGGGTCGAGGACACTCATAAACGATGCCCTACGCCATATACGGTCTCCTCTTGATCTACAACATGGACCAAGGGGATCAAAGATAGAGAAACGTCTTCGGTCGACCTAAATAAGTATACCACAATGAATCATACATGTGGAGATCGAGTGAAGGGGGTATATGGCCAATCAAGGCCCAAAAATCCCCGGATGAACGCCCTCACCCGTCTCCCAAGCACAAAAACAAACAAAAATGCCAAGGGGGATCCATTACGGTGCTACTGCAGCCACCAAATGGACCAACACGTGCTTGACATCCAAAGAAATGTTTTTTTTCTTCAGATAATCCATCCAGACCGTGGTGTACCTCGGCACAAAGCTGCTCGGAGGCTCCCACGAATCCCTGGATGCGGCGAATCCCTTCCAACGGACTTTATAAAGACTCCCCCCAGGCGTCCCCGGGTCCGGCTCGTCCGCCAGGATTCTCTCAGCGGTGAAGTCGTCGTCCTCACCCTCGTCGTCCGAGTCCACATCGCCGGCCGTAAACTCGAAGGTGACGGGACGTCCGCTGGGGTCTGGTGCTCGGGGACGAAGCTGGGTATGGTCGCGGTCCAGGATCTTGTTATCCCCCACACGAACCGCATACACATCCTGCCCGACCTTCCGCACGATTACCCCCGGCACATACCAAGATGCCTGCCGATGCCTGGACGGGACATCCTTGTGGTGCCGCTCCGCCCATACGGTGCCTTGGAGAGCATACTTCTGGTCTTTTCCCTGCTTGAAGTACTTGGCCCTCTTCTCATGCTCGTCCTGAAGTGCTTTGCACACCTTGGCCGCCGTGTCGTCCGCCTCAGCCATCATAGCATTCCCATCCCGGGCCACTTTTCCATGGTTCAACCACGGGAGAGTGCGTGACACTCAATCCGGCAAGAACAGGATGCGATGGGGCGACAGTCCAGTGTGCCCGGGAAGGTCGTCGTGAGCCTGGAGTACTCTCCACAGCGAATTGTACCCATTCCGGGCCGGTTTGTCAATGTGCAGCTGGCGGAACTTCTCCAACATCTGCCTCCCGGCCACCTCAGCCCGCCCATTCGACCGGCTGTGGTACGCCACGGTCTTGGCGTGCCAAATCCCCAGGTGCTTGCACATCGTCTTGAACCACGTCCCCACAAATTGACTGCCCCGATCGCTGCAGATGACAGCTGGGACATCAAAAATCGTCAGCCAATGCCTGATCATGGCATTAGCAACGGTCTTGGCCTGCAGACCCACTCCATGCTTGTCCTTCTTGTCCTTCTTCTTGGACTTCTTGCCAGGGACCGCAACGATATACCCGCTGTGCCTATCTACCGCCAGGCCTTTTGAAAAATAAATGCCTTTGGCTGAAATACCCTCTATGGTTCAGGAAGAAGCCTCAAGACCTCAATTCACACCCACAGGTAGCAATACAAGCCCACAAGAAGCAATGCAATGAGATCACAGAATCCTGGAAAAGCAGCGTCCCCAACAGTACGCGTTTCGGCTTAAATTAAGCCCTCATCAGCTGAAAACAAACGAAAATCAATCCGGCAGGCCCAAAAAATAGACAAATCAACAAATAGCGCCAAAACATATAGCCACAGGAGAAGGCACGCGCGTCATGACCCAATGGGCTGCTGGAGCGCGCGCAAGGCCCAGCGCCTGAACAAGCGCTTAATGTTAGGCAGAGGGCGAAGAATAGCAAAGAGCTTGAGGCCGGGAATGAAGGGTAGTTAGGATTTCAAACCATGCACCACGCTGGACCAACGAAGGGGTAGCGCTGAGTGGTGTACCACCCTTAGGACATGAACTATGGGGCCTATAGTTGAGTGTGGATTTTGCTCGGCTTGGCTCAAAGAGACAATGTGTGAGTCTACTGCATCCCTCCCACCACCACTAGCAGCAGAGTCACGGCGGAGTGTAGTGTATTTATGCCTATCATCCCAATCAATAGCTTGTAACTGGATAACGTGTTTGGGGTAATTGAGAAACAACAAGGCTCGGATAAGTCGTTGGCAACACAATCTGTAGAAAGAGCAAGAAGAGCAAATTCTAATATAGCGAATGAACTCCCCCCTCACCCACGCGATTCTAATGTGCCTAGGCACATTCGCATCCCACCGGATGTAGGAGCACGTATGTGTGGGCTTCCAATACACAGAGGTTTTAAGGGGGCAAAGCGCCACGATGTGCACATCCAAAAAATGAATATCCGACACCCTATCCGTCACCTCGAAAGACCATGGGAGATTCGGGGGGTTCGGGAGATCCGGATGACACAGCCGTAGGTCTCTCCTTCCACGGTGACCTCCGGCATGGCGAGCAAATCCATGGCCACGGACCGCATAAGGGCTCCTGGTACAGCCGTGTACACCGGGTTGCCAGCCGTGGAGTGGTTGGGGCTCTTCGTGGCCCGACACACGGCGCAGTCGCTGCGATACTTGTCCAGGAGGGCGTAGTACCCCGGTGGGAACTTGAAGCACCACTCCAGGTCCTGCTGCATCTTGTCCCGACCAGGATGCATGAGCTGGGCGTGATGCCAGTGGTCAATGAGCTCCTCGGTTCGATTCTCTGGGACCAGTAGCTTGTCCTTGAGGAACAGTTTGTCCCCATCCTCGGTCAAGCCCTCAGGCCATTCATCTTCCGACGGGGCGCTCACGGCATTCCAGTACTTGCTCCAGTGCTCGGATGCTGCGTAGTCATCCAACCAGTCCTCTGTAAGCAGCGACCTGACTAGCTCTACAGGGGCCACCATCCATTGCTCGAGGGTTTCCTCTCGAATAGCCTGGACTCGGGCGCCCCGGAACTTGGCCAGGTCCGTACGGTTTGCCATCACCACAAAGCACTTGACCCCCTCTTGCTCCATGGCCTTCTCCATCTCAATGATGCGCTTGGCCTCCTCGGTCTCCTCGGCGTCTCCATGGCTGGATATGTCCATCCAAGCCTTGCCCGCGGGGTAGGCCCATCGACTGAGGCAATCTGCCACAGTGTTGTCCTTCCCCGGAACATACACGACGCTGAGGTCCAACTTGGCGAACGTCTCATGCCATCAGGCCCTCCTTGCCGCCGGTCCCGAGGGGGTGTCGACGTGCTCCTTGTGCCAGCTCTGCAAAGACTGATGGTCCGTACAAACCACCACTGGTTGCAATCCGATGTGGCCAGACCACTTCCTGAGCGCACAAACAATGGCGTACGTCTCCTTCTCCCTCGCGGTCCAGGTTCGGCGTTGGCCCTTGGCCAGGATCCGGCTCCAAAACGCCACGGGTACGTGTGACCTGTCGTCCCGGATCTGCTGGAGGACTGCCCCTACAGCATAGTCCGAGGCGTCCGTCCGTAGCACGAATCCCTTGTCCGGGTCCACCAGGAATAGCCCAAGCTGCCCCAGGAGTCGCTCCTTCAGGCGGCTGAACGCATCTTCGGCCTCAGGGGTCCGGGCAAGCTTCTTCTTGCTCCCCTTCTGGCCATCGAACTTGCCCACCTGCAGCATCTTGTGCAGCGGCCCCGACAGTTCTGCATACATCCGGACATAGCCCGAATAGTAGTTGCAGAACCCCATGAAGGATTGGAGTTCGCTGATGGTCTGGGGCTTCTCCCAGTGGTGCAGGGACGCCAGTTCCCAGACATGGAACGGCGTTGACCGTGACAAACCACGTGACCCGCGAACTCCACTTCCTTTACGAAGAGTGAGGCTTTGGTGGGCTTGCACATCATGTTGTGCTTGTCCAGCTCGCTGAGCACTCGTCGCAGATCCTTCTCGTGCGCTTCGATGAGCTTGTCCTCAGTCATGTTCTCCGTGCGGGACCCGATGATGATATCATCCACACAGGGATCGGCACAGTCCCGGACAGGACCGAGTAGGTCCTCCATCATGCGCTGGAAAGCGGCGTTGCCATTCTTGGCGCCCATAGGCACCACTTTCCACTGCATGGGCCCCAGCGGTGTCGACATCGCCGTGCATGGCCTGGATTCCGGGTGTAGCGGCATCTGGTGATAGCCGTGTTTCAGGTCTAACACGGTAAAGATCCGCTTTTTCTGTTGCTTTTGGAAGATAGTGTCGATCAGGGGAAGCGAGTACGAGTCGTGCTCGGTTTGCTCGTTCAAATCCCTGTAATCCACCACCAACCTCCACTCACCCTTCTCCTTCTTGGGCACGATAAAGGCTGGGCTGGCCCACTCTCTGTCGGAGGGTTCGATCAAGCCCCGCTCGATGAACTGGGCGAACAACTTCTTCATGGCCTCGGCCCGATTGCCCTGAAGTTGGTACTCCCGATGACGATAGATCTTGTGGTTGGCTTCAGCTTGGTCCTCGCTGTGCCAAACCTCCCACGATCTGGAGGGTTCTTGTTGGCAACGCCACTGAATAGCCGCGGATAGGCATTGATCAACCTCTCCTTCAGCTCGGCGACCTTCGGGTTCTCCTGGGCCTCTTCAGCCACTTGCTTCGGTATCGATACAACCGACCGCACTGCGGTATAGGCCTCTTCCGGGTCCGAGTCGGACTTCTCCTCGTCCAATATGCCGTCTTCATTCTCGTGGGGAGCTCCTCCCACCGATGATCTTCAGAAATTTGCGGCAGCGGCCGAGTTCTTGTCGCTACCGGCACCCATTCTTGGAAAATCCCACGTCGGCGGGTCCGACCCAGCCGGACCATCATATTGGTCCGGGATGTGATCCATGACCCTCGCCACGAACTCATCCTTCTCGTACTTGCCGGTGACCAACCTCTTGTCATCCCACCAATGCGGAGATGTGACCATGGCCCGCCTCTTCTTGGCCGCCACCCGGTCGTGCATCCCCATCCGCATGTAGTTGACGACGTGGCCGATCTCGGCGTGGGACAGGACGTCAATGCCATCAATTGGCTGATCCGTCCCCTCCTTGGGCTCAAACATGACCTTCATGGGCACCCCCTCCACCCTACAGATGAATGCTTCATCACCCGTGGGCTGGGCTTGCGCCCCATCCACCAGGAAAGCCTTGGTACCCCACACTTGACCCGGGGAGGGCATTGATACACCCTTGGCGTCGATGAACAGCTCTTCCTCTGGCCCGAATGACATCTCGTTCAGGGTGATGGAGTCAAGCAACGACTTGAGACCTTCCAGCGGACATGGGGTGGATCCTATGCCGGTTATGACCAGGATCCCCTTCGCCCTATCCGCTACGATCTTCTCCACCGTACGTCTGGTATTGTCCAGGGAGCCATGCCAATACATGGGCCCCCACTCCTTCAAACCCCAATGCCTGTGCAAAGGCGGGGTCTCCTCGATGCCAATGCCTCCTACACTTCCGCAAAAGTGGGGCATCCCGGGAAGCGAAGACGTCCGTCTCGGGCGCTTCGGCTCCCAGCGTCTGGATCATCCTGTCATACACCTGCGGCGCCGTTCCATACTCCGTGAGCTGAACTCCGCGGTCTCCTCTGGACTTGGCACCCACAGCTTGCACCGCTCGGACGATCCGATCCTCTTCCTCAGCATTCCATTGGGATGATCCGCATGCATAATCCGTGGACAGCCATGTGACGCATTCATCATCCTCCCGGACCAGCGTTGCGCGATGGGGAAGGGCTCCAATGGCATTTGCCATGATGAAGTCATACCCCATGATCATATCCCAATCTGTAATGTCGGCCACATAGAAGTTCCCGGATAGAGTGCTTCTCTTCGCCAAATCAGGGCAATTCCAACGCTCATGCTCCCAGAATTCCATACTGATAGTGGCCTCATGGGTGCCACCACCGATAATTTCTCCATTGGCCACCTTCAGGCGTACCGGTCTACGGCTGGGCTGCAGGGATTCCTCCTTGAACAACCCTCTCCGGACCAGGCTCACCTGGGCACCCGTATCCACCAGAACATCCACCACCAACTCCTCTTGTCCGCACCGTACACGCACCTTCAAGTGCAACTGCCGCTCGTCACCATGCGGTGTATGGACGACTCTCACGGCATGCAACTCTAGCACATCTGGGTGCATCAGGACTTCGAGGGTATGGTCACGGATGGTGTAGATCTTGGGCTGGTCCTGCCCGTGCACGGGGCTCTCCGTGGTCGCTCCTTCCTTCTTGCCACGTCCCTTGCCCACATAAACTTCCCTTGGCAGGGCGCTCCAGGGGTTGGGAGTGGCAAAACTCAGTGGTTTTGGCTCTTCTGGAGCCCTCTTTGGCACCCGATGTGCCTTCGCTTTCTCTGGGATTCCACTGATTTTCGGAGGAGAGACCTCCGAGGTCCCACTCCCGTGGGGGCTCCTCTAGACATGGCCTGCCGCAGCTCCCTCCTGCTGCGATCCGCTCAGACTTTGTCCACCACGTTGCTGGGCTTTGAGTTCCTCCAACGTCCTCAACATGTCCTCAGCAACCTCCTTGATCGACCTCACACGTCGATCTGGACCGGGTCCTCCACCTTAGCCTTTTCCTCCGCCTTTCCCTTGGCCCTTTCCTTGGCCTTTTCCACTGTCTCCGCCCTTTGCCTTCCAATCGGCAATTCGTTGCTTCTTGGGCTTCCTGTGGGGATGGGCGGCGAAGTAGGTCTTCTTGTCCTCCTCATATACCTTGCAATGCTGGTGGTCATGTGCATGGTTGTTCCGCTTGCCGTAGCAGACCCAGCAACCGGTGTGCTGCGATCTGTACTCGCGGAACGAGAGCGGCGGGTTCCCGATCCTCCGCGGTTCTTTGTGGTTCTTGGTCCTGGGGTCCAGGCGGTTCCACCTGGACCTGTCCCGCCCATTCTCCTTCATGTTGTGCGCTACGAACGCGAAGAAGTGGGCTTCTTCATGATCCTCTGGGGTGGTCAGGGTCCAGAGATCTTGGCCGCTTCCACCCCCTTCCTCCGCGGTGCCGATCGTGTCCCCCTTGACCTCTCGCTGGTGGCGATCTTCTCGATGACCTCGATGTCCTTGGCCTTGTCGATCCTGCACGTGGGCCTCGTTCTTGGCGTTGAGCTTTAGCTCCACCGTGATGTACTTCACGATCTCGTCCAGGCTCATGCGGGCGAAGATGACTTGCATCCTCAGCGGCTGTCCGCGCCTCCACTCCACGCTGTTGAGGCGCATCAGCCTTTGCCCCATGGTGTCACCGAATACCTCCACGTAGACGGCGTTCTTCAAACCCAACATTCGGCTGGGCTCGCTGAGGTTTCGCCGGAAAAACTCCATGATTCCGGCGTGGGTGTCCTCCGATGCCATGATCCGTACGGCCACGCGCTTCTTTGCTCTCTTCTTCTCCTCATCCTCCACTCTTCTCTTCCAGTGCCCGGGGAGGAAGTCCTTCAGCAGGTGTTGGATCTCGCTGGCCTCGTTCCAGTCCTCCACCAGCTTTAGGCTTCTTCGGTACTTGCAGATGTACCGATTCCATTCTCGGACCCTCAGTTCCCCGCGCTCCAGCGGCAGCATAATGGACCACAAATCCTCCAACTTCTGGTTGGGGGCGTGCACTCGCTCTTCGTCCTCCAGCCACTGGAGGCAGGCTTGCTCCGTCTGGATCACTCCCTCGCGGATCTGATCCCTGAGCTCCTCCTTCAGGTCCTGCGCCAGCCTGTGTGGGAATGTCCGACATACCCACTTGTCCCTTGGCGCTCCCCTCATCTCGCCGAGGACCTCCTCGGCGAAGTCCTCCCGATCCAGGATTAAGTCATTCAGGTTGGAGAGGTTGCCATCGTAGTAGGGGATTTTGATTCCCCTGAGGTCGTCAATCCTGATGGCGTCTCCGACGTCCGCAGCCACCACTCCACCGAGACGGATACCACCTGTGGCCGGGGGTTGTGAGTACACTCCCCGTACATCCCTCTCCTCCATGGGGTACGGTCCAGTTGGGCCTGAACCCATGGGGTTTGGAATGCGGGAAGGACTTGCTCCACCGGCTGTCCATATCCCCGTATTGGGGTCCTTCACCCACAGGTTTCCGCCTGGGTGGCCCCGACCATGTCCGTTGGCGCTTCCCATGATTCGCCCCTGCATGGTCTGGCTCTGGATCCCCTCTTCCGCATAAACTGCATGGGCAGTCGTAGTGGTCGGTGGATCCTGGACGGCATGGGACATCTGTACCGTCAGGCTCCTCAGGTCCGTGGTTGCGCGCCCTTCCCGCATGGACCCAGCCGGTGCCGTTTGCCCCCCGAGCATTGTGGATTCGCTGAACATAGGGCCAAACGGCAGCGCACCCGGGTCAACACGTGGAGGCGCATAAGGTGCCTCTGCAGGGCCGCCCATGGGTTTCTCCATGGCGCTCCTGAGGGTCTTAACCCGCTCCACCAGCTCTGCCATGGCCGGCTTTGCCGGGAGCTCCGGACCCGAGGCGAGCAGTTGTAACTCCTCTAGCCTTTTCAGGCGTCCCGACATGTCCTCCACCAGGTGGAGGAGGCTGTCCACCACTCGCTGCTGCTTCTGCAGGGCCAGCTCCAGATTCTCCCGGTACCGGTCCTGTTCCGCTCGCAGCTCTGCCATGTCTCTCTCTGCTGCCGACTGGTCATCCAGGATCCCCGCGACGTCCTCCTCTAGACCGTCCTTCGCGTTGTCCAGACGGTCGAGGTGCTGCACGATGGCGTCCATCCCCATCTTTGGGTACTTGCCGAAGAGGAAGGATACGTGCTCGTAGTGGCACTCAACGTGCTTTCCACCAGATCCGGCGCATCCCACGGTTCCCGGCGCCTCGGACTCCTCCGCCATGGGTGTGTTGCCCATGCCATCCCGCGTTGGCTCCGTGTGCCAGGCCACAGGCGCTGTTTTGGCTCTGGCGGGCCTCTCCAACGCCTCGGCGTCATGCTCCAGGCTGGGTTCTGGGGCCGTGTTCGCCCTTGTGGGCGGTCTGGCCATGTCCTCCGACTCCGAAGAATGCTCATAAGCTGTCCAATAGACCTCGGAGTGCCCCTCGGAATCTCCAGCTGACCACAACCTGACCGGGCTGGGATCCGTCTCCATCGCCCTGGCTTCCGCCGCGGGTTTTGGGGACCCGCGCTTCCGGTAACGCCGAGGTCTGCCGTTGCTACCAGTCTCCTCCAACTCCTCCGCAGCGGAGCGGAGATTGCAAGCCTTGCTGCATTGCCTTTCGCACATGGAGGCCAGGTCCTCCATGTCCAGCCCATGTCCTGCAAGGGCACTCCGTTCTGAGCATCTTTGCTCTTCTCGGGCTTCCCAGTCCGGCGTCGACTCCACAGACTCGATGATCTGCACCCGGGGCGTCCTTGGGCAGGGCTCATGAGGGCCCAAGTCCCCGGTGCATCGGTAGGGGGCAGGTACTCCTCTGCTACCATAAGGAAGGTCCCTACCAGGACCGGCCCCTGCTGTTCCCCTTCCACCATAACCCGTCACTCCCAGGGTCTTGCTCCTCACCAGGGTCTGCATTTTCCCACAAAAAACTAGAAAAAAGCTCCTTCACACAGACCCTTGCAATACCCAGCACAATCCGGATTCAAATCCAAACTGCGGGCTTCCGTTCAACGCACTGGTTGTCTCACGGTGGCGGGCATGTACAAGAGTTGCACCAAAGAGGAAGCCCTGAAATTGGCATATGAACACATATCAAACAAAGTTGAGGAAAGATGGAAACGTACACAATCACAGCCATAGACCCCTCATTCCCTGGACTCAGGACCTTTCCTTGACTCGCCAACATGATGCCCTGAACCAAGTCAAATAAGATGGCTAAATGCCATGTGTCAAAAGTGACTACATAAACCCCAAAAATGTGTTCACTCCCAAGCCTCTAAATCCTAGCCCAATAGGGGGGGTGGCGTGTCATGGCCTAGAGTAGCACTCAGGACCATGCCCTACCCTGACATAACCTTGGTTGGACTTGGAGCCGATTGGGCTTGGAGAACTACCCCATGAAGATGACCTCATAACCTAGCAAAATCAGGCAAATCACACCATAAAGCCGAAAATTTAATTATATACTCAAAAATGCATACGGCAAATATTCAAATGCTCTATGCATGTGTCAAACCGGAAAGTAATATACAAGGGTGATATAGACCAAAGATCCATGCCCAAGAATATCCCATCATTGGCTCCGAAACCCCTCCAGTTATGTACATCACATGCTTCACAAGTCAACTCATGAATTTAAGACCCAATTTTGTGAGGCCTCGTGTGCCAAGCCAAAGTGACCACGTGATCCGGCATATGGTGAGGTACAACACCGAAGCATATGCCAACATATAAGCAACATACCATAGGTCACAGATCTCTAGGCACTTTACTGTTAGCCAACCAGTTGAGCACATAAAACACAATAATGAGCATAAAATGAGGTCAAAAACATGCAAATAATGCCAAATTCAAGAAAATTACAATAGTATATAACTTCGCTCACCCATGGTATCAACATATGATTCAAAACACAACTGCTTGGGATGATTTGCAAACAATTCCCCCACTTGGATCCCCACATGGACGCATAGGAACACCTTGGAACCTCCTCCCAACACGCACCATGAAAATGGGAAACATGATAGTGGCGCTTGTGGGTCGCTCTGTAAGCCCTCCCACATGCACTATATGAGCGGTAGACTTAGTCTAGCGCTTTGGAGTTCACCATTGGGACATTAGCGAAGCCCTTGCCACGTATGACTCCATATATCGTCCTACAAACGGAGATATATAACATGGGCATGAGCATATCGAAGCACATACCATGCATATAACACATACCCTCAAAAAGTGGCTCCCACCATGATATGTCATGCCCCTCCATGGACATAACTTCATGTTAAAAATACATAGGAACCCAAGGAAAGTATCTATGCAACCCCAACACTCATGCGGTACACTCGAAAGTCGCAATGAAATATTCACTTGCATGGCCCAAGAGTTGTAAACCACTTTCTACCCTCTTGGCCATTATCCCTTGCTACACCAGGCATGTGTACACAACAAAGGCGTTTGATGCTTCCCAAATTAAGTTGAGACCAAGGCTGTTCCAACCCAATTCTCGAAACACGTATTCCTCGCCGTGAGCCGGAGATATGACCTTTCAAAGTGGCCTCACGAATCAATTTTGTGTCTCCTTTATCTCCAAGAAAAACGAAGGGCATAACCAAAGGAAGGTTGATTCGTGATCGGGGAAAAATATTGGACCACTCGAGATTCGTCATATCAAGTGCGGCGATGTCGAAGTCCTAAATCCGATTCTGAAAGCCTGAAAAAATCGTATTAATTTTGCGAGTGTATAATATGAAATTTGCGGAAGCAACGAACCCGTTACTGATGAAATCTGACCCTTCAGCCGGGTTTCCGCCAAAATATCTGATAATAACAGTTAACCAATCGGTTACCGCAAAATCGCGAGCCAACTGACAGTCACCGATACATTGACAATCAGAACGGAAGGCGGAAAAAATATGGAAACTTTATCATAAAAAAACCCTGTTGATTCCTGATATTCTGATATATAAATCTCAGCTGGCGCCGCCTCGGTACTGAATATGGCCGCTCATAGCTGGAATGGCGAAACCTATCACACTATCACATCAGGTTAGGTCAGGTGGATGGGAGAGTATGATATCAGCCAATGGCGGCTTGCCGGCACATAGATACACACCCCAAGTGACCCCAAGATGGGCACAGGGGTCCGAACCGGCTTCAGAGGCGCCCCCCCCGGGCGCCCTCGTGCCACCCCCACAGCACGCAAAGCCAGCTCGCAAGAGCGCGCGCTGTGGGGTTGGTGACGGGCCCGCACGCCCGCACCCCGCGGACCCACAGCCAGTGGGCAGTTGGCCCCGGCCGCACGCCCCAAAGGACAGGCAGTCGGGGGTGGGAGAGCGCCCCAACCCGGACGCCCCACACCCAGGCAAGAGGAGCCCCCCCCGGACACCCGCATGCCGCCTCCACAGCGCGCAAAGGCAGCTCGCAAGAGCGTGCGCTGTGGGGTTGGTGACGCATCCCCATGCCCGCACCCCCCGCACCCACAGCCAGTGGGTAGTGGGCCCCGGCAGCACGCCCGAAAGGACGAGTGGTCGGGGCCGGGAGAGCGCCTGGCCCCGGACGCCCCACACCCAGGCAAGAGGCGCCCCCCCCGGGCACCCCCATGCCGCCCCCACAGCGCGCAAAGACAGCACGCAAGAGCGCGCGCTGTGGGGTTGGTGAAGGGTCCCCACGCCCGCATCTCCCGCACCCACAGCCAGTTGGTAGTGGGGCCCGGCTGCACTCCCCAAAGGACGGGCGGTCGGGGTTGGGGGAGCGCCCGACCCCGGACGCCCCACACCCAGGCAAGAGGCGCCCCCCCTGGGGCGCCCTCGTGTCGCCCCCACAGCGCGCAAAGCGAGCTCGCAAGAGCGCGCGCTGTGGGGTTGGTGACGGGTTCGCACGCCCACACCCCGCGCATGCGCAGCCAGTCGGTAGTGGGCCCTGGCCGCACGCCCCAAAGGACGGGCGGTTGGGGGTGGGAGAGCGCCCGGCCCCGGACGCCCCACACCCAGGCAAGAGGCGCCCCCCCCGGGGCGCCCTCGTGCCGCCCCCACAGCGCGCAAAGCCAGCACGCCAGAGCGCGCACTGTGGGGTTGGTGAAGGGTCCCCACGCACGCACCCCCCGCACCCACAGCCAGTGGGTAGTGGGCCCCGGCCGCACCCTCCAAAGAACGGGCGGTCGGGGGTGGGAGAGCGCCCGACCCCGGACGCCCCACACCCAGGCAAGAGGCGCCCCCTCCGGGGCGCCCTCGTGCCGCCCCCACAGCGCGCAAAGCCAGCTTGCAAAAGCGGGCGCTGTGGGGTTGGTGAAGGGACCCCACGCCCGCAGCCCCCGCACCGGCAGCCAGTGGGTAGCCGGCCCCGGCCGCACGCCCCAAAGGACGGGCGGTTGCGGCTGGGAGAGCGCCCTACCCCGGACGCCCCACACCCAGGCAAGAGGCGCCCCCCCCGGGGCGCCCTCGTGCCGCCCCCACAGCGCGCTAAGCCAGCTTGCAAGAGCGCGCGCTGTGGGGTTGGTGACGGGTCCCCACGCCCGCAGGCCCCGCACCCAGGGCCAATTGGTAGTGGGCCCCGGCCGCAGGCCCCAAAGGACTGGCGGTCGGGGGTGGGAGAGCACCCAATCCCGGACGCCAAGGCAAGAGGCGCCCCCCCCCCGGGCACGCTCATGCCGCCCCCACAGCGCGCAAAGCCAGCTCGCAAGAGCGCGCGCGGTGGGGTTGGTGACGCATCCCCATGCCCGCATTCCCCGCACCGACAGCCAGTGGGTAGTGGGCCCCGGCCGCACGCCCAAAAGGACGAGTGGTCGGGGCCGGGAGAGCGCGCGACCCCGGATGCCCCACACCCAGGCACGAAGCGCCCCCCGCGGGCGCCCTCTAGCCGCCCCCACAGCGCGCTAAGCCAGCTCGCAAGAGCGCAGCCGTGTGGGGTTGCTGACGGGTCCCCACGCCCGCACCCCCCGCACCCAAAGCCAGTGGGTAGTGGGCCCCGGCCGCACGCCCAAAAGGACTACTTGTCGGGGGTGGGAGAGCGCCCGACTCCGGACGCCCCATACCCAGGCAAGAGGCGCCTCCCCCGGGCACGCGCATGCCGCCCCCACAGCGCGCAAAGCCAGCTCCCAAGAGCGCGCGCTGTGGTGTTGGTGATGGGTCCGCACGCCCGCACCCCGCGCATGCACAGCCAGTGGGTAGTGGGCCCCGGCCGCACGCCCCAAAGGACGGGCCATCTGGGGTGCGAAAGCGCCCGGCCCCGGACGCCCCACACGCAGGCAAGAGGCGCCCTCCCCGGGGCGCCCTTGTGCCCCCCCCACAGCGCGCAAAGCCAGCACCCCAGAGCGCGCGTTGTGGGGTTGGTGAAGGGTCCCCACGCCCGCACCCCCCGCACCCACAGCCAGTGGGTAGTGGGCCCTGGCCGCACCCCCCGTAGGACGGGCGGTTGGGGGTGGGAGAGCGCCCGACCCTGGACGCCCCACACCAAGGCAAGAGGCGCCCCCCCCGGGGCGCCCTTGTGCCGCCCCCACAGCGCGCAAAGCCAGCTTGCAGAAGCGCGCGCTGTGCAGTTGGTGAAGGGTCCCCACGCCCGCAGCCCCCGCACGCACAGCCAGTGGGTAGTGGGCCCCGGCCGCACGCCCCACAGGACTGGCAGTCAGGGGTGGCAGAGCGCCCAATCCCGGACGCCAAGGCAAGAGGCGCCCCCCCCTGGGCACGCTCATGCCGCCCCCACAGCGCGCAAAGCCAGCTCACAAGAGCGTGCGTGGTGGGGTTGGTGACGGGTCCCCACGCCCGCATTCCCCGCACCCACAGCCAGTGGGTAGTGGGCCCCGGCGCCACGCCCGAAAGGACCAGTGGTCGGGGCCGGGAGAGCGCGCAACCCTGGATGCCCTACACCCAGGCACGAGGCGCCCCCCCCGGGCGCCCTCGTGCCGCCCCCACAGCGCGCTAAGCCAGCTCGCAAGAGCGCAGCCGTGTGGGGTTGGTGACGGGTCCCCACGCCCGCAACCCCCGCACCCACAGCCAGTGGGTAGTGGGCCCCGGCCGCACGCCCCAAAGGACGACTTGTCGGGGGTGGCACAGCGCCTGACCCCGGAGGCCCGATACCCAGGCAAGAGGCGCCTCCCCCGGGCACCCTCGTGCCGCCCCCACAGCGCGCGAAGCCAGCTCGCAAGAGCGCGCGCGGTGGGGTTGGTGACGGGTCCCCACGCCCGCATTCACCTCACCGGGAGCGCGCAGCTCCAAGCCTGGTAGGGGGACACGGGACCAGGCCGCCCCCCCCCCCCAAGCAAGCCAAACGGAGCACGGGACCGGTGCAGGACACGCGGAGGGGCACGGACCGCGTGGAACGGCCCTACCAGCGCCCAGCAACGGGACCGCGCGAGGTGCGCGCGCCACAGCAACCCGGGGAGGGGGGGGGGGCGCGAACGCCGTGAGAGCGCGAGCGCACACACACACAAAGGACACGCGGGGAAAACCAGAAGGGCAACCGGACCGAGCCCGCGGAACGCACAGACCGCATGGAATGGGGCACCAGCGAGCGAGGATAAGGGGCACCCAGACGAGACGGCCCGCCACACAGAGGGCAGGAAACGCGGGGCGGGAGGGGGGGAACGGCGAAGACACAACAACGGGCATCGGCTCCAACCCCCCTGAAACGGCCGCGAGCGCCGCGCACACACGACCAGGGGACTGCACCCGCCAAGGCAATAGTGGCGCACTGCGCCACGCACCAGCCCCACGGCTAGGCAGCCTCTGCGCGAGCCCACGGGGGTCCCGCTGGCGACAAGCCAGTAGCACGGGCCCGGCGGCGCCGGCACCCCGGGCGACACGCATTACGGGGGCGACGCGGTGGATAAGCGCCTGCAGCCACGGCTGCTAAGCGATGCACTGACCGGGGAGTGGCGAAATGGGGAAGCCGGGGAGGGACGGGGCTCCGAGCCCTGTGAACCCGAGGGACTGCGCCACCAGGCAGGAGGTGCGTCATGAAGGGCCCCCCACTAGGACCCGGTGGGGAGGATATCACCTGGCCCGAGCAGGTGGCCCCCCGGGGCCGAAAGGCATCTAGTACCCGCAACATCCAACCTCAAACCTCAAACCTTCTAACAGTGTAGGATGGCTATGGGCTATCTGAGGCGACCTGGCAACCCATGTCCGCCTTTATACAGCCAGATTGGAGTATCAACCAAATCTTTCGCTCCTACCTCGTTGATAACAACGAGGGACGGCTACTAACCCGTGCTGAGACTCTATCGCAGTGTAAAAAGAAAAACTAATCTCCTGGTGTCTACCTATTAACTGTTTTCTAACCTTCTAGGTCTTCTAACCTCCCAGGATATGTCTGCATAGGTGTGTGAGATCAGTTGTCACAGTTGCCCCGCATTGCATGGCAGGACAGGACCTCTAGCCCCCCGTGATAACCACTCCCTGGCCGAAGGCCATCTGTTTTGCCCAGATCACTGCTTTCTGAGCGCTGCACCCGCCCTGGCTGTGCCCTGCAGTCCCATGCCTATGGGTACCAGCCTGAGCCAGATGGCCGCTTATCAGGTTTACAGCCACCCAGCAAGTGTGTGCCTTGTTGACCATGTGTCGCATGGGAACTGCCCTGATGTAATGACCTTGGGGAGCCAACGAAGAGCGGTGGCTCTCTACACCAGGGGGGAATGACAAGCAAGGTGTTATGAAGCAAGGTGTGTCCACCCTCCTTTGGGACAAGCGTGCCCAAAGTTAGGACCCCTGACTGGTCGAGACCCATGGGGTTCTACCCTTCCTTACAGGGTTACCATACCCCTAAGTGTGCTACGTATGTCTGTATGTGTCTCACTTCACTCCCTGGCGTGGCTCCCGGTGTCCGGGCTTCGTTGAGGTCAGACCAAAGGCCCTAATCAGGTACTGTTACCACTCCTATGGCGCCCAGTTTCTGTGCTGACGCCTATCCTTTGGGGGAAGACGACAAAAGCCCTACGTACTAGAGGGGAGGGGTGGCCAAGTGTGCTAAGGGCATGCAAAACGCCCATTTTTCTAATGGCCAAAAGCTAACACACTCCCCTACCCGCGAGGAAAAGCACGCGAGACAGGAGACACCACTACACTACACTCACTAATGCCAGCATCAGCCTTCGAAGACAGGGTGAGCACAACCGTACTCAGTCCCTGAACAGGCTTGCTGACCCTAACCCCTACACATGCTACTGGGTGGCCATGACAAAGAGGTCTTGAGCCCTATTGCCCCTCATTTGAAGTTACAAGAGAACACAGCGCCGCTAGGCAACTGTGGCCTGCCAGGGACGCCCTCGCGCGTTTCCCTGACAGGGCTTAGAGGGAAGGAGTGCCGTGTGCACAGCGTCTAGTAAGTGTTGTCCATGAAGAAGTCGTTCTCTGACCGAATTCGTTTGTGTGATCTGCGCCCTTTTTAAGCTTGGGCAGAAAAATCCAAAGTCGCCGAAGGCAACTGCTGCTGCACCAAGCACCCTGACCTTGCCCACCTGTAAACAAAGGCGGATGAGACCTGGTTAGCGGCTGAGGAACCAAGCCAGCCTCCACGTATTATACGCTCCTCAGGCTGACCTATAATACGCTGTCCTCTAACCAGGCCGCAAGTAACCAAGCTTAAGCACTCCGCCTGTTCTCTTATAGAACGTAGGGCGGAGCCCTGAGTAGCCTAAACAAGGGGTATACCGCGTGCACAGCGCGTCGCCTACATCCCTTGAATGCATTGTGCATATGCAGGGAAGGGATACGATTCACAACCTTTGTTTTTCCTAATTTAACCCACATCAACCAGGCAGCGCGTGACTTAACCAGGAGGTGAGCTCCTCCTTCGGATTACCTACCTCACTCATCACGCACTATGTGATTGCCGAAGGAGCACGAACGCAAGGACAACCCTAAGCGTTTAAACCACCCTACGGCGAGTTGTAAACAACCCTAATCGATTCATGCATTGTGTGTCATGCAAACCCTTCTTACCTTATTTCCTGCAGAAGAAGGGAGGGAATGCTGAGCAACTGCACAGCGCAAAACAAGCCTAAGCGTTTTAAGCAACCTTATTTTAGCGCTACGGCAACACGAGCACGAGCAAGCACTTTCCTTCCTCACCTGTGAAGAGATTAGAAGGGTGGATTGGGGCACAGGGAAAGCGCCACAACGTGTGAATGCCTAGCTTGGGCACATGCATCGCAAGCACAGCGCACTCACTAACCCTACGTGCGCGCTGCGTGCTCCATTCGTTTCGCATACCTTTCATCTCAGTTTTCACCTGTGCAAAGCAAAGGAAGTGAACGCCGGAACCCCAAACGAAAGCAACGATGAGAACCCTAGCGTTTTAACGAAGCGACCACCACAAACGCAATGCATGCGTGTGACATGACACTAACATACCTGAGAGGGCGGTTGTCCACCTGCTCTGTTGTGTGGGGTTCTGTTCAATACTTTTTCCTAACGTTTATAAAATCTTTGATGCAACTGTGCAAAAATTTCTTTTAAAAGCTTTAAAAACCACGGGTCATACCTTCTTTTTCAGGAGCCGTTTACGCTTGCGCAACTCTTTTAGGGAGTCCGTTTCTGTTGCGCTTGTCTGGGACTATAGGTTTTAGTGTAAAAATGACAATTGCTAACGTCGTTTCGTCAATTTTTAGCGATTGGACTTCTGAAGTCGCTACTTCTTTCGCTAAACCCAGGATTCACTTCCTGTTGGTTCCATTTTCTTTTTTTTTCAGCTGCTGGAGGTTGTGCCCTCCATTGGGAGTATTGCTTCGCTCTGGCCCTTGGTCAGGACGTTTACTAAAACGCTGTTTATACAGCGATCGTCGTCCGCATTGAAGCGTTCGACTGTACCCTAGTGGGCAAGCATGTGTGCTCTAGGGAGGGAGTCCTGGAATCAAACCCCACTACCCCAAAATTTTTACCAAAGGCTTTCGCCTCACGCTCGCGACTTTTGAAGAATGCCCCATCGAAGGGACATCATTCACGGTACATTACACTGTTGTTCAGGGGTACCTACAGTGTGATGGGCTTCTATAAACTGATGGGAATGTCTTTGGCTGGTTGAATGCATTTTCTGAGGCAATTGTGGGGAAATTTGAGCCTTTTTCCTTGGTCCTACTCGCTTGATCAACTAGTACTCCAGGGGGGAGTAAGAAAAAGTCACTGCCATGTCTTTCTCGGATGTCTTGATCCAGGCCAAGCCCCCCCTAAAGCCCTTTTATTGATGCTGCGACTTACTTAATCATTTTTATCTCTCTTTTAAAGCTTAAAATACACTTTCTCAAAGTAACTGGGGTTATAACCCTAGCCCCCCATGAAGGTCACCCGTACCACTCAACTGAGCGGAGGTATCTTCCTTCATGGAGGTTATACCGAAGTGAAGTAGGCATTTCATGCCTAAGGCCTTGTACGTTAAGCCTAAGTGGTCCCCCACCTCAAGACCCCTATACTCAACTGATTCTACCACTTATTGTGGTTCTAATGTTTAACTGTTTCTGAATTCAGTTGCTTGGCCAAGTCATATTCTGTGTCTGGCTTAGCTCCTATGCCCCACATTCCTAACCAACTCCATTTCATCCAAACGAGTGCACATGAAGTGCTTGATGCTAACCTGGAGGCTAGAGTCATGCCAGGTGTTACATAAAATCATTTGTTTTATCCATTTGTGATTGAATCTTTGTACTTATGCCTGCTTTGTCTATCTGCAGCGTGGGCTCTACTCCTTTGTGATTCAAAAAGCTTTCATGCAAAAAGGACCTTTAAACTAATCAAACATGTTTACCTATGGTTAGAAAACCCAGAAAGGAAACTCACACAATTTTGGTCAGGGGTGCAGCACGAGCAAAAACTTATCTAATCATCTCGTGTGATTGTTGTCCCTAGTTATTTTCAATGCAAAAATATGCCCAGGGTCATATTCCCCAAAACAACCAAACAAAGCATACACAACTACACACAAGTGAGGCAAAGCACAAAGCAAAATGCAAATGAGGTAATGCACTCCACAGTATGGCATGATTGCATCGTTATTCTCCATGCCATACCTGGTTGAACCTCGTCCCGGGTCACTAAGGGTGGCGGATCATCCTGCCATGCAAAACTGAGAAGCATGGCAAGGCGTATCAACAAAAAAGAAGACAAGGAGGCATAGTGCAATGCATATGGTATGTACGAATGCATGCAAGAATGAAATGAATGCATGCACGTGCGTGTTTACCACGAGGCTATCAATGCTATGCTTCAACTATACACACACCATATCCTTTATGCTGGTTGCTGACACGGTACATTAGAATGCATGCATGAATGCAATGAATGCATGTGCACCACAATACTCAAACCATTCCACTCGTATGCTTAACCAATCAGCAAACTCAGCACACATGAGACGGAACATTGCTAATAAAGCGCATTGAATGAATGTACATGAATAAGATGCGCACAGCACTGAAATACCGCTCTGAAAATCTACATTCGGGCACCAGATAATTCGATTGATAAAAAGACATTTGGAAATTGATAAATCAGGATGATGAATTCACAAACTCGTATCCGCATTAAATGTCTCTTGAAGAATTGAGACGTCGGCGATGGCGACGACGACAGGCCAGCCGTCCGGACGATACCAGACCACCGTCATTATCTACAGACAAGAATGACAAGACGGCATCGCAGATGTCAGCAGAGTGCCCCAAACACTGTACCTGCAGTTTTTCTAACCCCCCCCCAGACGACGCACCAAAGGTAATGATGTCTTAGGGGGCGCTCTGATCAGGGGCACAGGGGTGTGCAAGCCCTAAGCACTGTGCCCGGGCAAACACCACGGCAAACTGGAAAACAACATGGCAGTTGGAACAAATTCGCCCAAGATGGGAAATTTTCAGAGGACCACACCGCACATGGTCAGCAGACACGGCAGGCAGGCCTGGCACGCCAGGTCACCAGGTCTGGCAGAAGTCCCTGGTGACAACACCCTCTGGTTATACGTAGCAGTAAGGGACAAGCAAGGCATCATTTGCCTGGGGGGTTGAATGACCCCCCGCCACTTCCTACGGACTGCAAACTCAACCTGCCAGGACGTCACCACAGAAATTGCACCTGGTCCTACCTGGTGTTACCTTGCAGTTACAGCCAAACAACAACCTGACAGGGCGTTACATTTGAATCTGAATTCACCTGGAGTACTGACCACACTCACACCTGAGAGTGGCAGCGTCTTAGGGACGTCACGTCCACTGAAACTGTAACTGCAGTCAAGTCCCACCCTGGTTTCCCTCAGTACTGAACACAGCATACGGGACATACAAGGAAGAGGCTTGTTGTTGGCAGGTCTACAACTGAAGAAGAAGAGAAACACCACTGGCGTCGGCCCCAAAGGGCGACAGATAGGGTGGGCAGAGGTCCAGCCGGACTCACAAGGTCAGCTGAAAAATCAGAAAATCTGTCTCTCGACGGAAACACCTGAAAAGGCCGGAAAATCTGGCGAACGCAAAGTCAATGCAACTCACTATATCGGCAGAGTAAATAACCTACAAAGAGGTACACAGACAGAATATGAGCTCAGGACTTCTGTCTGTGGGAACAGGGAGGAGGCGAACAGCAAGAATTGGTGCAGACACCTAACATTGGACCCAATTGCAAAAATTTTGTTCGCTACACAAAAATGTGAACGTAATGTACGTCCACCAACTCAGGACCGTCTAGGTACTGTCCTGTCTAGGTACTGTCAAAAAAATTCACAGTTATCCTGGATGTCCAAGAGAAAGGGTTACACAGAGTAAATTACAGGGTAAGTGCAGAACACAAGAGACAGAATTAAACAGAAGCAAGAAAGGAATTTATCTACCCCATATCGCGGGGGTGTCGCCTGAGGTATCCCACTCCCTCAGGAGGGCCAACTTCCTCAACGCTGGATAAACAAAATAGTAACAGTATGGAATTCAGGGGGGTGCTCAGGACAAGGTAGGAGACCCCCTGCCCCAGGGGGAACTCCAAGGATAACCTTAACCCCTAGAAAAATTCAGTTCCATCCAAAAGCACTCAAGAAACTTCAGTCGCAGCCCTGAATCCTGGCTTATCTTTCCTACCATCATCTCTCCCTTCAACACCGAGTAAATTCGATCTTCGCTGTTCAGGTCAGCACAGAAAATCAGAACTAAGACAGCACCAAAGACAGTATACAAGGGCAGAATACTACACGACCGTACAGAACCAGCTTATGGATACAAGACTAGCTTATTCCCCCTGAGTTGCGGCCGGCACAGGGCAAAGGAAACATTGTCTCCCGCCGGTCGCGGTCGGATCCATTCTCACTTGACCCCTGACCTCCTGATCTCTTTTCCAGCTTTTTAAAAGAAACGAGCCTGGCAACGAACGACAGGGCTCTAAGTACCCTCAACAGGAAGAGTAAGCGGGCTGCCCTATGGGGGTAAACCTGCTCTAGGCATCTGGCACACAGCACAGAGTCAATACATGTTAATCCCAAAGACGAATGGACTATCCGAGGTAAGTCAGTTACCATACAACCTACAGCAGGCAGATCACACTGAGGGCCTCAACGTAAAGTAACAAGACAACACAGCTCTGGTGAAGTCAGTACCTCAGCCTACTGGCAAAGAAAAACACACCCGAAGCTATATACGGCTACAACTCATCTCCAGATAACAAAGGGGTTACTGACAGCAAACTCACGGGGGAGGTTCCGTGCGGCAAACTTGCTGTCGGGTTTACTAACGCTTGCCCAACATCCAGGGGATACTCGCCAAGGCAGTTTCTATGACATTTTCCCCCTCCCGGGGATTGCTGCGTCCAAGCATGGCAGGCAAACTCGACTCTCCTCTCGAGAATCCGCTAGCTCTCTCTCTGCCTGCAGAAGTAATACCTGCATACTGCAACAGGTAACATTGCCCAGAGGTCAACGCGACTAGGGCGGTGTGTAGGGGACGCACCAGGGAGAGGACTTGGGTCGTGCTTGCTGCAGCGGACTGGGGTCATCACCTTGGTTTAACAACACGGATCCTGCTCATCAGGTCAGAGCTGGCAGCAGGTCCGGTTCATTCTGACGTAGGGAAACTGAGTGGTGCACGCCATGGCTGTAACATGGAACCCCATAATTCATTGGCAGAGCGAGTCACGCACCATCTCAGTCATTGATGGTTTTCATGACATTGTCATGCACGAATGAGTCAGAAACGAGGGTGTCAAAAACCATCTCATTTATTGATGGTGGTCATGATCCCTTGTAAAGTGTCGGCCAACAGACGAAACAGGTCCCTTCTCCGCTACGGGTTTCTGGGTTTACCTGGTAATGTTAAAGAAAGGGGGCAAAGCCAAAGTCATGTTCACCACCATTCACTGGCACAGAAAAATTTGAACCAACAAGAACAAATCAGGAAGACAGCTCAAGTAGGAAGGCAGCTATAAGGAAACAACGGGCGTACAGGACTAAAAACAACTCAAGAACGAGAAATCATCGAGAGACACTCAAGGTAACCTCCCGGGTAATGAACAGAACAAGTAAACTTAGATGACGAATCACCAGGCCATTCAGGCACTGGGGTTACATGCAAATTGGGAAAGGGTGGTCACCCCTTCAACCCTTGCCAGGGGTTGCCTCACCCCGAGCAGGTACATGCTGGAGGCCCTGGGCCAACAGCGGACAACTTGGCCGTTCACGGAAACCCTGCAGCAGTGATCTAAGACAACCTCAAATTACCTGAGCATAAGTGAGGGCTGGGCTCAGGTTCCTTGACGCGTTTGGCAAAATGAACTAACCGTCCCCGACCAGAATCAGGCAAGGACAGGGGACTGGCATCAGGAAGCGGTAGAGGTACACGACATACCAAAACAGTCAATCACAGAACAGGAACAAGGTATTACCCAGAGGTACATAGTACTGCATGCCATGGCGCTCTGGTTACCGTAAGCTGGGGTTTACAGGGGCAACTGTGAACCAGCTTCCAGTCCTTCCCTGCCAGCCTAGGGTATATCTCAAGAGAGCCGAGTAGCCACACTAAAACCAACCAACTACAGCTCAGTGAACACCTTACAAGGTGCACAGTGAGTGATAATGAGTCACTCAACAAACTCAGCACACGTCCTCCAGTGAGGAATTAATACAAACCCACAGTGAGCAACGCTCCCAAAAACTGGGGTATCAATACGGGGTGCTTGGCGTAGGGTAACGTTTTGGGTCGTATGGGTCATAAAAAAAAGAGTACCCGCTATCAGGGCTTAACAAGCCCAAAACCAAAAATTCATGAGAACACCCAGCGTTCAGAAATAAAACAGACCTCTGAAAGGGTGCTTCCCCCGTTCCGCTTACATCTATAACAGCACAGCTCCCTTCGCCAGCACAAAATTTGACAATATCCACCTCAGTAGTAATTCAACACACAAAGCCCAAATTATTTCTGCATGCCCCCCCCCACTGGGGAGAACAAAAGTCTGGTCTGTAGGGTGCACAGGGAACTCAGCGCAAAGTGGGAGGCTCGTGTAGACTCTACCTTCACCCTCAAGGACACAAACGGGTAAATACACCACGGACCCGGACTCAAAGGAAACTGGACAGTAATTCCAGTACGTTTAGGCTTCACAACAAAACCACGCTGCCTAGCCACAGCACTGAGTATTCCCTGGTTGCTCCAGCTCCAGTGCTCCCTACTGATACTCCAGCGTCCATTCATCACCGTAGGTCATCCAGGGCTGTCAATACAGGGCTTACCCATGGGTACCAAGAAGAAAAGGGGTCGGTACTCATGCGCAGCGACCAAGCTTCTCTGACGGCTGAAGCTGGCGGCTTAAACAGTCCCTTGTACATACCACAGTCCTGAACCACAGCACACTCTACAGAAACAACAGTACCAAACCATGGCACAAATGGTTGTTGTTGAAGCAGGTGAAGAAAAGTTTATAGTGTTTTCAGCACTGTGTTTTTGCTTCTCCTGCTGCTTGTTGTTGCTGTAGGGTGTCCTGCTGCTTGTTTTGGATGATGAAAAGCTTTTGTTTGTTGAAATACAGTAAAGCCAAGTCAATCCAGGATAGCCCAAGCCAATAGTATGCAAGGAGAAGAGGAATCAGGATCAAAGCATGAAGTGCTGCAGTGTAGACAGTGAAAGATGATTGGATATTCACAGAAACTGCAACTCAGGTTACAAATGAATGCATATTCACAAAGATAGCTGAAATGTTTTAGGAAAAGAGTTAGAAAACTGCCTCAGGATCACTCTCTCTCCATAGTGCCATCTTAGGAGATGGGCACTCTTTGTTTTGGGTCCCATATGTGCTGAGGTGGCATGGTATGTGGCGATGAGGTCACTGCCATGTCACATGGGATCTTCCTACTTAGCTAGGCTGACCAGGAATTGAACCCAGGACCTCTCAAAAAGGGGTGCCTAGCCCCCTAGGGTGTATACCACTAGGGCAGATAAGAATTCATGGAAAAACATAGATAATTCCATAGGCTCTACCTTAGGTATGTCAGTGCTCAGTCAACTCAGGAAAAGATGTTTTACTTCACATTGAAAGGGGATTAAGGGGTCCACTCCATATCCTGATTGGGTGTTTGGTTCCATAGGTCAAAATGTGTTATCACCAGTTTTGGTTGGACCAATACTAAGATTAAAATGCATGGATGCTCAGTGCATCTCTAATACAACTAGAGTATGCCTCAAAGCAAAGGAAAAGCACTTTTTCCTACCCCCCCCCTGTGCTTTGGTGGCCACCACTGTCGCATTTTAGGAAAAAGGGAATTTTTCTTGGCCTTTCCTTGGTTTCCACATCTACTTTAAAATACCTACAGTGTCCCTCACACTGAAAAACGGGCGCTCACCATGGCTGGCGTCCTTTTGCTGCTCTGATTGTATCATTTCCTCCAGAAGACTCAGCGCTCATGGCGCTGCCGGGGCTCCTGTGGCTTGGTTGGGTTAGATTGGGAGCATGTCAAACATGTGCATATGCATCCCTTCCTCCAAGACGCAGCGTCGACACACCCAAACGCAAGACACAATATACACACTCGCATGGGTTCTCGTAAACCTGCTGGCGACCTGTGACCTGTCTTAGGGCGAAGGGAGTCGAAAAAGAAATTAATTTGCCCCTTGGTGGGGTCTTGGTTCTGCTCAGTCTCTCCAGGCACCTGCGTTTCGGCCCGAACACGGCCTACTCAGCGAGGCTGCGCGTGGGTATCTGCAGAGGCAGGAATGGGAGAATTATGGACGAATCCACGCAAAAACGAAGCGACGACACCAAAATCCGTCAAATGACGGCGTAGAATTTTTCTGAAACGACACACCTGAGCAGAATCCAATTGTGCATCAGAAGCACATTTTTATAGATATTATAGTCATCTCTGGATTTTTTAAATCCAGAAATTCATACGCATAAAATGGCGGCGCGCAGGAGCGGCTCCTAGCGAAGCGCCGGAAAATGGAGAAATAATGGAATTATAAACGTATGTCTCACGTAGTCTTGAAAATGACGAGACACACATTAATAAATAAACATACAGATTCCACCCACACTAATAGAAGCTTCAAAAATTCAAGAATTCGAAAATCAATCGAAAAGACTTCAATGAATCAGGTATAAACTACAGGTATGCTCGTCTTGCATGCCGCATACACATTGCTCGTCTCGTGTCTCCGTGAACGAGCCTTGTAGCAGCGTCAACAACGATAACAACGATAGGACGCGATAGAGGGATTGATTAGAAAGATTGCAGATGATTAGCGGTCAGATCAGGGTGATTAGTCATACACACAAGTGCATAGCAACGTTCTTCGCGTGCGCCCCTTTTGTCCTCTCACCTTGCTTCACTTCCCAGCGGTAGGTAAGGTAGGTACGCCCAGGTGGGGCCATCCCCTGGTGGAGTCAAGATTGACGCGCAGATGGGCAGGTTTGCCCACGATCTTGTCGCATACTCGTGCATGCACACACGCATTAAAGGGTAGGCCACGCGAAGTGCGCACGGTAAACCTTGTTTAGGCTACCCAGGGGCTCCTCGGTACGTTCTTTAAGAGAACCTGAGGAGTCCCTTAACGCTTGCTTGCTTGACAAGGGTAGCTGCTTCTGCAGCGTGTTTGCGGACAGCGTATTATAGGTCACACTGAGAAGGGTATAATACCTGGAGTGTGGCTTGGTTCCTCCGCCGCAAACGCCCTTTCATTTGCCTTTGTTTTACAGGTGGGCAGGTAGGGTGAGTGGTGCAGCAGCATTTTTTTATGCCCTGCTAAACAAGGGCGCAGATCACACAAACAAGTAACTCTGCTCCGCCTGTGGCAGAGCAGGGAGTCCGACTTCATCGACATCTGCGCCTTGCACGCGAGAGCACTCCTTCACTCCAAGCCCTAGCAGGGGAAACGCGTTGTGGCGTCCCCTGTTAGGCCACAGTTGCTTAGCAGCGCTGTGTTCTCTTGTCATTTCACAGGAGGGTCGCTAGGACCCATGAGACCTTCACCTTCGCAACGCCCAGTAGAGTGTGCGTGTAGGAGTGGTAGTCCTGAGTGGGGGCTAGACCCAGTTGCCCAGTGCTTGCCCACCAGGATGGTGCCACTGTAGGGAGTGTGAGACCTGTAGGGGGTGTGTCACTGTCCCACCCTTTTCCTGCAATTTTAGCAGGGTTCGTGGGCTGTGGCAGTGGTTAGGTCAGTGTTTTGGCCACATAGCGAAACGGCGTTTTGCATGCCTTCATAGTTTTTGGCCACCCCTCCCTGTAGTAGACAGATAGGTAGGGAAAACAATACCTGGATTAGCACGCTGGGTATTCCCCCAAGGTTTTGCGCCAGCACAGAAATTGGGCGCATAGGGGAGGGGAGACCCGGGGCGTACCCCGTGGCATCAATAAGCCAACACTCCAGGTTCAGCAAGGGCGCAGACTTGGGTATAATTAGGACACCACTTCTGCGGCTTGCTCTCAGGACCTTAGGACTAGCACACTCACACATACGCTTTGGCAGGTAAGGGTAAGGTTCAGTCCCTAGCTTTAGTCTTGGAGGCAAGCGTCTCAGCGAGCCTCAGCAACTCACCAAGGTTGTTCTTGGACAAGTAGTCAACCAGAACCGAGTTTAGGCGTCCCTCAGGTAGAACAAATGCAGAGAAGGGCTCCCAGGTGGCCTCTTCGACTCCAAACCCTTCCCAGAGGGTGAGGAAGCGCCAACCCTGGCGATAGCGGTGGCGTAGGACAGACTTCACCAGGTAGAAGCCCTCCTTAGCCATCTCCTCGGCGTTCATGTCGGGGAGTTCACCTTCAACTTCCATAGGGCTGGCAGCGCCTTGTAGGTCCAGAGCGGCGATTTCCTCGTCGTTCAGCTCCCACTCCTCCCCACAGAGGTCTTCAGGATCGTGGTAGCGCTTCAGGTGTTGAGCAGCGCACACCAGGGTCCCCCCTAGACGGGGAGAACACCGCACGGTGATACGGTGTCCATCCACAGATAGGATCTTGTACGGCCCGAAGTATGGGTCATGGCTGGTAGAGCGTGGCCAGGCGGGTAGTCGACTGTGGTGCACCAGCACCCAGTCCCCCTCTTGGTAGGTGGCCGGTACACGGTGCTCGTTCTTCTTGTTCCACTGACGCTCCCTCACTCTCTGGAGCATAGCCTTGGCCTTGTCCACCTTCGCTTGTTGCTCTTGGACCCATTCACCCACAGAAGAATGGGTGTCCTCTGGATAGGGGGCATGTAGGAACCATGCCGGGCGCCCCATGAATAGCTCATGTGGCGAGTAGCCAGTAGCTGAACTCTCTTGGGAGTTCATCATCAAGGATATGACGGGGAGTAGTCTCACCCAGTCTCTGGTGCGTTCAGTTTTGCACCATATCCTGACGTTCTCCTTCAGGACACGAATCTGTCGCTCACATAGGGGGTTGCTCGTGTGAGAGTAGGGAATCCCCGTAGACACCTGGACATTGAGGGATCTCAGGACCCTCTTGTACCAGCCAGTATCTGAGCGTACTCGTACGTCCTCATCGGAGTTGATCTCCTTGGGCGCCCCATAGACACAAAACCACTCCTCCAGGAGTATCTTGATAGTCTCCTCTCCGGTAATGTGCTTGGTACATGGGAACACCCCGGTAAACCTGGTCAATCCACAGGTTACCACGAGGGCGAAGTCATAGCCCCCGAACTTCGGCATCTCTGTGTAGTCCACGTATAGAACACTGTTAGCACAGTGAGGGATGGGCAGGGTCGAGTAGAGACCTCTGTCCCTGATATCCCCTGGTTTACAGGACCTGCACGGGCACTTGTCCACGATAGGCTGGAGGGTTTTCCGCAGTTGGTCGCCAGTCCACGTAGTGTGGAACCACTGCTTGAACAGCCTCAGGGTACGGTCAGCACCCACATGACCACTGGACTCATGGGTCCACTTCAGCAGCGCTGGGACTCGGTCACTAGGCACCACAATGCGGTCCTCGTGCCAGAGGTAGCTCTTGTCCCGCTTCCACTGGTCTTGGTTGACCAGGAGGGGTTCAAGGCGTTTCTCCAGGCGCCGGTAGATATCCCCAAACTCCTGTAGGTACTCCGATTGTTGGAGTCCATCCAGGGGGCGTATCATGGTCATGTTCAGGTCCAGGTGTACGTCCATACGGCTGAACGCCTCCTTAGCCAGCGCTTCAGACCGGGTACCAATCAGGGCGTCGAAGTTGTTGCGGCTGATGTAGTCGGCGCACTCATTCTTCACTCCCTGGATATGGTGTACCGTCAGCCGTAGTTGACTGAGGTAGGTCCACCAGCGCCGTAGCTTGGCCTTCTCAGGTGGGGGACCCTTCTGGAAACTGCGGACTGGTTCTTGGTTGCATAGCCAGACCACAGGGTTACTCCCCAACAGTCGTGCTCGTGAGGATAGCACCAGCATACCCGCGAGCAATTCCTGCTCATAGGTGGAGTAGTTCCCCCTGGCCTGGTTCCACTTCCGTCCCAGTGGCCCAGAGGTACTAGGACCCACTTGTCGTCAGGGTAGCTGTGCTTGAGGGTTCCATCTCGGTTGAGACCTTCCGTCCCCCATTGGGAAATGGCCGAGTCGAACTCCTCCTTCTCTAGTGCTTGCCATTGGAACAACGTTCCACCACCGCCCACATTGCTGGCGTCGGTCACCAGGATAATCTCCCCTTGTGCCCTAGGTACGCCCAAGCACTTAGCGTTGGCTACCTTGTCTTTGAGCTCGTCAAACGCTTGTTGCTCTTGTGGGCCCCAGCGCCAAGTAGTACTCTTCTTGATCAAGTCCGTCAGAACGGCGCTGGTATAGGTGAAGTTCTTGATGTGGCGGCGATAGAAGTTGCACGCCCCAATGAAACTGCGTACATCATGAAGTCCTTTCTTGGGGTCTTCGTGTCGTACCTTGGCATCCATCAGGGGTTTGGCCTTAGAGGCCGCTGGGGTCCACCACCCATAGCCAACGTCAAACCCCAAGTACTGCATTGTCTCCTGCATGAACTCACACTTCTCCAGCTTGAGTCGTGTGTGGTTCTCCTGGCAGACCGCAAAGAACTCACCCAAGAGGATTAGGTGATCCTCCTGGGTATTGGTCCCGAGGCATACATCGTCGATGTGTGCTTCCATCTGGGCCCCACGGGATATGAGCTCCTGCACCTTAGGTCTCCTTCGTAGGATGGACAAGATCTTGTTCATCAGCTCTTGGAACAGAGCGGGTGCGTTAGCCACGCCAAATGGCATGACCTTCCACTTGAATACCCTCCCCTGAGGGGTGATGAAGGCCAGTAGTTCCTGCGCGTTGGGCGCCAGGCCCACTTGCCAGAATCCACTTCGCTTGTCCATCTTGGTCTTGTAGCGACAGGAGGCTATCTTCTCCAGGGTAGACTCCATATTGGGAATGGACCCTGAGTGGTTCAGCGTTTTCTTGTTCAGCTCTCCATAGTCCACTACGAGCCGTTTGGCTGTAGACCCAGGTTTAGCCACCAGGAAACAGGGGCTGCAGTGTAGGGGGTAGTCCCCGTCCTTGTACTCCAGGACTAGGCCAGCGTCAATACACTCTTGTATCTGTCGCTCAATCTCGTCGGCCTGCTCTTTAGGAGCTGGATAGGGTCTCCTCCGGATCTTGTGACCCACGAACTCGGGTTTCAGCTTGAGGTCCATCTGTACCAGCTTGTCGCATGAGGCTGGAGGGGGTAGTTCTCCGAACACCTCCAGATAGGTCCTTATAAGCTTCTGTACCCGCGGGTCCAATTCCTTGATCTTGTCCTCCATGTCCTCGTCGGAGTGTAAGTTGCTTGCCCCTTCAATAGACGTCGGGAGGTGGTCCTCCACCGACTCTTCGCCCGAGGTAGTATCCTTCAGCCCTTGGTAGGCATATAGAAGGTCTTGCTCGACCATCTCCGGTGGACGATGGCAACATAGGCACGCTCGAGGGGGTTCACATACACATTCCTCCGAGAGGTCGTCCTCCTCTGGGGTCCTCACATGGGCGCCCCACACGCTCTTCATGAGCTTGAGATCTACCTATCTTTGCCAGGTGCTGATCTTCTGTTCGAGGTCCTCCTTCAATTGGGATAGGTCTCCCATACGTCCTTGTTTCAGTGGCCACGAGCTGCGGGTAGGCTTCGCGTAGCATAGCTTTTTCGCCACCAACTTCCTCTTGGAATCCACATACTCCCTGAGCCTGGATCGAGGGTCCAGCTCCTCATCCACGGGGTCTTCCACCCTCATGGAGAGTAGGGGTTTTAGTGGGGCGACGTACTCGGCGTTCTCCACTTCCTCCACCGCGGTCTGCACGAAGAAGGCGTCGTGCTCAGTTTCGTCGTCTGAGTGGATAGAGCTAGGTAGCTCAGATAGTCCACACTCAGAGACTCCATCAGGAACAGGTACATGACAGGGAGAGTTGGGGGCGTTGGTGTCAGTCACGACGTACTCATCTCCTCCGGGTGTAGTTTCAACAGCATCTTGAGGTCGTAGGCGATCCTTCAAGTCACCCAAGGCGAGTCCATCGCTTTCTCGTTGTATAACCTGGACCAGAGTAGGGTCCAGGTCTTCCCAGGGGATGGTGGTAAGACTTCCGTCCACCACGCTGAGCATACTCCCCCATCCGGGCTTCCCAATGGGCGTCTTGCGTCCCAGAGGCACGTAGATGGCCTCATCAGGTAATCGCACCGAGCTGATAGTCAGCTTGTCAAGGAGGGTTCGCCAGTACTCGTTGCCCCCATGGGCTCCCCAATCGGGGGAACACAGGACCATACCGGAACGTTCCAAGGCCACCTTGGTCAGCACCTTCCCCAGTTCACTGAATCTGGGGTTCCCGTAGGCCATCCCGAAAGAGGGCCAGTAAAATTTGTAGCTGCAGTTCTTCCCCTTGCTGCAGTATAGGTCCAGTACATGCTGCTTGTCGCTGGCGAACAGCTCCACACTTAGGTCTTCTCGAGAGTAACCCAACTCCTTCAGAGTTTGGTCTAGGACTTCCCCCAATAGTTGATAGTCCTCAGTTTTGGAGGCCGCCATCATGTTCGAGGGCTCCCCCTTCGATAGTCTCAGGTAACTCGAGGTATGTTCCGACTGCTCCAGTGGCACAGACTCTCTGCCACTGCCGTGGTCCACGTACAGGAGGTAGGGCGCTTGCAGCGTCAGGGACTGTATCTGGGAGTGCTGCACGAAGAAGTCAGTACCCAGTACAAAGTCGAAGGCCTCAGTGTCCATCACATAGAACCGATGGGCGATAGTTCGAGAGTCCATAGGTACCTCCACTTCACAGTCCCCGCAGCTGTGCACCACATGTCCATCCCCATGCGTATAGCGGCGGTGGTCATGGTGTTCTTCAGGCTCCCACAAGGTAAAATTTTCTTGGCCACTATAGATATTGTGGCGCCAGTATCCAGTACCCCCAGGTATTCACGTCCCCCTAGTCGGATACGTACCCAAAACACCAGGTCTTGGGTGCCACCAGAGCGTCCCCGTCAGAATTCCGCGGGACAGGTCACCTCGAACCCCTTGTTCCGCAACTTGCGGGCCATCCTCATGAAACGGCTCCTCTTCTTAGCGTTGCCGTCATCACCACCTTCATGCTCACGCTTGGCTCCTTGTTCTTGCTGGGCCTGCGTTTGTGAGCGTGTGGTAGGTCCAGACTGCCCTCCAGAGGGCTCGGAGTTCCCCCCTGGATTAGGGTTTGGGTTGCCTCCGTTCTTGTCCTTGTTCTTGTTGTCGTTCTGGCGGTTAGCGCCTCCTCCTCGTCCACCTTGACCCTTGTCTTGACCACCTTGACCACGTCCTTTCGACTTGCCCTTGCCGGAGTCGTTGCCTTTGGCCTTGCCTCCACCTTTGCCTGAGCTTTTGCCAGGATCTTCCCCCTTAAGCTTCGCCGATAGGCGTTGCTTATGGTAGCACTCATCCTCGTAGTGCTTCCGCTTACCGCAGAATGCACACGTGATGGTGCAGCGGTAATGATCCGGCAGCTTCACTTTGGCGCCGGTGATCTTCTCCTGCTGCTTCCCCTGGACGACGAAGCAGTCTCGCTGCTCGCAGACAGAGGCGTGCTGCAGGTGGCCCTGCTCATCTCTGGCATCACACCAGAATAGCTCCTTCACGTTCTCCATTAGACGGGCGTGGGCGTGTTTGGGGGTAGTCCCCTGCCCAGGTCGGGACCCTTGGTACCCTTTGCCTCCAGAACCTCCACCACCAGGACGGTAGTTGTTCAGGTGCTGGTCGCTCTCCTTCTCCAGCGCCATCTCCAGGAGCAGCACGCATAGATCCTCGTAGCGGAGGGATCTAGCCTTGCGCTCAGCCGTCAAAGGCACTCATCCCATAGCTCTCGGGGGAGCTTGGCGCACAACCAGAACAGCAGGTCGTCGCTGCTGTAGGAACCGGGCGTCAGTCGTCCAGCCCAGTGATCCAGGTCTGCCAACAGCTCGGAGACCCTGCCAGGTTTCGGGTTGTTGGGCAGCACTGGCAGGTTCTGGATCTCGGCCCTGATGGAGAGGTCGGTCTCGTAGGTTGGGTACTGCCTCTCCAGGGCAACCAACACATCGGCAAAGGTGGGGGAGTTAGTGACGATCTGCCTGACCTGCTTCTCCAGGTATTTGGTCTTGCAGCACTGCAGGAGCAGGTCGCACTTCACTCGCCCACTCGCGTGGCTTTGGCCGGTCAGTCGTAGGAACCGGCCAAAGTTCTCAGCGAACTCGCTGAGGTCCTTGCCTGTGAACTCAGGCAGGTTCACCACTATCTTGGAGGTGGCAATAGCCTTCGCCTCCTGAGCTCGGCGTCCTTCAGGGCGTCGGGTCTTCTTCTTCTTCTTCTTCTTCTTCTTGGCCTTGGGGTCCTCGGGGTCCTCAGGGTGTTCGTCATCCGATGGCGAAGAAGAATCCATCGACGGCGGCTCGTCGTCGGAGGGGTCTCCGCCTAGATCACTGGAGCCATAAGGCTCCACGTCCACCATAGCCCTTAGGGCTGACAGCCCCAGCTGGTCCAGCTCGGCCCTCTTCGAGTTCGTCACGTGGCTGTAGGGCGGCTGGGCCGTTCTCGGGACGAATGGACTTCTCGGTACTGCTGCAGGAGTCGGCATCGGTCGGCTCCTCAGGCTCCCCAGGGTATTTGTCAACCCTGCCGCCAGGTGGTTAGCCTGTACTCGGTGGGGTGACATTCCCACCGTCGTAGGTGACGCATGGGACGGGATCATCAGGGGCTCCAGTTTCTCCCTGATCTCTTGCTTTAGGTCGCTCACGATTTGCGAAGTGGCTCCTCGGAGCACCTCGTTGATCTCCGACCGCGTCAGGGACCTGTTGGAGGATCTTCCCGATCCTCTACTCCTGCCTCCCAGAGACTCTGGTCCTCTCCTCAACCCACTCAAGGGTGCATACCCAGGTGCATACCCAGGAGCATACCCAGGAACTTCCATGTAGGCTCCAGTGGCGTGGAGTGGATGGGGATGGTCAGCCGCATACCATCGCGGCGCAGAGCTGGAAGCCACCGGCTCACTGGCAGTAGTTGCCTCAAGGAGCGCAGTGGTAGGTGGGCCCATGCCATAGGCGGGGTAGTGAGGCATGCCAGTAAAGCCTGTGCCCTCTGCCATAGGCGGGTTGGTTGTGGAAGTGGATGTTGCTGCGGCCCGGAGTGTGGTGGTTATGGGAGAGGGTGATGCGTGGAGGCCAGAAGCGCTTGGTGCGCCTTCGAAGGTAGGGTCATGCGTCGGGTCTTGCCCTTGCCCTCTCCTTCGTCTGCTCCTTCTCCAGCATCCTTCTCGCTCTCGTTCTCTCTCTTCCTCTTCACAGGCTGAGGCTGAGAGACCACTTCCTCGACCGAAAGGGCCCGAAGGCCGTCTGGAGGCCATCCAGGGAGTTCCCCGCCGTATCCACTGGCCCATGTAAGGGCTCCACCGAAGGTACAGCGCCAGGCGCCGGCCTTGCCGGTGCCTCAGGCGCTGGCGCTGTCTTCACGTCGGCGTCCACTCTTCCTGGGTCCATCTTAATCCGCCTTTCTGCTTATATTTGCCTGCTCGGAGCACTGGTTGTACGGCACGGGGTCGCTGCCGGTGCACAGAGACAGGCTGCCTCTTGCTACCAGAAAAGTTGATAGTGTTTTCAGCACTGTGCTTTTGCTTCTCCTGCTGCTTGTTGTTGCTGTAGGGTGTCCTGCTGCTTGTTTTGGATGATGAAAAGCTTTTGTTTGTTGAAATACAGTAAAGCCAAGTCAATCCAGGATAGCCCAAGCCAATAGTATGCAAGGAGAAGAGGAATCAGGATCAAAGCATGAAGGGCTGCAGTGTAGACAGTGAAAGATGATTGGATATTCACAGAAACTGCAACTCAGGTTACAAATGAATGCATATTCACAAAGATAGCTGAAATGTTTTAGGAAAAGAGTTAGAAAACTGCCTCAGGATCACTCTCTCTCCATAGTGCCATCTTGGGAGATGTGCACTCTTTGTTTTGGGTCCCATATGTGCTGAGGTGGCATGGTATGTGGCGATGAGGTCACTGCCATGTCACATGGGATCTTCCTACTTAGCTAGGCTGACCAGGAATTGAACCCAGGACCTCTCAAAAAGAGGTGCCTAGCCCCCTAGGGTGTATACCACTAGGGCAGATAAGAATTCATGGAAAAACATAGATAAATCCATAGGCTCTACCTTAGGTATGTCAGTGCTCAGTCAACTCAGGAAAAGATGTTTTACTTCACATTGAAAGGGGATTAAGGGGTCCACTCCATATCCTGATTGGGTGTTTGGTTCCATAGGTCAAAATGTGTTATCACCAGTTTTGGTTGGACCAATACTAAGATTAAAATGCATGGATGCTCAGTGCATCTCTAATACAACTAGAGTATGCCCCAAAGCAAAGGAAAAGCACTTTTTCTTACTGGTGACGCGGTCCACTCTCTCTGCAGGGCTGGGACCAAGACGCCCGATGGTGGTGAGCCGGATGCTGGCCGGTTCTAAGGACGGTGCCTTCAGGAATTTACAAACACAAATACAAACACACAGGTTGAAGCCGGCCGGCAGAGGAGTGACTGTCACTGACTGCCAGAAACCTCCAGACTCAGGGTTGTGATCAGCGCCCCACTTTTGACTGGGGACTTATGCACCAATCACCCTCCTGTCCGCCGGTCCTTAGGTTGGTGCCTCTCTGAGAAACAGGCGAAAGGGGGCCCTGAGAAAGGCACAGGAAGAAAAGACAGGTAGGGTTAGAAGTATGCTGGATCTCTGGATAGCGCCAGCTAGCGCAGACTGTAACTTAACGACGCAATACCAGTCTGACAAACAAAAGAAACAGTCAACGACCCGGACCAAGACAAACGTAACATCAGTGCGACAGACAGGAAGAGCGCATTCACTGCAGACTATCTGACACAGAAAAACGAACAATAAACAGACGACAGAGATAGACAGAGATCGGATCAACCAGACTAAGGTTAGCATATGCACTCTTGCTTTTTTATCGGCGCCCAAGTGAAGCGCCCACGCAAGGGTTGTGTGTAAGGGGGGGGTCTTGCCACCATGCAGAGAAAATGAATGCAGGTGCAAGGCAAAATTTCTTATCTTCCCCACCCCTTTGCTTGGTGTTTTCTATCCTACGGGGAAGGAAACTCCCTTTCACAGGCAAACCGAATTTGGCTGCCTTGAAATGAGGGAACAAAGTGTCCCCAAAATGTTTGTAGCCAGAAAATAGGCATGATTCGCCGGGTATGTTTCCGATTTGCATGTGTGTACACAACTAATGCAAGTTCTCACACACACACTCACAGAGAAGCGGCTGATGGTCCAAGAGTCGACAAGCCGGAAAGAAATCCATACATCTGGACATTGAGACATCCGGACATTTGGACTCTCACCAGAGCCTTACCCAGTCATTACGGCGAAACGTGCCGCCGTAATGTCATCCGCTGTCAGATCCATGCTCTTTGACATCTCGTCACAACGCGGGACGGAGCCCGCCTCTCCCGGTATCAGAACTGTCTTCTTCAACCAAGGGCGACGGAGAGGGCAACGGCACACTAAACCAAAGTCAAAGGACAGGGCAACAGCACGGCGCCCTCATATACCCTATGTTGGCGTTGCGGTTATCAAACTGAGGCATTCACAGGGAAACCCGCAGGCATCCTGGGGCATCCTTTACTCCAGACAGTGTATCATCACCACCTTGTACTTCGAACTTTTGGGGTTAGAGCACTCTGGAATTTCTGGATGGCGCGCCAGCTAGCGCCGGTTGGGAAGCTAGGGTTCAGCTCAGGTGTCACACTTGTGAGTCTACACGTGTGTCACGCGTGTGTGAGACACAAAAGAGAAAATTTCATTTCTAATCCCCCACCACCCTTCTCCGGCCTTGGCCTAAACAGTGGGCCCAAATGGGCTTGGGAACCCAGGGGTTACCCTCAGGGGTGTCTGGATGACCCCACCTGTTCCCTGGGGTCATCCGCATAGTCGAGGGAGACGTCATGCTTTACCCTCAGGGACGTCCGGGTGACACCACCAGTGCCCAGGGGCCATCCACGTTGTCGAAGAAGTCCTGGGGTCGGTACACGCAGCAGTGTCCCCCACCTTTGACACCAGGCAGTCTGCCGGTCAGGTAGTCTGGGGTGCTGCGGTCAGAGAACGGGCCCGACCACTTGCGAATGTCAGGACCAAACCAAAGCCAGGATGGTGTTCTCAGGGGCCTCAGCCCCGGCAGTAACAGCCTTCCGCCTTAAGGCGGCAAACATGGCCACAGGCAATGAAGCATACTGGGCCACATACACGTTGTGCAGACCATTCCCTGCAAAAGGGGTCTGCTATCTGCGCTGCCCAACTCTCAACAGGACCTTCGCCTAACTCAATCGCCTGTACATGATATCCAAGCATGGAGAACCTCGTCAGGCGTCTGTTGTTGAACTCACTTCACCTCCAACTCGGCAGACTCGTTGGGATCGTGCAGGACACAGTGGCATATTTTTTTTTTGTATTACACAAAAACAGACCAAACTGGACAAAGGCCATACCTTCAGAGAGGAAGGGAGGTAGCGTTGGGTGCTCGAGAAGTGCACTCGGGGCAAACGGCTCAAAGGCTCACAATGCGCCACCCAAGCTATTCCTGTCTACACGTGCTATTCTGTATCACGTCCATGCGGAGCACTCACAAGAAATCTATGGAAAAGCAAATCACACTCGCTAATCTTTATAGCGCCCGTGCGAAGCGCTCATGCATGTACAGCGTCTGTAGGGGGGGGTAAACCCGCTCCTCAAGCAGGCACAGGAGTAAGGGCCCTAGCAACCCACGTATTCAACAACCTGAGTATCGCATCCGAACTGCAGCGGTACAGTCAATCACTCTTAAACAAAAACAAGCCTAGTCAGACAAACAGGGGAAGCTCAGTTAAACAGACAATAGCCCTGGTAGCCGGAGGTCACATTTGCACCGACAATCTTGATTGCCACAGGCAGCCACACAGCGATTTCATTCATGTGCATGTTCTGCACAAAGGGGAATTCAGGTCCTGGCGGGTGCAGCCAGAGGCGCCAGGCTCCCTAAGCACAGCCAGTACATGTATGGCCTTTCAATCAGAACCCAACTACCCAATGTCAATCGCTCCAATTCAGTCACACGTGAAACACTCTCGTTCAACCGGAGTAAGTGGTCTGGCGCAGACTTAGTATTCTTTTCGGGCCTCAAATTCGGACCTCGGGTTTAAGGGCCATAGACTCAATCCTGGGACAGACGATCAACCCACAGTGCTCAAGGCATCAACCGGGAATGGAGAGAGAGTGAACACAGTCAACACTTGGTGACCACAAAAGGTAATGGACATCTGACCGAATACATCCCTCGAGTCAATTCTTGGACACGGACTGCTGGATTCCTGGTTGTCTCCATGCACAGAAACCGTGGGAAACGCCGCAGCGAACTCGCCACTGGCATTTCAACCGGCAAGGCGTCCGGCACAGACGGGGTTTCTGCAACGCAAGCAGCATTTGTCATGCGCGCACGCTCCGCAAACACGCACCAATAACTGCTATTTACAACAACAAATAATGGTCGTTGTTTGGCCACGGCGGTGTATTCTCCTTGTCTTTACACCAATAACCCACACCCCTGCAATACACTTGCAGTGCACTGAGACTTTCTGTGAGAGTGAACAAACCCAAACCAGGGCGACTACCCAGAAGGGTAGCAAATCCCAGAGAGAAACTGAGAATGAGAGTAAAAGTACCAACCGTATGTACCAAACTAAAACTAGCAAAAGACTTGACATTGACTTGACAAGCACAAAGAAGAAGAAAATGAATTTGTTTGCCACTCGTGGCTCTCAATCTCCATCTCCCGACCTCCGAAAACACAAGAGAAGGAAGAAAGGTAAAACGTGAGAAAGATAACCGTTACCCGAGGTGACGATCACAAGAATGGCAAATCCCCTGAGCAAAGGAGAGAGAGGTATGAGGGAGAAGTAATCATTATGTACAATTTGCTCTCACCTGGAAAGCACGTAATGCCCTTAGGTCAATAGGCCGGAGGAGGAGCCATGCCCAGCAGCCAGGTAAGGCGCATGGCTCAAGCAGGATGAATTGTAGTCGTACTTCAAGACGCCCTCGACCATATTGCCACCCATAACCATGGACAGCTTTCCCTGGACGGCGGAGGAGGCATGAGTGCCCTTGAAGTCAAAGGACACGAAGAGCTCCTCAATGTAGGCCAGGGTGTTGATCAAGGGGCCCTCAACGGAGGTCTTCAACGCGGCGTTCATAGTGTCCTTGTAGGCCTTACTAGTAATCCTCACAACAAAGTCGAAACTCTTTGGGAATAGGCACAAGGAAGGTGATACCGTTCACTTGCCCTTCAACAAAGGCACCCTCAAGGCAGCGATCTTTGTGAACCCAATAGAGATGTGCACAATGTTCATGACAGCCGCACGGGCACGGCGTAAGTGAGAGTGACGGCCGTCCAAGTTCATCTCGTCTCCAAGGTAGTAGTAAATGGTTGTCTTGGTGCCATACTCGATGCCGGATCTCTCCACATAGAAGACTTCGTTGTTTGCGTCGGTAATGGGGAACAAGACCACACAAAGGCAAACAAAACAAACAAGGACACAACGGAACAAAAATGTACGGGATAAAATCTCCCAAAATTCTTTAACTCTCTAGGGGCAACCAAGACACAAGCATACAAAGTTTCTTGGGGCTTGGGGACCCCGGGGCAAGTCACCAAGGTGCCCGGGTGACTCCACCGGTCCTTGGCAACTCTTGGCGATCTCCAAGGACTCCAAGGGGCATGCTTGCATTTCGGGAGCGCCCAAGCGGAGGCGCCGCCTTGCATTTCTAAAGCGCCAAAGCGGAGGCGCTGTTTTGCATTTCTAAAGCGCCCAAGTGAAGGCGCGCTTTGCATTTCTGAAGCGCCCAAGTGGAGGCGCGCTTTGTATTTTTAAAGCGCCCAAGTGGAGGCGCGCTTTGCATTTCTAAGACGCCCAAGCGGAGGCGCGGCCTTGCATTTATTAGGCGCCCAAGCGGAGGTGCGGGCGTTGACGAAGAAATCGGAGACGAAGGGAAGTGACACAAACTCACAAGGCAAAAAAAAGATCGCTCGCTCAAAAGGAGAGCATTTCCGGAGTCGGCACAGGAAAATCCTAAAATTTGTTGGCTTGCCACAAAAATAGGCAAGCCTCTGCTACCACAAACAGAAAACGTTATAAAAACTAGGGCTCAACTCCTTTGTGATTCAAAAAGCTTTCATGCAAAAAAGACCTTTCAACTAATCAAACATGTTTACCTATGGTTAGAAAACCCCAAAAGGAAACTCACACAATTTTTGTGAGGGGTGCAGCACGAGCAAAAACTTATCTAATCATCTCATGTGTTTGTTGTCCCTAGTTTTTTTCAATGCAAAAATATTCCTAGGGGCATATTACCAAAACAACCAATCAAAGCATACATAACTACACACAAGTGAGGCAAAGCATAAAGCAAAATGCAAATGAGGTAATGCACTCCACAGTATGGCATGAGTGCATCTTTTTTCTCCATGCCATACCTGGTTGAACCTCGTCCCGGGTCACCAAGGTTGGCGGATCATCCTGCCATGCAAAACTGAGAAGCATGGCAAGGCGTATCAACAAAGAAGAGGACAAGGAGGCATAGTGCAATGCATATGGTATGTACGAATGCATGCAACAATGCAATGAATGCATGCACGTGCATGTTTACCACGAGGCTATCAATGCTATGCTTCACCTATACACCCACCATATCCTTTATGCTAGTTGTGGGAGCGGCTCAAGAGGCACCTGACATAGGGCAGTGGGAGGGACAGGACGTCCCCTTGGTAAGACCTTCTTCCTGCAATGTCAAAGGAGGCATCCCGAGCTCCCGAAGATACCTACCTACCTTTATGCTAGTTCCTCACATGGTACATGTGAATGCATGCATGAATGCAATGAATGCATGCGCACCACAATACTCAAACAATTCCACTCGTATGCTTAACCAATCACCAAACTCAGCACACATGACATCGAACATTGCTAATAAAGCGCATTGAATGAATGTACAGGAATGAGATGCGCACAGCACTGAAATACCGCTCTGAAAATCTGAATTCGGGAACCAGATAATTGGATTGATAAAAAGACATTTGGAAATTGATAAATCAGGATGATGATTCCACAAACTCGTATCTGCATTCAATGTCTCTTGAAGAATGGAGACGTCGGCGATGGCAACGACGACAGGCCAGCCATCTGGACGATAACAGACCACCGTCATTATCTACAGACAAGAATTAACAGACGGCATCGCAGATGTCAGCAGAGTGCCCAAACACTGTACCTGCAGTTTTTATAACTCTATTCATTGATTCGGTCCACACTCTGTTCCTGCTCTACTTGCTGCTTTGGTTCTGTTTTCCAACACAAAACCTGCAGAATTTCATCAAAACTATTAGGGCACTAATCAAGGACATCTTTCTATTATGATAACACATCCGGCTGATAAATTTTCACCTCAATTAATTATAGATCAACAGACATGATCATCTGAACTCAGAAAACATCCGTCCTTTCTTTTTCTGCCTCAGCAGAACAATGGCCAAATCAACAGCGATCATGCATGACAGATCGATCAGCGATTATGATAAAGTCCTTACCACGTCTGTTGACAGATGACGATAAACAGGTACTCTCATGCTCATGGGAGAACTGCATTGCAGAGGCAGTTATAGAATTTAGAACTGTACCCAGCCTTTGGCAGCGCATCTGCGAGTCGAGCTTGCGTAGCCACCCATACGAGATTGGTGACTTCTCCAGACGTTATAGCATCACGAATTACAGCAAGTTCAATGAGCAGTCGCTTCTCACAGACAGCCTTGTGCAAATAGACGTGGTCGAATAGTGAAGCGCAGTCAGTGCGTAGCGTGATAGAAAGTCGCATCTTCGTAATCTCAGTAACGACGTAGAGTGTCAGGAACACGTCATCCAAGCAGGCTGAACATGCAAGGGTTTCCCCTGCAAAGGTGGACTTTACAGCTCTGTGGAAGGTACAGCTTGTCCAGTTGATCAGACAGAAGCGCTCCTTCTTGTCTTCACCGACACTGGCGATAGTCAACAGCCAGTCACCAACAGTTTTCCCTTCTTCCCCATTGCCCCATGACGAGTCATGGTATCCAATAAGACAAACAGGTCCACTCAACCTGGGAAATCTGATGAATAGCAATCTCTTCCTCATGTGCTGCAAAGTCTTCTTCGCTTGAAGTGCATCCGAGACTGTAGGTTTGCTTGATTGTTGTGAGAGGCGGCACACACTATAAGAGAAATCAAGTCTTGTTTGTCCGGTACACGAAAAGAAAGCACCAATCAAGCCGCGGTACAGCGTGGTCTCTTTCGCGTTTAATAATCTTCCACGATCTGTAGACTCCTCAAGCGGTATCTCCGCGATCTCATCAATATACTCCTGTTGGTCCAACGTCATCTCAATTAAATTGCCGTCATCAATACGCTTGCATTCCAAATGCACTCCACAAAAGACATACTCCTCTCTTTTTTCAGATCCAACAGAGAAGACACCGCGCAGCGCCTGTAGAACGGATGAAGCAGGAGAATCAGTCCAAGCGATGCAAACATCGTCAACGTGAATGGCCGCCCACCCACAAAGACTCTCATGATCCCGAAAAAGGTATATTGCCGGATCAAATGGCACCACAATCGCCCCAATAGACAGCACATACTTGTGCAGCGACGAAAACCAGTGTAGTGCAGCGTCTACGAGCCCGTACACCGCCTTCTGCAGCTTCAGCAACTGCCCCGGTGCATGCAACTCCTGTAGAGGCTGTACATACACCTCGTGCTGCAGGGCGCCTCCTTGTAAAAAGGCAGTGGAAATGTCTACAGCGATCGGAGCCCATCCTCGATAAGAAGCAACCGTGAGCAACACATGCCAAGACGACTTGGAACACGTGGGGGAAGAGGTATCCAAGTCCTGTAGACACACCTCCTGAAAGCCCAGCACAACCAATCGCGCCTTCGGTTTCAATGAACCATCATCGTGCACTTTGTCAACAACAACCCACCGACACGATATTGCCTTCTGCCCATTGTCAGGTACCAGGTCATACACATGACAACCAACCCAGGATGCCAACTCCTTCTGCTTTGCCACGACAAACTTCAGCGATTGTGCCCTTTCAGGTGTCACCTCCCACATGGCACGACGTGGAAAGCGATGCGCCACGTAGCAGTAAGAAGGAAGCACCTCACCCGAAACAGCAGGAGGTATCACAGATGTGTAACGTTGCCACATCAACTCAGGAAGACCAGGTCCCCTCTTCGTAAGCACGAACATCGCTGCCTGCGCCCGCGAACGTATCACCACAGGCTCCCTATCGTCTTTCACCTGTCCCAGCTCAGCAATCTCCTCCGCGCTCAGCTCGTTCCCCGCCTCGTCAACGAGCAGCTCTTCCAACTCCTGCTGCGCTTCATCAGGCGCTGCCACAGGCGCACCTTCAGGATCAACATCAGGAGAGCCAAGCACCGCCGAAGCAGGTCTGCAGTGTAACAGAGGTCTGCGCCTCACACTCCTGCCGTGCGGTAACACAACAAAGTCACGGTCAGCTTCAATAACCACAGCCGGGCCGTGCCAAAACCATGCCTTTCTCAAGTGATTCAAAGTAAAAAACCGTATCGCCAGTCACAAGCTCAACCTTACGGTTAGTAGACGGTCGACTGCGCTTCGCCAGCGAAACTTTTGCACGAACATCCGCCGTATGAAATTTTTCACGTGCACGATACATAGAATCCAAGAACTTCACCATGTAGTGGCCAACATGATCAGAAGGCACAGGTGTTTCAGCCAGAGCAGGTAACCTCGCAGCCACAAAGTCAGGCCAGCGTGAAGGCACCCCATACACCAATTGCTGAGGCGAAAAGCCCCGATCCGGCATAGGGGGATAGTTCAACAACATGCATGCCACATCACATGCAACTTGCAAGGACAGAGTATCATCCACCTCCAGGAGTAACTCCACGGTATGTCTCAGCTGATAATGGTGCCTTTCCACACCTCCCAGAGACCAATGTGAGGCGTCCGGCGCACAATGCAGCGTAACGCCATAACGCTCTGTGAACATCCTGATGAGCTCATTGTCAAACTCCTTCCCCAAATCAGGGTACAACAGGAACGGAGGAACATAGTACTTGACCCACAAATGTAACAACGAGTGACACACGTGTGTGGCTGATTTGTCACAAAGAGCAGAACAATGTCTGAGGCGAGTGAGGCGAGGCTTAGGATCTGCTGGCGACGGCAGTTGCGTCGCGCGATCGCAGCAGAAGAAAAAAAAAACCAAGAAAAAAAAGCACAACCAGAAAAAATAAAGCGCAAAATCAATTTTCTTGACCTCAGAAACCCCCACAAAAATTCTACGCCGCTGTTAGGCGAGGTCGTAAAATTTAGGACACTCACAGAAAAAGAAGAACAACAGAGTCGCGACGGCGACGAAGATGAGCGTTGCTTGCCGCAAAACACCTAGCAAAGTGCGTGTCCTAGGCGCTAGGGACTTGTGCGCGCTCCAACAACAAAGAAGAGGAATAGAGGCGAACACCAAGAACAAGCGAGCCGCGACGACGAAGAAATTGAACATTGCGTGCTCCAAACCACCTAGCAACGTGCGTGCCACAGGAGCTAGGCGGCTTGTGCGCGTCAAAAAAAAAAAAGAAGGAAACACAATAAAAGGAGAAACACCAAACCACAAACAAAGAAAACACGACCACGGACCACGGGAAAACAAAGGTATGACAAACAAGTATGTTACACATGCGTAGATGAGAAAACCAAGTATGTTGCGAAAGAGGGCGCCCAAGGGACAACGCCGCACGCAAAAAAAAAACGACGAACCACCACGCACGTCATAAGGCATGCCCACAAACACAAACCACAACCATATATCCCCCATATTCCTTCATAGGCTCCAAGCACTGCGAGATACACGACAAAAAAAAAACAACAAAAGCGCAAAAGTTATGGGGCGGCCACGGACCATGGGGAAACAATGAAAAGGCGAACAAGTATGTTAAAAATACGAAGGAGGGCGCCGAGGGAGCGCACCACGCACGCATACCCAAACGTACACAAGGCCGCAAAGTGAAAGAAAGCGGAGACAAGGTCAAAGAGAAACATGGTATGAAACCCCATCCCCGCCCCAACCACACAACGTGCACACGCTTTCGCTATAGGCGATGCCCACGAACCACGGGGAAACAATGCTATGGCGAGCAAGTATGTTAAGAATGCGAAGGAGGGCGCCAAAGGGACGGACCACGCACACACGCACACAAATAAACAACACCGCAAGGTACAAGAGGACGGAGACAAGAGCAAGGAGAAACATGGTATGAAACCCCAACCCGCCCCGCCCGCAAACACGCACACCCTCTCACTATAAGGGATGGCCACGAACCACGGGGAAACAATGGTATGGCGAACAGGTATGTTAAGAATGCGAGGGAGGGCGCCAAAGGGACGGACCGCACACAAAAACACAAACGTAAACAAGGCCGCAAGATACAAGAAGACGGAGACAAGACAAAGGGGAAACATGGTATGAAACCCCACCCCCGCCCCACCCATAAACAAGCACACACTTTTTCTATAGGGGATGACAACAAGAAGCTACACAAGCTATGACAAGTATGTTACGCAAAAAAAACCACAAAGGCGCCTTTCAAGCCCTCTCTATAGGGGAAACGCAAGGCAAGGAGGTATGTTATCGAACACGCTACAAAAAAAAAGGGGGGGAGACACAAGGCACAACACGCAAAAACAACCAACCAACCCCCCAAAGACCTGCACACGCTCTCTCCCTACAGGGGAAGAAAACACGGTGGGACGGATAGAGAGGTACGTAATACGCGTCACGCATACCACGCATTTCTGCTACACGTCTACAGGACCTCTTCTTCTGCTTTTTGAACACCACCATGCCGACCGACGACGAGAAGGCACCAAGGTACGAAAAACCCCACCAACCACACACCGCAAGCACACACACGCACACGCACGGCAGCCACACCGCGCACGACCGCCCCCACGCCACCAACACCAACACGAAGGGCCACACAGCGCACACACACACACCGAGACCAAGGAGAAGGGCCGAAAGGGGCCCCAACCACCACAACCAGTGGGCCCCAGCCAGGAGTGGCGGGGAACCACGCCCAGTGCCCACGGCCAGGAGTGGCAAGGGGCGGGGACACCGAACCGCAGACCACCGACACACCACACACACGCAACCACGCACACCAGCACACGCGAAAGACACACCCACTGCACCACCACACCACAGCACCGACAACGCAGACACCACAAAGTCGCAACACACAACACAGCACGGCCACCACGCACACCCACGCACACCACAAACACACACAACAAGGGACACCCCCACCTGGGAAACACACCACCACAACCGGTGGGGCCCAGCCAGGAGTGGCGGGGAGCCGCACACCACCACCGCTGGCGGACCCCAGCCAGGAATGGCGGGGAACCGCACCCGGGACCCTCAGCCAGGAGTGGCGAGGAACGGCCACCACCACCGGCAGCGAAACCCAGCCAGGAGTGGCGGGGAGTAGCACACAGGAACCTCCGCCAGGAGTGGCGAGGGACCAACCACACCACACACCAGCCGCAACCCCACCAACACACCACCGCCGCACACCTCACACCACACACCACACACCACACACCACACACCACACACCACACACCACCGCCGCCAGCGGACCCCAGCCAGGAGGGCTGGAGAGCCGCACCCGGGGCCCTCAGCCAGGAGTGGCGAGGAGCACCCACCACCGCTGACAGCGAAACCCAGCCAGGAGTGGCGGGGAACCGCGCCTGGGACCCTCAGCCAGGAGTGGCGAGGAACGCCCACCACCACCGGCAGCGAAACCCAGCCAGGAGTGGCGGGGAGTAGCACACAGGAACCTCCGCCAGGAGTGGCCAGGGACCAACCACACCACACACCAGCCACAGCCCAACCAACACACCACCGCCGCACACCACACACCACACACCACACAGGCGGTGCATTGCAGGAGTTCCACTGCCCACTGCCCCCAGGCAGTGAGGCAGTGCATTGCAGGAGTTGCACAGTCCACTGCCCCCAGGGAGTGAGGCAGTGCATTGCAGGAGTTGCACTGTCCACTGCCCCCAGGCACTGAGGCAGTGCATTGCAGGAGTTGCACTGCCAACTGCAGCAGGGCAGTGAGGCGGTGCATTGCAGAAGTTGCACTGTCTACTGCCCCCAGGCAGTGGGGTAGTGCATTGCAGGAGTTGCACTGCGCACTGCCCCCAGGCAGTCGGGCAGTGCATTGCAACAGTTCCACTGCCCACTGCCCCAGGGCAGTGAGGCAGTGCATTGCAGAAGCTGCACTGCCCACTGCCCCCAGGCAGTGAGGCGGTGCATTGCAGGAGTTCCACTGCCCACTGCCCCCAGGCAGTGAGGCAGTGCATTGCAGGAGTTTCACAGTCCACTGCCCCCAGACAGTGAGGCAGTGCATTGCAGGAGTTGCACTGTCCACTGCCCCCAGGCACTAAGGCAGTGCATTGCAGGAGTTCCAATGTCCACTGCCTCAGGGCAGTGAGGCAGTGCATTGCAGAAGCTGCACTGTCCACTGCCCCCAGGCAGTGAGGCAGTGCGTTGCACGGGTTGCACTGCCAACTGCCCCAGGACAGTGAGGCAGTGCATTGCAGAAGTTGCGCTGCCCACTGCCGCCAGGCAGTGGGGTGGTGCATTGCTGGAATTCCACTGCCCACTGCCCCAAGGGCAGTGAGGCAGTGCATTGCGGGAGTTCCACTGCCCACTGCCCCAGGGCAGTGAGGCAGTGCATTGCAGAAGCGGCACTGCCCACTGCCCCCAGGCAGTGAGGCAGTGCATCGCAGGAGTTGCACTGCCCACTGTCACAGGGCAGTGAGGCAGTGCATTGCAGGAGTTGCGCTGCCGACTGCCCCCAGGCAGTGAGGCAGTGCATTGCAGGAGTTGCACTGCCCACTGCCCCAGGCAGTGAGACAGTGCATTGCAGGAGTTCCAGTGTCCACTGCCCCCAGGGGGTGAGGCAGTGCATTGCAGGAGTTGCATTGCCCACTGCCCCAGGGCAGTGAGGCAGCGCATTGCAGGAGTTGCGCTGCCCACTGCCCCCAGGCAGTGAGGCAGTGCATTGCAGGAGTTGCACTGTCCACTGCCCCCAGGCAGTGAGGCAGTGCGTTGCAGGAGTTGCACTGTCCACTGCCCCCAGGCAGTGAGGCAGTGCATTGCAGAATTTGCACTGCCCACTGCCCCCAGGCAGTGGGGTGGTGCATTGCAGGAGTTGCACTGCCCACTGCTGCCAGGCAGTGAGGCAGTGCATTGCAGTGAGTTGCACTGCCCACTGCCCCCAGAGCAGTGAGGCCGTGCATTGCAGGGGTTCCACTGCCCACTGCCCCAGGGCAGTGAGGCAGTGCATTGCAGAAGTTGCACTGCCGACTGCCTTCAGGCAGTGAGGCAATGCATTGCAGGGGTTCCACTGCCCACTGCCCCCAGGCTATGAGGCAGTGCATTGCAGGAGGTCCACTGCCCACTGCCCCCAGGCAGTGGGGCAGTGCATTGAAGGAGGTCCACTGCCCACAGCCCCCAGGCAGTGAGGCAAGGCAGTGAGGCAGTGTGTTGCAGGAGGTCCACTGCCCACTGCCCCCAGGCAGTGGAGCAGTGCATTGAAGGAGGTCCACTGCCCACTGCCCCTACATGCCAGGGGGGGGCCTCCCCCTGGACTGGTTCGACCACGACCAGCAGCGCCACATCACGGCGCATCGCATGGACAACGTCCCGACCATGGCCGTCCTAGCCCACCGTTCCTCCCAACGGGGCACGGTGCTGGATACAACGTGCCTCCTGTGCGGGACACAGCCCGAGACGGCGCCCCACCTGTGGGCCTGCTCGGCTCAATCGCACGAGTGGGGGCCAGCCCGCCGGCGCCTCGCAGCGTGGCTTGACCAGAAGGTGGGGCCACGGGCGGCCCCAGTGCGTCACCAGCTGTGGGAACCGACTATGCTGGAGCAGTGGGCGGCAGCCCTGCGGACCCCCTCCATGCAACTGGCCCACCTGGAGTGTACGGGGCCCAACTCGCTGGGCACGGAGTTCCTCCGCCACGTCGTGGAGGAGTCCATACGGATCTGGTACGCCCACGCCAAGGCGCGTGCCACACTGCTGAAGGCCTGCCTGGGCCCGGGCAGCACGATGGCGTGGGCGTTGCAGGAGCTGCGCCTGCACCAGCAAGCAGAAAGGGAAGGGGTGCAGCGGGAGCTCCTGGAATAAGCGCGGTCGCCAGAGGCGAACTCACCAGGTCTCCCCGACTCCCCCTCCCCCTGCCGATGCCCACACACTGACGCACGGCGCGCACACAACAGACACAGCCCAGCCCGTTTACCTCTATCCGTGGGTAGACATCCCGGCCTTTTGCCTTTTGGTAACAGCGTCTTCGGCACACACCATACACCACACACCACACACCACACACCACACACCACCGCCGACAGCGAAACCCAGCCAGGAGTGGCGGGGAACTGCGCCCGGGACCCTCCGCCAGGAGTGGCGAGGAAGGCCCACCACCACCGGCAGCGAAACCCAGCCAGGAGTGGCGGGGAGTAGCACACAGGAACCTCCGCCAGGAGTGGCGAGGGACCAACCACACCACACACCAGCCACAACCCCGCCCGCATACCACCGCCGCACACCACACACCACACACCACACACCACACACCACACACAACCGCCGCCAGCGGACCCCAGCCAGGAGTGGCGGGGAACCGCACCCGGGGCACTCAGCCAGGAGTGGCGAGGAGCACCAACCACCGCGGACAACGAAACCCAGCAAGGGGTGGCGGAGAACCGCACCCGGGGCCCTCAGCCAGGAGTGGTGAGGAACGCCCACCACCACAGGCAGCGAAAATCAGCCAGGAGTGGCGGGGAGTAGCACACAGGGACCTCCGCCAGGAGTGGCAAGGGACCAACCACACCACACAACAGCCACAACCCCACCAACACACCACCACCGCACACCACACACCACACCCCAGACACCACACACCACACACCACCGCCGCCAGGGGACCCCAGCCAGGAGTGGCGGGGAACCGCACCCGGGACCCTCAGCCAGCAGTGGCGAGGAACGCCCACCACCACCGGCAGCAAAACCCAGCCAGAAGTGGCGGGGAGTAGCACACAGGAACCTCCGCCAGGAGTGGCGAGGGACCAACCACACCACACACCAGCCACAACGCCACCAACACACCACCGCCGCACACCACACACCACACAACACACACCACACACCACACACCACCGCCGCGAGCGGACCCCAGCCAGGAGTGGCGGGGAACCGCACCCCGGACCCTCAGCCAGGAGTGGCGAGGGACGCCCACCACCACCGGCAGGGAAGCCCAGCCAGGAGTGGCGGGGAGTAGCACACAGGAACCTCCGCCAGGAGTGGCGAGGGACCAACCACACCACAGACCAGCCACAACCCCACCAACACACCAGCGCCGCACACCACGCACCACAAACCACACACCACACACCACACACCACCGCCGCCAGCGGAGCCAACCCAGCGAGGGACCAACCACGGCACACACCAACCACACCCACACCCATACCAGCAGCAAGCACCAGCCGGCCCCAGCCACACACCCACACAGGCACACACACACATCAACACACACGGAAGGCACACCCACCCCCCCCGCCACCACGAACGCACGACACACACACCAACACAGACACCATGCGCGCACGCACTGCGCCACAAACACACACACCGACGGCGAACCACAACCAGGGGAGGCGGGGACACATACACAAGCAACACGGCCAGGAAAAGCGAAAAGCGCCCCCCCCCACCACCACCCCACCTGGGAGAGACGGGAAACCCACCACCGCAAACCCTACAGCGAAAAGGGGGGCGGAACAAAAAAGGCCCACGGGAGACACAGGCGAGGGACCCAACCTCAGGGGTTTGGGGCCCCCCCCGGTGACCGTATCGGCCCCATCCGAGCACACGCAATAAGGTGGGATATGCCCGGGACCGTTGGTCAGCGGCCCGCGGTGGCACCGGCCTGGGGGGGTGACCAATGGGCCTGACCAAGAGCACTCCCCACAGCACGTACTGCGGTTCGGGCCCAGCGAGGGGCTGCAGGTAGGGCACACCGTCCATCGGGGCAGGCAAGAGACACGCCTATCCCGCAAGGACTCCCCCGCGACCCACAGTGTACCCGACCCCGGTGTGGGGAACAGCTGGAGTACCTGGCTACGGAGCAGGTCCATTTGTACCGAGCGGGTACAAATGGACGGCCCCCACAACAGAGTTACACCCTGACGGGGAGTGCAAGCATCGGCCCCCCCAAGGGGAAACACCAGGGGAAGGGACCCGAGCCGACAACAAGGACCCCCCCCGACCCACCACAGCCGGGAAGGCCCGGGCACGGCACCAGGGGAACACCTCCGCAAGCGACGCGGAAAAGAGACAGAGGGGGGAGGGCACGCAAAGGGGGCGGCGGGGGGACACACCACCAACAGACCCCAGCCAGGGGGGGCGGGGAACCACACAGCCGAGACAGGGGAGGGGCCACGACGCACAGCCCCCACACCCACACAGAGCCGCCAAACCAAGCCCAGAAAGGCGAGGACAGGCACCCAAACGCACCACCAACACACCGCACACACGCCCGCGCATGCACACAACACACACCACCACAGCCGCCAACGACACGAGCCCCACAAACGCACACCACACATCAAAGCGCAAGCACCGCCCGCACCACAAACACACGCAACACACGAAAACCCAAAGAACAAGAACCCAGCAACCCCCCGCCAGGGGAGCTGCAGGGCTGCCGGAAACAACGCTAGGACACAAAGGTGGACCCACCAAGCCCTCAGCCAGGAGTGGCGAGCTTCCACACCCAGCAACACCCAACCAACCACGTCCAAACCCAGGACCAGGCACTACGACACCCACACCTGCACCGCCACCAACACCCAAACCAGACGCCACAACACCCTCACCAGCGACCCCAGCACCCAGCACAACACCTAAGACACCCTCACCGACAACAAACCCACACAAGATGCCACCCAGCACTGACCAACGACCGCACCCGCGCCCCCCACCGACCCGCACCCAGAACCACCGCCACCAGCATCCACACCATCGGAAACACCAACACCACCAACAATCAAGCCAGCACAACACCCTCACCAACACCATCAGCGCCGGCACCATCGCCTACGAAACCTACGCACACCAACACCGGTTACAGCACCTACATCAACCAAGCCAACGGCATCAAACACATCATCGCCAGCATCAGCGTCGCCACCGTCAACCTGGGCCACCAGAGGAAACCAAAGCCACCACAACCGGTGAACCAACAAACCACCACGCCCCGGCCAGGGGAGGCGAGGGCACACGCCCAGAACCATCAACAACAACACCCTCGCCACCAAAGCAACCACAGGGCGCCATCCACCACGCAGTCACCAGCGGCACCCACACCACCGGCGCCACCAACACCACCCTCATTCACGACACCACCCGGGGCATCGCCTGCACCGGCCCTCACCAACAGCATCACCAGCAACCCACACCACCTACTGACACCCTCCCAGACAGAGCCACAGAAACCAGCCAGCGCCCACCCCCGAACACAGGCCACTGACCACCCACACACAGACCCACAGCAGCATCAGAAACATCAGAGACGCCGTAAACCATAGCAACGACCTCACCACCGGCATCACCGACACCGCCACCGACAGTGCGACCTCAGCAAAAACAACCCAGAGCGTCAACCACAACTGCCACGGCGACACCACCCGGTACGACACCATCGACATCAACGACGCCAAGGGGGCCAACATGCCGGCCAGCGACGCCCATGGGAACCTCTGCCAGGGGTGGCGAGATCCCACCCCCACCGTCAGAACACCACCGTCCACCAGAGCATCACCTACAGCGCCCTCGCCTTCGACATCACCCATAGCTCTGCCGGCGGCGCCCTCACCAACAACGTCACCAGCACCACCGACAGCGGCAACACAGCGCCACCGCCAACCACCCACAGCACCAACCTCCCCAACACCGGAAACAACCGGTACCACCCCACCAGGACCACAAACGGACCAACGACCAGCCACGAGTGGCACGCCTGAAACCGCCGACCACCCAAGCGCAGGCCGCGCCCAGCACCAACACCAACAACACCCACGCGCCGTCGGCAACACCAGCAACCCCAGCACCCAGCACGACGCCTGAGACACCCTCGCCAACATCGAACCAACACACCCGCACCCAGAACCACCACCAACAGCATCCACATCATCGGAAACACCAACACCACCAACAATCACTTAGCCCACGCAAACTGCACCCTGTTTTTCACCTCAAGGGCGGCATTTGTGTGCAAAAAAAAGACGCGCAGTTTCCGTGTGTTTCCACCTGAAAACTGAGAATTAAAAACCGGAGGAACCTCAAATATATTTATTTAGGCTATCAGCGGAATGCAAGTAGTCAGAGGTATGAAAAAAAAGTTTTTTTTGGCATGTTAAGTGCGCGAGGCCTCGCGCACTCAATTATGCAGAATGTGTATTTCCCAATAGTCCTGAATAAACAGTATTCCATGCCAAATGAGGCTCTGATGTCTTCATGGATGCCTCATGGTGTACCGTTCGGGTAATTTCAGCAGCAAGAGCGGTCAATCAATGGACGTTTTGTACACGCCATGCACTATGTAAGGTGTAATAGATCTAAAAAGGCGGGTTGCCCTCAGTCCCTGCTGAACACACGATTGTCAGTTAGTTTACCTACAAATGAGGTGCCCAGCCTCCCATCCTTTGGGGCTGTACAACAGTTTGTCAGAAGCGTTAGGTCACAGGACGTATAAAGCAAGTGCTCTAGAGGAGGATAGTCTAATCGCTGCTCTTGAGCTCACTGTTTTCACAGGATTCCAAAAGGGAGGAATCTCAAAAAGACTTTTGGAGGCTATCGGCAGAATGCAAGTAGTTACGGGTATTCAAAAACCGATGCTTCTAGCATGTTGAGTGCGCGAGCCCTCGCGCACTGAGTGTTCCGCTGTGCAAGTCTTTAACCCATATTGAATCTTGCAGTTTTGCTTTTGCTCCATCCTTGCTTCATGCCACTTCTGATGTCAAAAAGTGATCTCAAAAAAGCCTGAAAATCTCACTCCAGCTGGCTGAGTGCGCAAGGCCCCGAGCACTCAGCCTCCCAAAATAAGTATTTTTTCATGTGGACATGTACAGGATGTGTGAACAGCGCCCATCTTCAATAGTTTTCCAGACGATCCAAAAATTGGTATTCTTCAAATTAGCCAACAAAATGTTTTTTCAGGGAAAAGGACCGGTGAACCCTCTGACTTTGGACTAAAGAATGGTTATTTGACCCCCCTAAAAACAGCAAAAAATGGGCAAAACTGATGAAAAATGCATTTTTTGGGGGGGGTTTGAAAAACAGTATTTTCAAGATGGCAGTAAAACCTTTTTTTCGGTCACAAAATCTAGGTGCTTAGGTGAAAAAAAGGGGGTGCAGTTTGCGTGGGCTAAGAATCAAGCCAACACAACACCCTCACCATTACCATCACCGGCGGCACCGCCATCCTCACCATCGCCTACAATAGCTACGCACCGACCAACACCGGATACAACGCCTACATTACCCAAGCCAACGGCATCAAACACACCATCGCCAGCATCACCCCACCATCAGCGTCGCCACCGGCAACCTCGGCCACCAGAGGAAACCGAAGCCACCACAACCGGTGAACCAGCAAACCACCAACCCCCGGCCAGAGGAGGCAAAGACAAACGCCCAGAACCATCAACAACAACACCCTCGCCACCAAACCAACCACAGGGCGCCATCCACCACGCAGTCACCAGCGGCACCCAGACCACCGGCGGCACCACCCTCACCAACAGCATCACCAGCAGCCCACACCACCTACTGCACACCCTCCCAGACAGAGCCACAGGAACCAGCCAACGCCCACCCCAAAGCACAGGCCCCTGACAACCCACACACAGACCCACACCAACCACCAGCAGCATCAACAACATCAGAGACACCGTAAACCATAGCAACGCCCGCAACGACCTGACCACCGGCATCACCGACGGCACCACCGACAGTGCGACCTCACCAACAGCAACCCGGAGCGTCAACGACAGCCACCACGGCGACATCTCCCGGTACGACACCATCGGCAACAACGACACCAAGGGGGCCAGGGCCAACACACCGGCCAGCGACGCCCATAGGAACCTCTGCCAGGAGGGGCGAGGTCCCACCTCCACCGTCAGAACACCACCAGGGCATCACCTACAACCCCCTACAACGCCAACACTCACAGGTCCCCCGGCGGCGCCCTCACCAACACCATCACCAGCACCACCAACAGCGGCAGCACGGCGACACTGCCACCTTCCAGCAGCATCGACACCCTCGACCACAACCGATGCAACACCTGCCACTACAGACCCAAGGACAGCCGAAGGAAATAACCCAACACCAGAGACAACCGGCACCACCAGGACTACAAGCCGGCCAAACACCAGCCACGAGTGGCACGCCCGGAACCGCCGACCACCCAAACGCAGGCTGCGCCCAGCACCAACACCAACAACACCCACGCCATCAGACCACCACGAGACACGCCAACCACCACCGTGACACCCTCACCGTCGGCAACACCAACGCCGCCAACACCCACGGCAATATCCACACCACCACCAACCCCACCAACAACGTGCCGAGGTACCGTCACCTACAACACCCCTACCACCACCACCACGACCCCGGCACTAAGTAACACCTAGGGCGCCCCCACCATCGGCGTCACCAAGGACGCCAGCACGGCTGGCGAACAAACGCCACCAGCGCCACCCACCGGGCCCCAAGCCAAGGGTAGAAACAGCAACAGCACACACCGTCACACCAACCGCATCGACATCACCTGGAGCATCGTCAACATCAACCAGGGGTCCCCACCACCAAAGCAGCACAAAATACCGCAGCAACAACACCACATCCACCACCCTCACCACCAGCGACACCAGCGGCACCCTCCGCCAGGAATGGCGAGGAGAAAACCCAACAACGCGGAGCCACCCAGCGTCCCCGGCACCCCGACCATCGGAGCGCCACCACCGGCACCATCCCCAAACACACCACCGTCACCGTCACCAACGCCACCGACCCCTGACGCAACAACCACACAGCCCGCACAAACGGCACCAGCCGAACAGTCACCGACACCAATTGCACCACCCTCACCAGCGACAAAGCCCGGTTAACCACCTACGACCACGAACCGCAGACACTAAAAACCAGAGCATCGCCGACAACACTCCCGGCCAACACCCGCACCGCCCTCAAGAACACCGGCAAAAGCAGCACCGTCGACCGATAGCCACGACACCCTCACAAACCACCAGGATACGGGTCCCCCTTCCCACCCCACACCATCTGCACAACCAGCGACACCATCACCAGCACCAATTGAAACACCGACGACGGCAGCCTCACCAACAGCCGACACCCCGACTACCGCTGCCACCCACCAGTCATGCCACCCACCAGCGGCGCCACCCACCAACGCCGCACCCTAAACCACACCTACACCCAAAACCCGCAGCAGCACCAGCGGACACCCCCCCAGCGCATTCACCCTCCGCCAGAAGACGATGATCAGCACCAGCAGGAGAGCCAGCCCGTAGCGCCCAAAACAACCCAAAAACCTCCCACACCCTGACCCACACCCACCAGCAGCGCCTACGCCGACCCACCATCAGTGTCACCGACACCCGGAAAGACACAAACCTCGAAGAACTAACGACCACAACACTGCCGCCACCGCACCCGCAGCGTCTGCATCACTGCCATAAAACCCAGCCGGGCCGTCAATGGCACCGCCGCCCATGGCACCACCTACACTCACCAGCGCCACCACCAGCCCGCGCGAGGCCAGGAACCCCTGGCATCGCCAACGGCCTCAACGAACATCAACACCACCAACACCACCACCGCCAGATGGGGACTACCCACAAACCAAGAACAGCTCCACCACCAACAATCAATACACCACCCGCGGCACCCCGCCGTCGCCAACACCAACCTCACCACCACGACACCTATCACACCTCCACCACCGGAGGCGACGTGGGCGACACCACCTGTCATCTACAGCACCCTCGCCACCACCGCCACGTCCGGCCCACAAACGTTACGCCCCAACGGCCAGAAACAACACCCTCACCATCGACACCACCGCCAACACCATATACGCCCCATACGTCACCCTCGCCATGCTCACCAACCATCACCCTCGCCATCAGTGTCCACGACATCAGAGGCACCAACACCACCGGCGACAACGACAGCGACAACAGCTGACCCACCAACTAACCACCATCAACTAGCCCAGCACCGACCTCATCTATACTAACGCCCATACCACCCTCGCCAACAACACTGCCAGCGGCACAATCATCCACTCTGGCACCCACACCACCCTCACCACCAACATCACCACCAACCCCCAAGGGTCAGGGCTCGCGGGGAACGGAACGGCAGAGCGAGCACGCCACCACCCGCACGCGTCACCCACCCTATCGTCCACCGCTCCGCAACACGCCCCCCCGCTTCCCGCGACAGGACGTGCGCTGCAGCCCACTGCTGGGACGACGACTACGACGTCCTCACGGCCATCCGACACCTACTGGCAGCCACGGCCCCGCGCTCACAAGCCCACCAGCAACCCACGGAGACGCAGGAGCCCGACCACCCCATGCAACCACGCTCCATATCCCCAGCGTCCACCGCAGACCAGAACGCGGAACACCAACAAGGGGATCCCGACCCCGACCGCGCCGCCACGCTCCCACCGCCCCCCTCCCCCAAAGGACATCTACGCCACACTGGCCAGCACCCTAGCCCCCATGGACGCCGAGCAGTACTATCAGTCCATCCAACGAGCCCTCCCTGAGGACCACGCGACCCTCCAGGGGTGGAAGCAGGAGAAAAGGAACGACAACAAGTGGGGCACAGAGGAAGACCTCCTCTGGGAAGACACCTGGAGAGGCACCACGGACGCCTTCCTGGAAGCAGCAGCTGAAACCTACCCCCTGCCCGCCCGGGGACACTAGACACGGCCTCCACGCCCTCCTAGCGTTCCAGAGCTGGAAACACCGCCACACCATCACCCTCCAACCCCTCGACCACAATCCACACCGATGGACACCTGAAGAGGACGCTACCGCCGCCATCACCGTACAGCAAAGCCCCGAGAACCCGGAGGAATACCACATCACCTGGAACGATCCGGCAGCCCACCCCCCCGCCTCCCCCACCCTCCCAGATGTCTTCGCCACCATCAGCGCAGAACTCGAGGAGGTGAAAGCCTCACAACAACTGGACGAAGAAATGCCCCAGGCACCATCACCACCAACCACACAAGAAAGACCCCGCACAGAGCCCCTCATGCACCCCATCACCACAATGGAGCTCCCCCCACAACACCGCACCACCCCGGACCGCAACGGGTTTTGAGACCTGCCACGGGATTGGGCGGTCCACAACGGCACACTCCGATGGGACGAAATCACACCGGGGCTCCAGGCCATCCGCCTCCACTCGATCACCGAGCCCACCACTACCTGGGCACTACCGACGGGCCGCCACCACCTCCTCCTCACCGTCCAAGGCGATGCCACAATCACACCCATAGAGGGAGACCCCGTAACAGCAGCCCCCGCCCACGCCGTCCACATACCCCCGCAAGCTTCGTCGGCACCTATGACAGTACATCCAGGCCCCACCCCATGGCAAGCCATCGTCATCACCTACCCCGCCCCCAACGACCACACACGCACCTGGCAGCAATGGTGGGAGGACATCCGGGGGGACCTCCTCCAAGACCACCTAGGGCTCACGCGCACCGACGACACCCTACACCCGATACGAGGAGTAGGCCAAGCACCACAAGGCATACGGACCCCGGGATTATGGGCGTACGCCACACCCATACACCCACAAGCAGCGGGGGACATCAAGATCCCTCTATCCATCCAGCAAGCCCAGACCCAAACCCCGCACCGCAACACCCAACGAGGCTACATCATTTGGTGGGCATACCAAGAGCACGACACCCTCACCCCCCAACCGGGGCCCACCCCTCTAGACACCAACACAACCGCCCTCCTCCAAGCCACAGCAGCGGCAGCCACACAGGTAGCGGCCCCGGAAACCTGGGGCCCACAATACCTGGTTGAAACCAAAGTGGCGCCCCACGCGAAGGCCCAAGGAAAGCCCCCAAACACCGAAGCCGCTCCACCGCCCACTCAAGCTAGACACGACGGAACACACCCCCCAGGACGAATGGGCGACCAACTACATCATCCCCCACACCACCACCCGCAAGAACCACGCCGCCAAGATCACCGTCACCCGCCACCTCCCCCACACCACACAGGTGTACGAGCTGACGGCCCCCAACGTCCTCGTCACCCGTCGCCGACACGACGAGCAATACACCATACAGGCGGAAGGGGCCGCCGCGGCCACCCTGTACACATGGGCAAGACGGGGGGACCTCCCACACGCCACCCTCCACCACGCCCCCTCCTGGCCCACCGCCTTCCACACAGCAGGCCGCCCGAACAAGAAGACCAAACACACAGGTATGCACACCCCCGCCTAGGAGGCCCAGCACCGACACGATGCGAGGCGCAAGGCCCGCACCCTCCACGACGACCACACCATCCCCCGCTTCAGCGCCCGCCCCGCCAGAGTGTCAGCTGCCACCCACAGCCGCACGATCACAGGCATCACCACGGACTGCCTGATCCCAGCGGTGTTGCGGGCAGACGCCGTGTGGATCAGCGAAGGGCGCTCCCACACACGGGCGGTGGCGCGCCTCCACAACATCCAACCCCACAAACTCCAGCGCGCCGTCGGACCCTTCGCCGTACACGTGACCCCGTACGGCATCGACCACCCCCTGTGTGAGCACCATGACCCGCCCTGCTCCACCCCATGCACCTCGCCCCTGCGCCAACCGCTGCCGGCCCCCACCATCACGGGCAACATGTACCTGGGCACCGTACCGGGAGACCCGGGCATATACATCCTGCCCAACAGGTCCAGTGAACACGCCATCCCCCTCCACGGTGTAGAATCCCTCGCCCTGAGACCTCCCCCACGAAAACACCAACACCAGCACATCCCGGGGGACAAACGGACACAGTGCCAGACGGGGAAAAAAAGGCCCACCAACGCGCCCCAGCCCACATCACCGTCCACCCCGCAGCCCACCTACCAGAGGACTTCGGCACGGAGCGCCACATCGTCCTGGAGGGGCAGGCCCACCACATCATCACCGCCGCCCTATACACCCTCGCCGCCCACGAACGCCACTGGGACCCCACAACCATCCCAGCAATGACCCCACAACCGCAGGACCCCAAAGATCCCGTCACCCCCTTCCACATCGATCAACTCCTAAGCCGCAGGGCCACCCCACCGCTCCGGCCCTCCAGGATAGAACTAGCCATCGCATCTTGGGACACCCTGGACACGCCTCCCCAACAACCCGCCATCCACATCCTCAAAGCGGACGCCCAATGGTCGGTCCACCACTGGGCACACGGAGTCCTCATGGCGGCCCAGGCCTATACCCCGGAAATAGACCCGGAAGACCCCCCACAGAGCCGGCAGCGACTCCTCCAGGCCACCACCCTCACAGGCTGCGAAGGCGCCCCCTGGGAAGCCCTCCACACAGCACTCTACTGGGCTCAAGGCACCCGCAACGGCCCAGACACACCGGAACCCACGGAGGCCTGGGTCATGCAGGCCAAGGCCATGAGGAACTACCACCTTCATCACCCCTTGGACGATAGCCCGGCCGCACTGCCATGGCCATTCGATCCCCCGGAGACCGTGCGCAAGCTCGCCGACCTCATGCGCAGCCACGCGAAAGCGAACATGCAAACGCCGGCAGAACCCCCACTGAGGGATCCGGGCCAGCAAGCAACGCACCCCTTCTTCGAACCCCACGCCCCCCCAGCCCCGCTACCTCCAGTCCAACCCAAGGGAGCGAGACGAAAGAGGGGCGCATCCGCCCCCAACCAAGCCGGAAAAGCAGCGACCTCCCGTCCCCGCGCATCCCACCCGACCCACCCGGCGAACCCAGACCAAGCATTCTCGTCATTCTCCCTCCCACCATTACCACCGCCCCACCCGGACCAGGCATCCTCCCCATCCTCCCTCCCGCCACCAGCACCGCCCCCGCCCGAGGCGTACCCAGGATTCGAAAAGGGCGCGAAGGCCCAGCAGCCCTTCCGCAACGACCACACAGGCGACTGGATCTGGTGTGAGGGCACGATCCAGATTGCCTCCGCGACCCGGGGGACAACAGGGGGCCACAGATCCGGGTGGTCCGGCACCGCCAAAAAGAGGTAGACCAAGGCAGCAGCGCCCCGGACAAGCCAGAAGGCCACACCCTGGAGCTCACCAGCGCCCACCCCATCCGACTCCGCACCGAAGAGAACAAGGCTCACAGAGGCACCAAATACACTGCGGAGCTCCCCCCGGAGTGGAGCCAAGGCCTCCCCCCGCCACGCCTGCCCAAGCGCCCACCAACTGGCAAAAAGTCCCCGAGCCCCAGTCCCCATCCCTGACGGGGCAAGGGCCGAGGGCACAACCCTCCACAGCCCCGGCCCGCCCCCACCGAGGCCACCGTCAACCTCCTCAACCTCAATCGACCGGCCGTCACATACTCCAAGGACGCCACAACCGCCCTCCAGGAGCTCCCGATGGCACAGGGGCCGGGGTGGGTTCCCCACCTCCTGACTTTCCAGGTACAAGGCCTACAACGCGACGACCCCCCAGAAACCACCCCCATATATACCCCGGACCAGAACGCGTACAAATGCTACTGGCACAAGGGGACCCCCCTATACGTCCAAACCAGCATCCACGTCCACCTTGTCCACCACCTGAGCGTCCCAGGGAGGCTAGGTGTCTATGAGGTCGTCGGGGACGGATGGCAACTCAACGTCATCAACACCCACGTCCCCTTCGGCGACGCCACGGAACCCTTCCCCCAAGCCCTGGCTGAGGCATACCGCCAGATGGCAATGCTCGCCCCCACAATCATCATCGGCGACATGAACGCCGCCCCCACCCCGGCAGACCGAGGGGGACAGGCCACACCCCAGGACCATGCAGTCCGCGACACCATCGAAATGCTGGGGCTCGTGGACCTGACGGCCAATTTTGAAGGCCAACCATCCCACTTCCCCCACCAAACAGATGCCGCCCCATCCCGCATCGACGTATGCTATGGCAACCCCAGCACCATCATCCGGGCGGAGGCCTGATATGGACCCCTCCCGCTGGGACCCACAGGCCATAGCCCCCTGCACATCCGCCTCACCATCCCCAACCTTCCCCCAAACCCCCCAGGGGATGCGGACCAAGGCCTACCACCCCCCCTGAAGATGCCCCCACTGCATGACAAGCATGCCTGGTCCCAGTATCACAGGGCCATAGACCGCGCCCGGCGCATCCAACCAGACCCCACCGACCTACTCACAGCCATGCGCACGGCGGCCGTCGCCTGCGGCTTCCAGCAACACCCCACACAGACGGCGACCAACCACCCACGGCCCTAGGGGACATGCTCCATGACCTCTGGCATGCGAAGGAACAACTGGCGACCCTCCTCCATACCGACACCCCCCAAACCCGCCGCCAGATACACCACTGCAGGACGCGGATAGCCCACATCAGGGCAGACCTGCAGCGGTGGCACATCCACAGGCAACAGCGCATCGCCCAGGAACACGAACGGTATGCGCAACATGAACTCCGCTACAAGGCCATCCGCCACCTCAACGACGCCATGACCGACACCGGCCAACGCACCATCACCACGATCCGGCAGGAAGACGACTCCCTCACCCACGACCTAGCCACAGTGCTCCAAGCCAACCAAGACAGCTTCCTTCGGCAACACACGCCCACCCAAGACACACTGGACCCAGACACCCAGGCCAAAATCGACCGCCTCCCTCGGGTCTTCAACCACGCCCAGAGGAGGCAACTGGAAAAGCGCCCGTTCACCATCCACGAAGTCCGGAAGGCCATCCACAGTCTTCGGCAACACAAAACCCCAGGCTATGACGGCCTCCCTGCAGGGGCATACTACCACCTCCCCGCCCATTTCCTCCGCATCCTCGCCCACCGCCTCTGGGACATCGTCACGTGGCAGACCCCTCTGCCACCAGACTGAGCAAACGTTGTCCGCCCCCCCTACAAAAAAGGGGACTGGGCAAACCCGGACAACTGGCGCCCCATAGTCTGTGCCGTCACGGAGGTCAAAATTGTCTGGACCATCCTCTTACGCCGCATCCGCCCCCACCTGGACCCCCACATACCAGCCAGCCTCTGGGGGGCCATCCCGGGCCGGTCCCCACACGAGGCCATCTTCCTCCAGGACACCATCGCGGACATCGACCCGGTGGACCTCATCATCGCCTCCCTTGACGTCAAAGGAGCCTTCCCGAACACCCCCTGGCTCCTTCTAGAAGCGGTGTGGACACGCCTGGGCCTCCCCTTCTACAACTTCACCTCCGGCTACATCCGCACCCGCAAATACACGGTCGGCACTGGAGCAGGCCTCACCCCCTTCCTGGAGCCAGGCAGCAGGGTCCCCCAAGGAGGAGCAGAGGGCCCCTTCCTGTATCTTCTAGTGACGCTCCCCCTGGCCCTCGCAATCGAGCAGGATTACCCGGCCTACGCACCCTACCCCCTCCTCTCCCCCCTGGTGGGCTTTGCGGACGACACCAACCTCACGGTCGCGCACACCCCACACGAAACCCATGCCCCGGACCCCGGGCCAACGGTCACCCAACAGGCCAATGACTTACTGGACGTGACCATCTCCTACCTCTCCCACAACAACCTCATCGTCCACCCCACAAAGTCAGTGGCCATGATCAAGGGGTCTGCCACACCCCCCACCCTAGGGCCACAAGGGCCCCCCATGCAAGTCGTGACAACCACCACCCACCTGGGGGTAATCCAGGCCGCCAACCCTGAGGACGCCACCCTCCCTCCCAAGTTGCAATCACACCTCGCCCATCTCCCCAGATATGCGTCCCCGACCACCAAGGCCCTCTCCCTGTCCCACCAGAGCCTGGCGTACTACCTCACCGGGGTCTTGAACGCCTCCATAGGCTTCCAAGCACTCCACCTGACATACCCCACCACCGCCCTCCAGCCGGCCACACGCGCCGTGACCCAGGCATGGGCAGTACACGGGGGCTGGCCCACCTCCATACCCACCCGCGCCATCCGAGCGGCATGGCCCCACTATGGGGACACCATAGGGGACGAGGTGAAAGCGGCCTACACCAGACACACCGCCCTCCTCCTTCATCGCATGACCCACAACCACTCACCGGAGGTCCGCGAGGTCACCACAATCCGCCTCCAAGCCACACAACGGGCCCGCAACACATGCCCGTGCTGGGTACTCCACCAGACGGGCATGCCCACCAACATGAACACGCACCTGTGGAACCACCTGCAGCTTCTCCTCCCATCCCCACACCCACGCCATACTCACCAACCACACGTGCCCAGAGGAAGGGCCTCTAGCGGTCCTCTGTGGGGACCCCCACCATCACCCCAAGGGCACCATCCACACCATAGACCTTGTCGGGGCCTCCATCACCGTAGTATACGTCACCCTCCCCCAAATGCGGGTCCTGCGCCGCAGCGGGGCACACCACACCCCCTTTCTACAGCTTCCCGAATGGCCTCAATACCGCCTTCTCCACCCGTACCTCACGCAGACGGCACGAGCAGCGGGACACACTCTGCCGGGGAGCAAAGACATGCAAACAGCCTACCGAGAGTTCACAAAGCAACACCCCCGACCCATCCCAGTGACACCGACCTACGCACCCACCGGCTCGAAACACGAAATCGTCTCCCCGGTGACGGGCTCAGTCCCACCACTAACCCTACTACTGGCCCCGTATGAAGCCAAACCCACGCAGACCACCGTCATCCACCACGGGGCAAAATGGCGCATACCGAAACACCACATGACCGCCCGAGACCTACCACGGGTGCCCCATGACTCCCAGAGCATGCCACGCACATGTTGGGCCTGTGACCCCGAGGCACCAACCACACCATGGCCCTTACTACACCTCATAGCACGCCACCACACCCACCCAACAACCCACCTACCACCACAGGCCTACGCATGGGTAGCCCCATGGTTCCACCGCACCGACACTAACCCCACGGTAGCATGGAACCCCGACCACGCGCCCAAATGGCTCTTCACCACTACAGGTAGGTAGGTAGGTAGGTGCACTCGGTCGTGGAGAGGCGCCCCATGGTTCCCCCTGGCGTCGCCCTTGTGACGAACAGGAAGAGGCTCCGCGCGTGAAGAGGGGAGGCGGCTTACATCCCGCTAGACCTGACTGTTGGCCCCCAACAAAGCGGCCCCGGGCAACACCGGGAGGGCTGATTGCCGCCAGCGTGACGTGCTTGTCTCGCCGGGAGGGTGTGCCCCCGTGCTTGCGCACGTCCCCTCCTTTGGGCGGAACCCTAGGGGTTCACCAGACTTCCTGGCGTATCCCGTTCCCAAGGCATGCATGCATGTTCTTGGTACTAGGGTTCCGAGGCGCTTGGGTGTCGCACGCTCCGCCTCGAGTCCCAAAGCAGCGCAGGCCTTAGGATGCAGCCTTACCCCCGGTCTCCGGATCTCGTTTGGCCGGGTCACCTGCATGGCACGGGCTGCCTCAGTGCCCGGGCTGTGGGCACTGGGATTTCTACTGTTGTGCGGCGTTTGTGTTTGGGTCCGGTTCGCGGTTGGGTGTGGTTTTTGTGAACCCCGCCAGTCCTGGCTGGGGTCTTGAGTGGGCGTGTTCCGGCCTGGTTTGTGGTGTTGTCCCTCTAGTGTCGGCTGTCTGTGGTGTTCGTGGTTGGGGTTCGGTTTCGGCCTGCTTTTTGGACGTGTGTGGTTGCGTGGGCGCCCCGCTTGCCCCCCGCCGTTTCCGGTTCTGGCGTGCGGTGTGGGCTTGTGTGCTGGGCCCGGGTCTCGGCTGTGTCCAGCCCTTCTTGGCTGGGTTTTCGGGGTTTGTTTTTTGCGCTTTTTTTTTTGCCGTCCCTGTCCTGGGCCTTCTGGTCCCTGTTCCCCCATCCCCTTTCTTTCGGGCTGGGTTGCTGGCTCTTTTTTTTTTTTTTCTTCTTTGTGTGCTACTCCCCGCCACTCCTGGCTTGGTTTCGCTGCCGGTGGTGGTGGGCGGTCCCCGCCACTCCTGGCTGGGGTCCGCTGGCGGCGGTGGTGTGTGCTGTGTGGTTTGTGGTGTGTGGTGTGTTGGTGGGGTTGTGGCTAGTGTGTGGTGTGGTTGGTCCCTCGCCACTCCTGGCGGTGGTTCCTGTGTGCTACTCCCCGCCACTCCTGGCTGGGTTTCGCAGCCGGTGGTGGTGGGCGGTCCCCGCCACTCCTGGCTGGGGTCCGCTGGCGGCGGTGGTGTGTGGTGTGTGGTGTGTGGTGTGTGGTGTGTGGTGTGTGGCGGTGGTGTGTTGGTGGGGCTGTGGCTGGTGTGTGGTGTGGTTGGTCCCTCGCCTCTCCTGGCGGGGGTTCCTGTGTGCTACTCCCCGCCACTCCTGGCTGGATTTCGCTGCCGGTGGTGGTGGGCGGTCCCCGCCACTCCTGGCTGGGGTCGGCTGGCGGCGGTGGTGTGTGGTGTGTGGTGTGTGGTGTATGGTGTGTTGGTGGGGTTGTGGCTGGTGTGTGGTGTGGTTGGTCCCTCGCCTCTCCTGGCGGGGGTTCCTGTGTGCTACTCCCCGCCACTCCTGGCTGGGTTTCGCTGCCGGTGGTGGTGGGCGGTCCCCGCCACTCCTGGCTGGGGTCCGCTGGCGGCGGTGGTGTGTGGTGTGTGGTGTGTGGTGGTGGTGTGTTGGTGGGGTTGTGGCTGGTGTGTGGTGTTGTCGGTTTCTCGCCACTCTTGGCGGAGGTTCCTGTGTGCTACTCCCCGCCACTCCTGGCTGGGTTTCGCTGCCAGTGGTGGTGGGCGGTCCCCGCCACTCCTGGCTGGGGTCCGCTGGCGGCGGTGGTGTGTGGTGTGTCGTGTGTGGCGGTGGTGTGTTGGTGGGGTTGTGGCTGGTGTGTGGTGTGGTTGGTCCCTCGCCAATCCTGGCGGAGGTTCCTGTGTGCTACTCCCCGCCACTCCTGGCTGGGCTTTGCTGCCGGTGGTGGTGGGTGGTCCCCGCCACTCCTGGCTGGGGTCCGCTGGCGGCGGTGGTGTATGGTGTGTGGTGTGTTGGTGGGGCTTGTGGCTGGTGTGTGGTGTGGTTGGTCCCTCGCCTCTTCTGGCGGTGGTTCCTGTGTGCTACTTCCCGCCGATCCTGGCTGGGTTTCGCTGCCGGTGGTGGTGGGCGGTCCCCGCCACTCCTGGCTGGGGTCCCCTGTCGGCGGTGGTGTGTGGTGTGTGGTGTGTGGTGTGTGGTGTGTGGCGGTGTAGTGTTGGTGGGGCTGTGGCTGGTGTGTGGTGTGGTTGGTCCCTCGCCACTCCTGGCGGGGGTTCCTGTGTGCTACTCCCCGCCACTCCTGGCTGGGTTTCGCTGCCGGTGGTGGTGGGCGGTCCCCGCCACTCCTGGCTGGGGTCCGCTGGCGGCGGTAATGTGTGGTGTGTGGTTTGTGGTGTGTGGCGGTGGTGTGTTGGTGGGGTTGTGGCTGGTGTATGGTGTGGTTGGTCCCTCGCCACTCCTGGCGGAGGTTCCTGTGGGCTACTCCCCGGCACTCCTGGCTGGGTTTCGCTGCCGGTGGTGGTGGGCGGTACCCGCCACTCCTGGCTGGGGTCCGCTGGCGGCGGTGGTGTGTGGTGTGTGGCGTTGGTGTGTTGGTGGGGTTGTGGCTGGTGTGTGGTGTCGTTGGTCCCTGGCCATTCCTGGCGGGGGTTTCTTTGTGCCACTCCCCGCCACTCCTGGCTGGGTTTCGCTGCCGGTGGTGGGCGGTCCCCGCCGCTCCTGGCTGGGGTCCGCTGGCGGCGGTGGTGTGTGCTGTGTGGTGTGTGGTGTGTGGCGGTGGTGTGTTGGTGGGGTTGTGGCTGGTGTGTGGTGTGGTTGGTCCCTCGCCACTCCTGGCGGAGGTTCCTGTGTGCTACTCTCCGCCACTCCTGGCTGGGATTTTGCTGCCGGTGGTGGTGGGCGGTCCCCGCCACTCCTGGCTGGGGTCCGCTGGCGGCGGTGGTGTGTGGTGTGTGGTGTGTGGCGTGTGGCAGTGGTGCGCTGGTGGGGTTGTGGCTGGTGTGTGGTGTGGTTGGTCCCTCGCCACTCCTGGCAGAGGTTCCCGTGTGCTACTCCCCGCCACTCCTGGCTGAGTTTCGCTGCCGGCGGTGGTGGGCGGTCCCTGTCACTCCTGGCTGGGGTCCGCTGGCTGTGGTGGTGTGTGGTGTGTGGTGTGTGGTGTGTGGCGGTGGTGTGTTGGTGGGGTTGTGGCTGGTGTGTGGTGTGGTTGGTCCCTCGCTGTGTGTGTTTGTCCCTTGGTGCCCTTATCCTTGGTCTTGGTGTGTGTGCTTTTGTGTCTTGCGGTTTTTGTCGCTTCCGCTCGGTGCTCTGTGCCGTGTGTTGTGCTGTGCTGTGTGTCCCGGGTTGCGGTGCCGCGTTGCGCTGCTGCGTGTTGTGTCGCTCGGTGTTGTGCTGTTGTGTGCTGTGTTGTTTTGCTGCGCTCGGTTGGTGCCGCTGCTCGTCGTGCCGTGCCCTCTGGTGCTCCCCGTCGCCCTGGGGGCTTGTGCTTTGCAGCGCTCCGTTTTGCGGTGTTCCTCCGCGCTGTGTGTGTTTTGTCGTTGCGTGCTGGTGTGTGCTGTTGTTCGCCGCTCTGCTTTGTGCTGTGTGTGTCCTTGGGTTCTGTGCTGTGCGTTCCCTGTCCTCTCTGTTCGGTGTGGTGCTGTGCTTCGCTGTGCTGGTGCGCTTGCGTTGTGCTGTTCGTGTGGTGCGTGCTGTTACTGGCGCCCGGTGCTGTGGTGCGCTGCCGTGTGTTGTGCTGTTTCCTTTGGTGTGCTGTCTTCTGGTGCTGGGTCTGGTGGCCCGTGGTTGTCTGCTGGTGCCGTGCTGTGGCGCCCTGCTGTCCGTTTTGCTTTGTTGGTGGTGTTGGTTTGTGTCTTTTCCCTGTGTGTACGGTGCTGTGTTGCGCTGCGCGTCGTGTTGTTTGGTTCCGGTTGCGTCTGCGCTGTTGTTGGTGCCTCGTGCTGTGGCGTGTCCCTGGGTGTTGTGGTGTCTCCCTGGGCGTTCTGCGGTGTGGTGGTGCCGCTCTGGTGTGTCGTGGTGTCTTGCTGTGCTGTGCGTTGTCCTGTGGTGTCCTGCGCCCTGTGCTGTGTCGTCCGTTGCTGTGCTGCCTTGCGGTGTTGTGCTGGTGGGCTGTGCTGTGCGGTTGTCTGCGCTGCTGGTGTTTGTTTTTCCTTTTGTCCTCTTTTCTTTTGCTAAATACCCCTGCTGTTTTTCCTTGCCTTTGAAAACTTTCTGTTAACCAAAAATGTTTTTCGTTTCTCCTTAGAAAATCAATCTCTACGCAACTCACGCACGCAGGCAAGCAGCAATACCAAGGTGAAATTTCTGACTTACACGTTGCCACGCGGCCGCGAAGATGGTGGTCTTGCTTGCAAGGGGTTGACCGCTTTTCCCCCAGGGCCGGTCGCCTAAGCGAAAGGCCCGCAACACATGCCCGTGCAGGGTACTCCACCAGACGGGCATGCCCACCAACATGAACACGCACCTGTGGAACCACCTGCAGCTTCTCCTCCCATCCCCACACCACGCCATACTCACCAACTACACGTGCCCAGAGGAAGGGCCTCTAGCGGTCCTCTGTGGGGACCTCCACCATCACCCCAAATGTACCATCCACACCATAGACCTTGTCGGGGCCTCCATCACCGTAGTATACGTCACCCTCCCCCAAATGCGGGTCCTGCACCACAGCGGGGCACACCACACCCCCTTTCTACAGCTTCCCGAATGGTCTCAATACCGCCTTCTCCACCGGTACCTCACGCAGACGGCACGAGCAGCGGGACACACTCTGCCGGGGAGCAAAGACATGCAAACAGCCTACCGAGAGTTCACAAAGCAACACCCCCAACCCATCCCAGTGCCACCGCCCTACGCACCCACCGGCTCCAAACACGAAATCGTCCCCCCGGTGACGGGCCCAGTCCCACCACTAACCCTACTACTGGCCCCGAATGAAGCCAAACCCACGCAGACCACCGTCATCCACCACGGGGCAAAATGGCGCATACCGAAACACCACATGACCGCCCGAGACCTACCACGGGTGCCCCATGACTGCCAGAGCATGCCACGCACATGTTGGGCCTGTGACCCCGAGGCACCAACCACACCATGGCCCGTACTACACCTCGTAGCACGCCACCACACCATCCCAACAACCCACCTACCACCACAGGCCTACGCATGGGTAGCCCCATGGTTCCACCGCACCGACACTAACCCCACGGTAGCATGGAACCCCGACCACGCGCCCAAATGGCTCTTCACCACCACACCCACATGGCCACGCCCCGACCCGGCAGGGGTCGCCATCTGTTACAGCATGTACGAGCCAGGCAGAACGGGCAAGCACGAGCACCCCTACTATCCGCTCCACCACTCCTGCCACACACCGGAGCACCGAACACAAACCCTCACATGCCACGACCTAAACCCAGACACAGCCTACATCCTCCACTACATCTACTCCTACCTCACACAAGGACAGCCGGAGCAGGGACTCATAGCCCTGTCCCCCAAAGCAAAACACATCATCTCCAAAGGAATAGGGGTGTACGCCACCCCCATCCTGCAGCCCACAACCCCAGTAGCGCACCTCGCCACGGGCCTCGCCATATACGCCTACCTGCCCATGAACCCATGCCGCCTCCCACAACCATCACCGGCGGACCGGCTCTTCTTCACTGATGCCTCAGGCGAATCCGCCCTTACGCCCATCACCGGGGGGGCCACCCTGCAGCTAACCCACACCAGGGGACACTACCACATGGACCACCACACGGGCCACACCACCTATGGGGCCTCCTCCCACGGGGAGCTAGGGGCCATGGCCGATGCCATCACCGAGATCGCGGCCCACCTACCCGCCCACCTCCCGCAGATCGTCCGGGTCTGGTTCGTGGTAGACGCCACTATCGACACACACCTGCTCCTCCGCATAGCAAGGCAACCACTTCACAAAGCCACCGCGACGAGCCTCGGCACCCAGGCAACTGCTGCTCTGGAAAGCCCTTCGCAGCCTTCCCCTCTACGCCCAACTCCACATCGTGAAAAAAGAGTCCCACAGACACCAATACGGAAATGGTATGGTCGACAACCAGGCAGTACACCAGCGCAGAACGCACCTGCGAGCCCTCCAGATCCCTGACCTCGGCCAAAACCACACACACCTCCAACACATACCGCCCGTACCCGAGCCCCATCAGACCCCGGACTGAGTACCAGAGGACGCCCCCTATTCCTCCCACGACAGAGCATACCACTACCCCAACCCCATCCAACATCTCGCCCGCGTGCTCGGCGACGCAGACAGCCGGGCGCACATCCAGGAGCTCCAGGACAGACTGCAAATCCCCCTCTGCCACTCAGCGCTGCGCCAAGCAAACGTCCCAGCCCACCTCCAAATACGACGCATCCAGCTCCTCAGGGAGCAACTACCATTCCTCACCAGGGTCGCCAGATGGCTCGCCTGCAAACACATCCACGTCCCCGAAGAACACACCCGTTGCCCGTGCGACCACACCACCCTGGAGGACTGGGAACACTTCAAGAAATGCCCCCTCCATACAGGCAGGGATACGCTAGTGCGCTGGTCCCCGGCGGAAACCCTACGACATCACGAAGGATGGCCAACCCACAGCCACGCACACTAGGCCACCGAACACCTCTTCCGGGACCCCCTGGTCAAAGAAGCCACCATGAGAGGGGCGGTGACACAGGCCCTGCACCGACACCTCACCAAACACACAGAAAGCCCCATGGAGGCAGCAGCGCACCTCCAGCTAGAGGCAGTCCGCAGAGCAGCGGCCCAAAATGGTACACCGCAAACACCTCCTGTTACCACACGCGGAGCAACTCACCGACCCCACCGCCAGGGAACACATGCAGCGTCTCATCCATTACCATGCCCTGCATGACCGGGACGTCCACAAATCCACTCCGCGCCCCGCACGCGCCCCCCATCTCGATCCGCAGGCCTCCAAGACACCACCACAGCGCCCTGAGGCCCATTTCTCACCCAAGAAGCCACCCGGCACCGCCCAGCCCGGCCGAGCCCAACCAGGGCCAACCATACGTTGACGTAGATGCGCAAGACCCCGGCAACCGATCAAGCCCACCCCCCCCTGGACCCGGGGCACTCCCCCCTCACACCGGCCACCATCCGCGACCCCGACCTCCTCCGAGCAACCCTCCAAGGCCGGGCCCCGACCACCCCCCTGGGCTGGTACCGCCTACAAGAGGACTGGACCAAGCTCACCGTCAAAGCCCTCCGGGACCTGACCACCCCAGGCAGCGGCCTCCACGAGACCATCGTATACCTCGTACTCTGGCGAGCCTGCAATCACACCCAGGGCCAGCACGTCTGCATCCCCCCCATCGAGTGGGGCCAGGCCCTGACACACGACACCGACATCAACGTCACGCGTCGAGGGACCGCACACCTACGACGGGCCCCAGCGGAGAAGGACCACCCAGGGGACCCGAACCGCCCGGAGCAGTGGGAACAGGCCACCGCCCTAAACCGCGACACCGCCCTCCGCGCCGCCGGCCTCCGCACTCCAGACAACGACCCCCCTCCCCCACCTACAGACAGTGACCACCCCACGCCGGAGGTCTGGGTTACAGTCCTCGAGCGCGGGCACTACTACGTGATAGCTGCTACGGCTACGTCCCCCGGCCTGCAAGGGCTCGTCAAAGGGACAGACACCATGCTCGCCCCAGGGACCGCCCTGCCAGGGGCAGTAGGGGACCCCACCACCCAGCACAGGGTCCTCAGGGGCGTCCTCCAGCCAGGGGACAAGCCCCCAGCCCGCGCCCTGGCCCAAATCACCTCAGGGAAGGCGGGCTACCACCTGGTATTGGCCATGCCCTGCCTGACCCCCTGGATCCAGCGCCGCTGGCCACCCACGGGGACCGTGCCCTGGATTAGGGCCATCCCCACCGCCCACACACAAGTCCAGGCGGGCCCGGACACGCGGACAAACCCCCCCCCCAGACCGCAGCAATCCCTCACCTGCGGGTACCACGCCATCCACAGGGTCCTCAGCTGCGTGGGTCCTAGCCCAAAGCTAGCATACCCCCTTCCCACCACTGGAAACGCGGGGCGGGAAGGGGGAAGAAGGGGAGACACAACACCAGGTACCGGCCCGAACCCCCCCGAACCGGCCGCGAGCGCCGCGCACACACAGACGGGACACTGCACCCGCCAAGGCAGTAGTGGCGCACAGCGCCACGCCCCAACCCCTAGGCTAGGCAGCCACCGCGCCAGCCCAAGGGGGTCCCACTGGCGACAAGCCAGTAGCACGGGCCCGGCGGCGCCGGTGCCCCGGGCGACCACGCATTAGGGGGGCGACGCAGTGCGTAAGCGCCCGCGGCCACGGCTGCGAATTGATGCACTGACCGGGGAGTGGCGAAACGGGGACGCCGGGGAAGGACGGGGCTCCGAGCTCTGTGAACCCGGGGGACTCCGCCACCAGGCAGGAGGTGCGTCTTGGAGGGCCCCCCACTAGGACCCGGTGGGGAGGATATCACCTGGCGCGACCAGGTGCCCCCCCGGGGCCGAAAAGCGTCTAGTACCCGCAAAATCAAACCTCAAACCTCAAACCTCAAACCTTCCCACCACTGACCAAGAGGTCCACCAGAAACGCAAGCTCGTCTGCGAAATCCTTGCCGCGGCAGCAGAAGACGGCAAGCTTCTCCTCCAAACCGCCCGGCCTACAACTGGCCACGCAAGCGCGCCGCGGCGAGCGGACACATACACCGACACAACGCACCCCACCGCACAATCACCGCCGAAGCCCCTCGCCTCTCGCTGCTGACCCGGAGACCCACACACGCCCACCATCGCGCGCATCCCCGGGCCCCGCGACACGGGCCTCCCCCACCCGCCCGAACAACAGCACATGCCCGCCACACACCAACCCGCCGGACACCCCTCACCACCCCCCACACTCGACAACCCACACACACCCGCCGAGAGGAGTCCCACGCCCCGCGGCACGCCCAACGCACCCCGTGGCCCGCCCACGCCCCCCGCAAAAACCCCAGAAGACCCAGGCGCACCCCCCCCGGCCCCTGAATGCAGCCCACGCGAACTGTTCCCCCCCGCAGACGCCAACCCACACAACCTCACACATTGCAGGACCCCGGCCCAGCCAAGCCCTGAAGGAGAAGGCCACAGCCCCGCGCCTCCCTCCCCCGCCGCTGCCGACCAGATCAGCCCGCCGGGCCGCCAGGTCACGACCGGGCCCCCCCAGCCGCCCGCCCCCAATCTACAGCCGGAGGACATGCCCTCCATCCTCCCCGCCGTGGCCGCAGCAGAAGCCGCCACCCGCAAGCCCGCCCGCATCACAGCCCAACCCGCGTCCACCACCTCCTCCTCATCCTCAGCCTCATCCACCTCCTCCACCTCATCCTCCGACCCCCCCCTCCCCGCCGCCCTCATCCTCAAGGCCACGGCAAAAGCCAAAGCCACGGCCGCACGCACCGACACCCCGACCCCCACACAGGCGACTCAGGCACCCCGGCAATGCACCGGGAAGACCCCCGACCCGACATCGGCGCCCTCACAACTCCGGACAGAGGTCCTCTTCAACCTGGAACCGGACCCCAACCCCAAACCCGACCCCAAACCCAAGCTGGCGCCCACGTGAGCACACACAACACCACAAACGCAACGACGCAAACCCAACCGACACCGCCCCAACCCGGACCCTCACCCAAGCCAGGACCCCCCACCCACCACAACCCACGCCCCCCTCCCACCGGCAGCCACCACCACCGCAGAGGCGGCAACCCAACACGACCCCGTCCAAACCCTCCGCCACATCCCCGTCACCAAGCGCCCCGTCATCCATCCCCCACAAACCACCACCACCGCCGGCCAAACCGACCCAGGGACGTGGGATCCCTCGACCACCGTCACCGTCAAGCCCGGCCCCCGACCCACCCCCCCTGCCCAGCACATGGTGCAGCCCCAGGAGCTGCGCACGATGCCCAACCCCCCACCCCCACAAGGGGGACCGGAAACCCCACAAGGGGTCCAAAGGCCATACCCGCAACAACAACCCCAGCACTACCAACACCACCACCACCAGCAGCCCCACCCCCACCACTACCAACACCACCCCCACCACCACCACTGCCCACCAACCTACCCCACCGGGCCACATGCCCCCGTGCACGAACAGCACCAGCGAATGGGATGGCAGCCACCGAGCGCTCCACCCGCATACCCCACCTACCGCCAGGGGCCATCCCCCCCGTACCAGTCACCCCCCCCGTACAAGGAATCGTATCCCCCCGGACACCACTTCCACGCTGAAGGGGCCCCCTGGGCCCAACCCCGCCAAGGACAGTCACTCGACCCATACCACCAGCCGCTGCCGCCACCACACCCCTACGTGGTGGATTCATGGACAACGGGGGACCTCCCCGTCCCCCCCCAGTACCAGGCAGCACCACGCGAAGCCCCCCAGGACCCGCCGACGCCTCCTGACTGGCCCGACTCGAGCGATGAGGCCCGGTCCCCCAAACGGCGGCCCTCCCGCTCTCCACCCCCCACGGCACACTCGCCCCCGGTGCCCACACTCCCCACACCGCCACCGCGCCTCAACGACCCACACGCGCCGCTCCCGCTCCCCCAGGTGCCACCACGACCCCCTGGAACCCCGCTCCCGCCGCTCCCGCTCCCCCGGGCGCCACCACGAGCGCCACCGCCGCCCCATGTCGACCTCCCCCTCCCCCCTCCGGCCATGCAAGACCCCCGGCCCCAGCCCCCGCCACCACTGCTCCCGCTCCCCCCGACGCCGCCAGGCACGCCACCGCCGCCCCACGTCCACGTCCCCCTCCTCCCACAGGCCCCGCCAGGCTCCCCGTTCCCCCCGCCGCCCATACCCATCCACCACCCCCAGCCCCCGCCACCACCACTCCTGCTTCCCCGGACGCCACCGAGCGCCACCGCTGCCCCATGTCCACCTCCCCCTCCCGTTCCAGCCTCCACCCGTACCCGTCCTCCACCCCCAGCCCTCGCCGCCGCCGCTCCCGCTCCCCCAGGCACCGCCACCCCCACCACCACCACAGGTCCACGTCCTCCCCCCGCCGCTCCAGGACCCCGGGCACGGACCCCTCCCCCCCCCAGGCCCCCGGCCACCTCGCCTGGTGGTCTGCCCCCGCTTTGCAGGAGCTCCGCGGCTGGGTGAAGTGGGCCGGGGGGGCGAGAAGGCACGATGGGGTGCACATGGTACATACCTTCGAGGAGATACGCACCCGCAACCCCGCCGACCCCAACGAGGCCGCCCCGGAGGCCATCATGCCACAAGCGGCATGGGAGGCCCTCCTCCGCGATGCGGTCCAGGGCCTCCGCCCCCCCTACACCCCCCAAGCCCTCCGCCAATGGCTCCAGGCCACCCACCCCCATGCCTGGGCAGTCTGCGCCCCCTCCCCACCCCGCACCTCCCGCCACCAAGACACGAGGAAGGGGAAGGACAAGGGCAAGGGGAGGGCAAGGGACACCAAAGGGCACTCAGGCAAGAGGGAACGGAGGGGCCCCAAGTGAGGGCAGGCACCCATAGGGACAGGGCGCCGGAAGAGAGTCCCCCCATCCCCTTTCTTTCGGGCTTGGCTGCTGGCTCTTTTTTTTTCGTGGTGTGTGTCTGCATGTTTCGGTGTCCCTTTTCCCGGTGGGCCGCTGTTCCTGGCTTGGTGTTGCCGGTTTTGGCTGAGTGGTCCCCCTGTGCCTCTTTGGGGGTCCTGTCTTAGGTGCCTTCTGGAGGGGGGGTTTGGCCGCCTCTGGTGGTGTTGGCGGGCGGTTTGTTGGCTGTGGGCTATTTTCGCGCCCCCCCCCCTCCCCCTTCTGTTGTTTTTTTTGTTTTTTTTTGGGGGGGGGGCCTGCCTGTTCCTCCCTCTGCCTTCTCTTGGCTGGCGCACGCACTGGCCCGCATTCAGTGTTGTGTTCCGGGCTGCTGTAGGCGGTTGCTTTTCGTTTGGCCGTGTTCCGGCCCCATGGGTCGGGTGGGCTATGTACACGTTGGGCTCGGCGCCCCTTCTTGCCGGGTTAGGTCCTGGCTCTGCCAGCTGGGCGGCCGCGCCAGGCGGCTGCGTGTGGCTCTGGGTTAGGGGGCTGGGGTTGTTCGTGTCCTTTGCCCTCTGCGGTGCCGGTTTGAACCTTCTGGGTGGTCCACCACTGTTGTTGCCGGGCGCGCGATGGCCCCGTGTGTGGCCTGCGGTGCCGGTGTGTGGCTTGCTGGTGCGGCGCCTTCGAGGGTGTGCGGTGGCTTGCTTCGGTTAGTCCTTCAGGTTAGGGTCAGTCGTGCCGTGTTGTGCCGCTCTGTGCCGCGTTGCGTCGCGTCGTGCTGTGGCGCGTTGCACTGTGGCGCGCTGTGGTGCGGTGTGCCGTGGTCTTGCGTGGTGCCGCAGTGGGTCAGTGGAGGTCAGCCTGGCCTGTGTGGAGGTGCGGAGTGCGGGCCGGAGTGTGGCTGGCTGGTGGCTGGGGGGTGCCGTTAGGTGTGGGTGTCTCGCTGGGTCTGTGCTTTGGGGGCCTGGGCGTGCCGCTCGGGCTGGTAGGTCGGGTAGGCGTCCGTGGGGTTGCCCTCCCTGGGGGCCTGTGCCTTGGTCCCGTGTCCTCTGGGGGTTTCGGTCTCTAGCCCTGGTCGCTGTGGCCGTGCCTTCGTCCTCTTCTGCTGCCTGTGAGGTGGCCCTTGTGGCGGCCAGGGTCGTCGCCTGGCGGTGAGGACGTGGTGGTGCGCCGTGCGGCGGCGTTCCCTGCGGCTTCCTCTGTGGGTGTGGCCCGTTCTCCCCGTGTAGGTGTGCCCTCCATTCCCCGTGTGGTTTCCGGTGGCTGGTGGGTGTGCGCTGGTGTGATCCGTACGGCGTCCGATGCTTGCTTCAGCGATGCGTGTTGGGGGGTGCGCCCCCGGGAGTCGTGGGGCGTTCGGTGTGGGTGGGGCGGCGCTGGTCGCCCCGTCGTGGTATGCCCTTCCTGGGTGTGGGTCGTGGCGTTTGCCGTGGTGCCCTTTTCCTCCGCGCGCTGGTCCCCGCTCCTGCCCCTTCCTGGTTCTTGGGTGGCTTCCTGCCAGGGACCACAAGGCCCGGGACAGGGACACCCAGCAACCGACACCACAAAGAAAAAAAGCAAAAGCGCACAAAACACACCCCGACAACCCAGCCAAGAAGGGCGGGGCACAGCCAAGACCAAGGCCCAGTACGCACGCCCACACCGGACACAGGAACCGGAAACGGCGGGGGGCAAGCGGAGCGCGCACGAAACCACACACGTCCCCTAAGCACGCCGAAACCTAAGCCCAACCACGAACACCACAAACAGCCGGCACTAGAGGGACAACACCCCAAACCGTGCCCAAACACACCCACCCAAGACCCCAGCCAGGACCCACCGGGTTAACAAAACCCGCACCCAACCGCAAACCAGACCCAAACACAAACACCGCACAACAGTAGGAAACCCAGTGCCCACAGCCCGGGCACTGAGGCAGCCCGTGCCATGCAGGTGACCCGGCCAAACGAGATCCGGAGACCGGGGGTAAGGCTGCATTTTAAGGCCTGCGCTGCTTTGGGACTCGAGGCGGAGGGTGCGACACCCAAGCGCCTCGGAACCCTAGTACTAAGAACGTGCATGCATGCCTTGAGAACGGGATACACCAGGAAGTCCGCTGAACCTCTAGGGTTCCGCCCAAAGGAGGGGACGTGCGCAAGCACGGGGGCACACCCTCCTGGCGAGACGAGCACGTCACGCTGGCGGCGATCAGCCCTCCCGGTGTTGCCCGGGGCCGCTTTGTTGGGGGCCAACAGTCGGGTCTAGCGGGATGTAAGCCGCCTCCCCTCTTCACGCGCGGAGCCTCTTCCTGTTCGTCACAGGGGCGACGCCAGGGGGAACCATGGGGCGCCTCTCCACGACCAAGTGCACCTACCTACCTACCTACCTCTGAGGCGAGTAAATAAGCAGATGACGTGCAAAACAGGCTGTCCTCGAAGATACCAGAGGTCCGCACCCCTCTCGTAATTGAAATGTTGTTCCTTGGGCATTGCCACCAAAGGACACCTTGGTGCCTTCTTCCGTTTTTCACAGGATTCACATACCAACCCCCGTGCCACAGACCGAAGAAGCGAAGCATCTGGATCCCGATACGCCTGAGGCAACTGCTCAACCAGATGAGAAAACGCTGCATGCCCGAGCTTGGTACGTAGGGCCAGGAATTCCTTGCGCGCCAGTCGTTCATCGCCCCAAGACTCGGCAGCCAACATTGAATACGAGTGTCCCACCGGCAGAGAAGCTAGTCACAAGGACGCACGATGCAACGAATCCCAAAGAGATAACACCAAATGTCCGGACGAAGAGACATCACAGCGCATCGTACATTCGCCAGCACCCAAGTCTGCGGTAACTGTGTTATCCGCCGGTCAATCCTCATGCGCATTCTCGAAAAAGATCGCCCGCCAATCAACAGAGGTGTCTCCCCAGAAACCCACTGAGTACTTAAGAACTGCACTCGACCACCAATCTGTAGGGGTAAGTCGACTCTGTAGAGCGCTGACTTCGTGCCACCGTCCCCAAATACAAACCACGCATTGCTGTCACACCCACGAATATCGGCGCGATCTGTTCCAAGCTTGGGCAGATAGTGTCTCAGCCAAAATTCCCCACACATCGTGTCCGTACACCCAAGATCAATGATCCCGCGACCCAAACATTCCGAGCACAGCTTGTGCAGCGGAGAGGACAGTTGACCAGACTGCGCCATCAAACACACACCAGGGTTGTGGAACAAATCAACAGTAGTGTCATGACCAACCACCGAGAGAACCTCACGCATACCAGCCCCACCAGACTTGTTCTCAGCGGCAGGCACTGTACGTGACAATCCCTCCTCTTCCGACGACGCATCTTGTGCCATCAGGGTCGAAGCCGACATGGTCTTCTCAGGACAGTCGCATTGAACATGGCCACGCTTCGCGCACTTCCAGCAGGTTACCCGTGACCCACCTGCTGTGCCAGCCTCATTTCCGGTTGGTGTTTTGTTGTTCCCCCGTCGCTGCGCCTCAGCCCCAAACATACAATTGATCGAATTTGACGTCGACCTGCCCGGAAAAAGCTGCCGAATAGCGATCAACACTTGCGAGAACACTAGCGACCGACCTGTGCTCGCGACAACCATCGCCCGCTGATCTGCATTCAGGTTGGAGTTCAGCAAAGCCATTGTCCCCGAAAACCGCTGATCCAAGACAATGCCAAAATTCGCCAGACCATAGACTAGCACATCCAGCCGATTAATCCAGGCAAGCATTTCACTGTCACCACGCTTACACTCCAACAGCCCCACAACTGCCTGAAGTATATTGTCCGCAGTATCTCCACCGTACGCCCACTCTAGTATCCCAAGCAGCCCTTGAAAGCCTTGACTAGTGCAAAGCGCGTCCAGTGGCATCATCGCAGCGACAACGCGCGCCGCACGGCCTCGTAGCTTTGTGAACACCTGAACATTGCGTGTTGACACAGCAAGCGTACTCTCTGCATGCCACTCGACGACCTGTACGCGCCACGCATCAAACTCGTGTAATCCAAGCTTGCTGTTCACTGTCTCGTCCTCAGAACCAAACGTCGGAAAATCTAGTCGCAAAGGAGATCCAGAAGGCAGCGGAGTGGGTAACGTATTCAAGCGATGCAATAAGTGAACGTTGTCTTGTTGAACTTGTTGCTGCTCAGCCTGCAGAGAAAGCACCTCTGCGTCGAATGCCTGCTTCATGTCGTGCAAAAAGTGGTTTTGTTGAAACAACTGTCTCTGCAGTGTGTCCATAGATGTGTTCAAATGAACCGGCGCAAGGCCAGTCACACCATCAGGAGGATACAACAGGGTGTGACCAGAAGGTCCTGTTCCAGGAGCGTAAGTAGGATCCAGATCATCCAAGGTAAGTCCAGCCATGGAATAGTGATGCTACCAGTGTTAAAATCTCCTTTGACTCTTTTCAATAGCACACAATGCAGTAAATTCTAGGAATGATCTCTCACTTCAATAGTGACAATTCAATGCATCAACAAAACACCAACCTAAAAGGTTGCAAGATGAATGGTACAAATGCCTTGTTTGGACCTTACAAATTGATATAAAAACATTTGTAAACTGTGCAAAAGCTCATTATATATCAACGTCACAGATTAGGAAGATCCCATGCTGAAATGGATTTGTCGCTCTCAGGCAAATTGCATGGATGGCATTCGGGAATCGAACCTAGGATTTCGCAATGCAAATCCCATGTTCCGCCAATTATGATAACACATCCGGCTGATAAATTTTCACCTCCATTAATTATAGACCAACAGACGTGATCATCTGAACTCAGAAAACAGCCTCCTTGTGTAGAACTATTGACCACGGATGTGACTAGCTTCAAAGCAATCTGCAGCACTACTATGGAGTCATGTCTTAGTCCTTTCCATGCTCACATGAGGACGGTACTTGTTTGTTCTGTGAGTGAAACTCCTACTGATGACATGAGGGGCTATGGGTTGGCTACTTTGGCGCCACTTGCCACTCTGAATTCCTCACCCCCAAACAAGAGAATCTGGAAGAGGCCCTAAAGCAATAGCTATGGCCAACCTTCGATCGAAGTCTTCCAGTTTGATCAGACAAAGCTGTGCGAATGGGCGGAGTAATTTTGCGAATTCCTACTCCTCATGGGGCAGCAAAATGCCGATTTGAGGACCAAGCGGACTTTAATCAAGAGGTCCTGTAAAAAGAAGTGTCTGCTGCGGCAGTTCAAAATCGCCATATGCAAAAGCAAAAATTTCGGAGACTTTTCCAAGTGACTGGAGCCCATGAATGCGGTCTACGAGACGGATGTGAGTGTCAACACTACAATTGAGGAACTCTCTATGCTCCTTGAATTTCCGACCGCTGCACGGTTTTCAGAATTTGTGGCGCAACTTGGATAGTTGATGGGGAAGATCAACTCCACTTCCTACGGTGCCACTGAGACAGCCTTGTGGCTTGTGGGCAAGATACCTCCAAAGACATTGGGGAGTTGCCATCAGGCCTCCGAAGGGAGATCTTGCACGCACTCCTATGATGAGGTAATCGATCTTTTGATCCAGCTAGCAATGGAGAGGAAAAATGACAGTCGCATGGACAAGTACCCACACAAACATCTGCGAAGGGAAGTTCCTACCGAGAGGATTACGGTAGGGAGGCCTTCACAACCTAAACCCGACGAGGGTAAGGGCCGTAGAGGGCAAGAAAAAGGCTTAGGCGGCTCAAGTTGCATGGTCAAAAAACGAAGAAAAAGGTAGGAAAATGACAGGTTTCCAAAGGCATAAAAAAATTTTTGTTTTGATGGATATTTTCAAACTGTCACAAACAAGTATGGCGGAATAAATATTTCTATAAGAATGACGTGTCCCATGGGCGCGACAGGGAAAAGTATTGTTTGGTGACCATTCTTTGCGCGAGGCCTCGCGCAAAGACGTTCATTTGTGTCAGATTAATGTGCTACAGCACGACGCATTAGGCAGGTTGTCGAAAAATGGAACCCTGTCGTATTTTTACACGTAACCTAGTACCATTATCAGGATTGCGTGATAGCGATGGATCTATTAACGAATAAACTGCAACAATGGTGTACCCAAGAATCTTGAAAAGTATAAATGTTCCGGAACAAACTGCAGTTTCAACCGCGAGGCCTCGCGCATGGAACGGCGCATGAGAAACATTAAAGTTTCGGTGATCATTGCGCGAGGCCTCGCGCAATGGATCTCATAAGCGCTCATAGAAATCAAAAATGGAACAGATCCACCAACTACACAGCATGTGCATTACCTTGATGCGGCGCTGCTGCATGGGCGCCCATGCAGGTCCCGCCGGCATCTCCAACTTTCATACTGTGGTCACCGCTGGCTTCACTGCCGAACAGCGATGGTAGCGCGCCGCAACTGGCTACCGCAATCAGGATTAACTAGTCAAATGTGGGATCACCAGACAGTTACAGTTAACTGAAAATGGTGCATGCAACAAGCGAATCACAGAACAATTGGTGGCGCGAAAACTGAGTGACAGGTTGATGTTTCAAACCAAGAAAGTTTTTCAAACAGCGATCTTTACGTAGATACAGGTACGCAATTATTCTTCACAGCAACAATGCCCCTGCGAAAAAAGGTGGACCTTGAGAAGACAGTGGCCACAGCATCTGGAGTTTTCCGCGATGTCTGCTCAGAGGAACCGCCGTATCACATGGCAGAAGAACTGTGGGAAGGGCTAAAACAGGGGGACGAGGGCGCGTGATTGTTGTTTGTGTTTCTTCTGCGTCTGCGCAAAAATGAATGGACGCTTTGCAGCGTTAAAAAATCGATTGTGGCAGAAGGCAAGAGATGGGTTGGTGTTTTGATAGAGGAGGCCTGGCGCCTTTTTTTGCTGATGCGCCACCGCGCAGTTCCATACCAGGGAAAACAAAAGTCAGTTGTTGCGGTAGAGGGAAGTAGGGCGCAGCGTCGCGTTTCAGCAAGGTCAGGTCTGGCGCGATACAGCGCACCTTCGCTGAAGGAGAAGGCCGCAGTCAAGGTTACAGACTACATGGAACAAAATACACCAACAGTGGGTTGTGTTGTGGATGGACAACTGGTACAACAAACAGTTTACCACAAATCCTGACAAGAACGACAAAAGCCTGAACGCAACAGCGTTGGCTGTGTTGCTACTGAAGGATGCACCGCGCTACTGGCATGGTCATCCTAGCTTGGAAGAGGTTGAACGGCGTGTTCCTGTTGTTGCACGCATGCTGGGGAACACCGAGGGAAGATTTGCACGTATCCTGCGTGATCTAGGATTTGCAAGCACGCGACCTGTTGTTCGAAACATTAGGGCGCCGCTTGACATTGTTCGCCCTGTACCTGCCCAGAGACCATATTGGCGAGCCCTTTGTCTAAGTAAAGAAAATGTGAGCGGCAACGTCTCGCCGCTTAATTTATTGCAATTCACTAGGGACTTGGCGCAGCACACTCGACCAGTCGTGCCTGTCTTATGTGATGAGAACATCCATTAACGCACTTGTAAGATGATGTACGGTGAAAATACAATGGGTTGGAACGTCCGGCTTTTCTTGCGGTCAGACCCTATATTGTATGGCTTTTGGCACGCGTACAAGTTTTGCGTTACAAAAACATTCCGCTCATTTTGGCCCATCGTGACTTCCTTCCGTAAAGGTTTGTTGCGCAGTGGTGACACAGTCCCCTGTTTCCCCAAGCTGACCACAATGAAGATAACTGTTGGCGCACTGCTGTTGGGTATGGGCCCCCACATACGGCGCCTTAACAGAAAACGTCATTTCCTTGGGCTGGCACGCCCTGTAAATCGGCGAGGACGCCTGCGTTACGCTGTGTGTAAGGCCATACAGGTTCTGTTAACACAATACTGTCCTATGTTACTATACCTAGGTCACCTCGTTAGACAGTGCAATTGGGCCGGGTAGACGGCCAACACGGGTGTTTTTGCTTCTGAGGGATTGCAGATTGTTATGTGTCTGTTAGACCGTTTGAACATCGGTGACACACTTTTAAAATACAAACGCACTTTTGCAACTGCGCTATTGTGCCACACTGCATGGCACACAGCCATGTCCGGACAGGCTTTTGCCGAGGAGTTTTGTGAAAGTCTGCTTTCCAGCCTTGTGACAAAGAAGGGCCAAAACAGAGGTGCAGTAACCATTAAAGATGTTGACGATCTGTATCATCTCATCACTATCCGCAAAGAAGGTCACAGGGTGAACGTCTGCAAAATCCCCAATTCCTTTGTCAATCCCGTCCGTCAGCGGTTAACTGCTTACTTGAACGCAGAGCGTGTATATGTGCCTTGGGTTAGGTGGTGTGCTGAGCCTACTTGTACAATTCAGGCGCATTGGCCGCGAAGGGGTGTACCTAACTTTCCACTGTCTCTTCTAATTCCAAAGGGTTCTAACCACTACAAACAAGTCCTTGTGTCTGTGTTGTTGGTGCTAGCGCAGCAGGGGCCGCTTAAGGCTGGTTTTAAGCGAAAACTGTCGGAGCTGATCCCCAAACGCACTGTGTTGGAGGAACAGAGAGAGGCCGACACGCTGCCAGGCGTTCGAAGAAGATTGGAGAACATGCAGTGATGCGCGAGGCCTCGCCCAAACAGCATGAAACAACAGGTTAGTACACCCCCTCTCTTGCGCGAGGCCTCGCGCAAGGTTGACAGTCAAAAACAGTGCCGAGCCCCTTCAGTTTTGCATTCTCAACCATACTGTACTCGTATTCGCTAAAAGGGCCTCACATATGCATTATCGACGACGATTTTAACCCTTTTCAATGTTATGTTTCCTTCAATACAGGCTTTCTCCTTATCGCAGAATGGCAAGCCCCGTGTGGTCCCCCGAGCTGCTAGCGTTACTGGTGACTTCAAGACAGTGGAACAGCAGGATCCATTACTGTCAAGTCGAACTATCACAATTAAGGCGACCCGAATTGCAGCGTTGGCCCACGATCCCCCGAGGCGGTTTATTGAGATTGACAAGACCCTGATTGTCATCAACGGCGACATATTTGAACATCTTGCTCCTGAGATGATGTGCCCAGCCTGGCTGTATGGAGAGATGGCGCGTGCCGATACCCTTATCTGCGGCTCTCAAACTGTTGTTGACAACATGTTCCACGTGCTGGAGACGGAAAAAGATAGGCGTCTCAACGATGATTTCAACGCGCCGCGCATGGCTAACATGTTGCGTGTTCTTATCTTCAGTTGGCCAGTCAAACTGAAGCCTGCAGGGGATCCTACAACGTATGACGTTCGCTGGTTGCTGATTTCGTAACCGGATAGCTGGTCGAGAAAGGTATAAGTCCCTCATTACGTCAGCTCTTTGCGCGAGGCCTCGCGCAATAACTTCTCCCTCATTGCAGATTCCAAATTATCTGACGTTTGGACATACTCAAGCAGAGGAGATGGATCCTGTTGAATTTTGCGGTCACCTTCCGATAACGACGGTTATGTGGTATTTCGACACTCACCTCTTTTACCTGAAGCAGGATAAGAGCTTCAAGCCTGCTCTTGTGTTCATTGATCATCAGCCGGATCTGGTGTGCAAGATCGAGTCCATTGAGCCCGATTCTCGCATGTACCGTCTTGGTGTTACCTCCGACAATCTCTCGGATTGGGTCAACAGAGTGCAGACTCAGTTGAACCACGTATTGACACAAGGGTCGAAACTGGACGCGTCTGGTGATTGGGACCAGCAGGCCAACTGGTCAAACCGTGGTATTCTCCCTTGGGTTCGCGATCACAAGGCTGGGTTCTGAGGCGTTGTCGCTGAAGGAGGAAGAGACTGTTGAGAAAGGTCAAGCTGCAGAAGCACTGGCCCCTGCAAAGCGGAAGTCTACTGGTGGGGAACCAGCCCCCAAGAAGAAGAAGACTGCCTCCAAGCCTCAGGCAGCGAAGTCGGTTACCGGTGCAGAATCCAACGAGAGCGATGGGGATGAAGAGGAGGAGATCGAGGAAGAAGAGGAGGAGGAAGCGCAGGTCTCCCAGGGCAAGGCAGCGAAGAAAGTGGCAGCGAAGCCGAGGTCGGAGGAAACCGGGGCCCGAGCTCCATTCAAGCAGCCAGCCCGTCAGTCCCAACCAAGAAGCGAGCCCGCAAAGCCACCGCCTAAGGGTAAGAAGTCCATGGCTAAGGCATTGGGTTCTAAGATGCAAACACTGCCGAAGAAAAAGTAGTTTCTTCGCTTCTTCTGATATATTATGCGCGAGGGCTCACGCTATGCATTCCTCTTTGACCACCTTTATGCTGTCACCTTGTGCGGCACATTTTTCTCTGTGATGCATTGTATTGCGCTGTTGTGTTGGTGTCTGCGCGAGGCCTCGCGCAAAGAAGGGGTGCCAAAAAATGCTTTTTGTCGTGCAGCGTGCAAGATGGTTTTCGAAAACTGGTTTTCCCAAAGACCCAAAGCTCATGGGTGTTTTTATTGCAAAGCATAAGTGGTATAGGAAACAAAAAGTCGTGGTTTTCCCAAAAAAGAATTTCATTTTGGTGGAAATAAATCATTTTCCTGGGCAGTCGGTTTTGTTGAAAATAAAGGAAAATGGACCAGTTAATTGCTGCTCACAGGATTTTCGGTTCCTGTGTTTTAGGTCCCCCCCAAAAGGACTAATTTTTCGCAGTGCCGTGGAGAGGCGGTTTGAGGCGCATTTTGACCATGCAACCTGAGCCGCCTAAGAAAGGTGATGCAGCAGAGCCCCCCCCTCAAATAGTAAGGGCGTTCCTAATCCTTTTTTTTCTCGTCTTATCGACAACAAAGGAGCATCGTCCCAGGCCCATGACTGTGATGGGCGGTCTTCTTGCCTTCGTCAGCTTCTGAGTAAGCAGAATGCCAAGGATGGGCAAGAGGTCAAAGAACAAGACCACTTCCGCTGCACAATAACCTGCGGGTATTGTGGCAAACATGGTCACCGCGAGGACAAGTGTCATTTGAAACGTAGGGACAGTGAGAAACAGAAGGAGGTGGAACAGGCAAGCAGAAAGCAGCGGATGCGTGACCCTAACCTTGGGAAATCCCCAAGTAACCATTACAGTTTCATTTGGTCCTCAAGGGCCACATGCACTCAACAACTGAGCTAAAACCCCGTGTCCTCTTTGGAAATCTTACGAAGATCCGGGGGCAGGCGCCTCGGCTTTGCGCGACCCTGGGGATCGCCACGTTTAACTCAAGTGAGGAGCGTGGCGAGCATAAATTTCAAATCAAACAGGATGAGTCCAACAAAAGAGACGGTAGTCGGCTCGGAGGAAAGATATATATTCAATGGAGAGAGCGGAAATAAAGGGAAAGAACGACTGCCAAGAATGGCACAGAAGAATGCATATGTACAGCAAGCATATGGATAATGGGCATCAATGATGCACAGTCACCTACATGGTGAACGGGAAACATGGAGACAATCACCAATTTGCAACAACACTGAGCCACAAAAGCAACATGGTGATTTAAACACCCATATGTGACAAATGAGACAAAAGCTATATTGTAGATTCGAATGCAATGGTGTCAAACAAGTGAGACGGCAATCCATACATCGATTGGTTGGAAAGCGGTATAGGCAAACATTTGGGTACACATGTATGTCACTCGGCCTCACGAACCACAATCATCTGCACAGGCCAAAGTTGACAAACAAGCACACCTTCATGTTCTGCAGTGCATAGACATGCACCTCGGGGCGTTCAGTTTGTGGTGCCTAGTTGCTTGAGATCCTATGGCATTAAGACACACCAGTCAAAATGCCGAAAGGAATCGTTAGACGCATGAATACACAAAACCAACATTGCCTGATTCGAAGAAGGAGTGAAAAGTTTGATAACCTTCGCAACCCCTCCAATGCAAACCTGTCTCATAGGGTACAATGTCATCTCAGCACGACTGTGACACACTACTTAAAGAGGCTGGTGAAAAGGATGCCCAAAAACATATGAAGAGACCAAGACCTGCCAGCAATGAGAGTCCAGAAGGATGGACATCCCAGGTCCAATGAGAGCACATCCATGGTGTGAATGATATCCCAAAGAGAGGTAATTCTGCCTCAAGGAAAAACGGGCCCCGCGTCAATCCCTGCAGAACATGCATATGGAGGGAGGATTCCGCCTATCTGTGAGCAAAGAGAGCATGCATGCACTTGGAGTTACAACCTTTGTCACCGGGAAAGCAGTGCGTATTGTGATCCCAAGAGGAGAAGGAATTATCACTATCCGATGGGTACAGGAGAGCCCCTAGCTGAAGAGGATAGGGAGGTATCCCTGTCCCAAGAGGCGAAGAGACTATCCCTAGTGTACAAGGAGAAAACGGTCCCTATAGGATCCGGAGAGGAGAGTATCCCAATCCCAAGACAAGGCTCCATGCCAAGGTGCACTCCACCCGTTGGAACGCAGGTAACGATCAGTCTACATCTCATATAGGGGAACCTGATCCAGAGAGAAGGACACACACTCAGAAATCCAACTTCATGACATCCCACTCACCCTCTGGCCGCATGGTCTCATGTTGCCACCACATGATCCCAAATCCTATGAGAAGTGCTTGGGCACCAAATCTCACAAGACGGGGTAGCTCAGGATCATGCAGGCATGGGCATGGAAGATGGCTCACATGTTTGAGACAAGGGGAAAACGATGCATGACACTAAAGACAAGTGCATGTATTATATTCTAGAGGGGCAGTCTGTGGCATGGAGTGAGTGGCAAACACAAAGCTGTCATGAGGTGGACTCCATTGGAGCACACAAAATGCAATGTAAATGTGAGTACAATTTTCTACACGTTGCACCTCCAACCAAGGTAGGTAGGTAGGTAGGTAGGTGCACTTGGTCGTGGAGGGGCGCCCTGTGGTTCCTGGCGTTGCCCCTGTAACGGTACAGGAAGAGGCTCCGTGCATGAAGAGGGGAGGCGGCTTGCATCCAGCTTGGCCTGACTGAACTGCACATCCAACAAACACATGCAGCCTCCAAGTAGTCACCAAGCATCATCTTGGGTACTCAATTGTCTCTACCTCAAGGGAGGATCACGATACCACAATTCTAGCGTAGAGCAAACAGAGCAGAATGAAAAGAGCAAGGACATTGATTGCGCAGCAACGGCCGGGGTATGTTTTTCTTGCCTCGTACACCTACTCCAACCACCTCCAAGCCACAGCAAGTGCAGTGGATGATAGAAGCCCCGAAATGGTGATATTGGTAAACCATGGTATGGTGCCCGCACCCACAACGGCTGTCTCCCTTGAAGGGAATGGTCCACGTTAATTGGCATAGTTCTCTCGGCACTTGCCACGCCCAGGTGCATCGGGGATAAAAAGTCCCCGCAAGCTGGTGGAGCCGTACTAGAAGAGGAGTTGAAGTGTTCGATTTGCATCCGGTGCAACAGGAGCCTAGATCTAACAGTAATAGCACCTGTTGAAAAGAGTTTTTAGACGACTGGCTGCCATTACCAAATCGCCTACACCCTTACCCGGCGAAGACCTCCATAAGGGCGCAAGCGCAGGGTAGGCAGATGGGCTGAAACAGAAGTGCCGGAGATCATCAATCCTGTTGAATAAAAGCAATGTAAGCACTGAATTCCTTCCAAATCTTTCGTAAAATGGAGAATCGTAGGGGCAATGGTTCACGACATCAAAGCAGAGTAAACAAGCTGTCCTGCAAGCAAATACTCAACTACAAAAGGCCCAACCGGCTCCCACGATTTCATAAACAGGATATAGGGGTGCGAAAGTGAAAAGCCCCCCATGAAGTTCATCCCAACCACACAACTGACCGGAGGTATCTTCCCTCATGGGAGTAATACCCAAATAAAGTAGGCACTTCATGCCTAAGGCCTTGTAGGTTAAGCCTAGTAGTCCCCCACCTCAAGACCCCTATACTCAACTGATCCTACCACTCATTGTGGTTCTATGTTTTAACTGATTCTGAATCCAGTTCCTTGGCCATGCCGGCCAAGCCATATCCTGTGTCTGGCCTAACTCCCATGCCCCAGATTCCTAATCAACTCCATCTTATCCAAGAGGGTGCACATGAAGTCCTTGGTGCTGCCTTGGAAGCCTGAGTCATGTCAGGTTTCACATAAAAATCATTTGTTTTATCAATTTGTGATTGAATCTTTGTACTTAAGCCTGCTTTGCCTATCTGCAGCCCTTCTGTGATACACTGGATTTCAACACTATTCATTGATTCGATCCACATCCTGTTCCTGCTCTACTTGCTGCTTTGGTCCTGTTTTTCAACACCAAAACGTGCACAATTTCATCGAAACTATTAGGGCATAAATCAAGGATATCTTTCTGGTAGCAGAAGCATCCCTTGAGAACCTTTCGAACTGACTCTGAGAAGTACACAAGGCAAACCCAGAAAACAAAATGTCCACACCATCAGTGCAACTGCCTTCCAGGACCTGGCCAATTGGGAGTGTACAAGTACAACTGGGCAGTGAGCCCAAGCTCAGAGTTGCATTTGGGTCTCAAGAAGATCCAGGTCACAGAAGGGCAGAACAAGAAGCGCCCAGAGAATTACCCTTAACCACTGAGGCCTTAGCGGCCCATGGTGACAGCCTGCAGCACCTCCGCAGGCGAGTTGCTGTCTCCATCTCTCGCTCAGCCTGCCCTACATCTTCGTCTGCGGCAGTGGGGGGCTCTGAGGAACAAGAAGAAATGAAAAGGAGAATGGATGAGTGCCTGCTCCACAAAGAGTACTACAAGTCCGTCTGAGGGGAAGATGGAGAGGAACCTCTCGAACCCTTGGGGTCCCCACCACATACGGACATGGGTTCCTATCTTTACTCCGGCCCATCTACGGACCTGGCCGACAGTGTATCTCTACCCAGGCGACCGAGAGGGTCAGCTTGGCGTCCAGAGCTGCCAACAACCATCAGAAACCCTGAAGCTTGTCCGGCTTATGTGGACGTTTCCCGTCTCCCAGAGCCAATCTATGGTGCCCTGGACCGTACGGCGGAACTACTGGCCAAGCTGCTATCGGTGTGAAGATCCAAATGTGACAGCCATGTCTGAGGCTGTCAGGGCAAAATTGGGTATCACTGAACCCTTACCCAAGCCGGCGTTGGCCTCACCTTCCTCCGGATGGAGCACGCTCGCTGATGATCTCAAAAGATCAAGGGTTTCCAGGTTACTACCCGAGGTCACATGCCCCAGCCCCTTTCATCCCCGCACCAGAACAGTCGCCATCGCTGAGCTACAGGACGTGCCCCTGACAGAGACGGAGATAAAGGGGCTAACAGCTCTGGCAGCTCTCGCTGGCAGACCACCCCCCCGTTCAAACCCAACCTCAGGGGGCGGGAAGAGTGGCAAACCAATAGCCCAGGCGAACATCCAGCTGGAGTTGCCGGAGTTCGACCCTAAAAACCTGCCTGAAAGGGCAGAGGAATTTGCCGAGTTTTTTTTACTCACCCGCCAATCTCATGCGGATGTGGCCACTAAGTGTTCCCTTTTCAAATGCTCATGCAAAAAGAAATTTTTGCAAAAACCAGTGAAGCAGATTGTAAAAACCTGTTCTACTTGGGCTGAGGTTCTCCAAAGATTCGAGAAGACTTTCGCAGTCTACGAAACAGACCTCAAGGTGCGCCCGCAGATTGAGGAGCTCCCTATGCTCCCTGAATTTCCTTCCGCTGCGCGAGTCTCTGAATATGTGTGCGACCTGGAGTATCTGTTCTCACGACTGAAGGTGGGTTCCTATGGACCCAGGGAACGCCACCTGTGGCTCGTGAGTAACGTCCCTACACGTACATAGGACGATTGCCGCTCCACCTCAGAGGTAGGTAGGTAGGTATCTTCGGGAGCTCGGGATGCCTCCTTTGACGATGCAGGAAGAAGGTCTTACCAAGGGGACGTCCTGTCCCACCCACTGCCCTATGTTAGGTGCCTCTTGAGCCCCTCCCGCATGTGCTTGGGAAGGCATTGTCGCGGCCACCCGGTCCATGTGTCCCAGGTGGGAGGGTGTCCCCACATGTGTCCATGAGTAGGGCCACATGCCCCCTCCTTTGGGCGGCAGCTCTGGGGGCTGCCCAGCCGTGTGGAGTATTTCTCACCACAAGGGGTATTGCTCCCGCTTGTCTACGGTACGACCGCCTGACTCTTGTGGCTTGAGTTGCGGGGCCGCTCCGCTTGGCAGGCGACCCCCTCCTGGACTGTGTACCGGCTTGCCTGTCACCGGTTGCTTCCATGGCTCCGGGTGACGTTTGCCATGGTCCCCGATGCAGCCTGGCCGGGCTCCGACCAGCAGCCTTGGAGTACCGCTCCTGCCACTGGCCCGGTGGGTCGGCTGGGTCGCCCCAGTGTGTCCGACCCATGGGGTGTTGGTTCTTTCCTGTCCCCCGACCGCCCTACGTGTGTGCGGTGTCCTGGGCCACCTGGCTCCTGTTCACCGGTGTGCCCGCTCGGTGTGTTGTGTTGCGTGTGCGGTGTCCTGGGCCTCCTGGCTCCTGTTCACCGGTGTGCCCGCTCGGTGTGTTGTGTCGCGTGTGCGGTGTCCTGGACCCCTGGCTCCTGTTCACCGGTGTGCCCGCTCGGTGTGTTGTGTTGCGTGTGCGGTGTCCGGGGCCTCCTGGCTCCTGTTAACCGGTGTGCCCGCTCGGTGTGTTGTTCTGCGTGTGCGGTGTCCTGGGCCCCCTGGCTCCTGTTCACCGGTGTGCGCTCGGTGTGTTGTTTTGCGTGTGCGGTGTCCTGGGCCTCCTGGCTCCTGTTCACCGGTGTGCCCGCTCGGTGTGTTGTGTTGGGTGTGCGGTGTCCTGGGCCTGCTGGCTCCTGTTCGGCGGTGTGCCCGCTCGGTGCGTTGTTTCGCGTGTGCGGTGTCCTGGGCCTCCTGGCTCCTGTTCACCGGTGCGCCCGCTCGGTGTGTTGTGTTGCGTGTGCGGTGTCCTGGGCCTCCTGGCTCCTGTTCACCGGTGTGCCCGCTCGGTGTGTTGTTTTGCGTGTGCGGTGTCCTGGGCCTCCTGGCTCCTGTTCACCGGTGTGCCCGCTCGGTGTGTTGTTTTGCGTGTGCGGTGCCTGGGCCTCCTGGCTCCTGTTCACCGGTGTGCCTGCTCGGTGTGTTGTGTTGCGTGTGTAGTGTCCTGGGCCTCCTGGCTCCTGTTCACCGGTGTGCCTGCTTGGTGTGTTGTGTTGCGTGTGCGATGTCCTGGGCCTCCTGGCTCCTGTTCACCGATGTGCCCGCTCCGTGTGTTGTGTTGCGTGTGCGGTGTCCTGGGACTCCTGGCTCCTGTTCACCGGTGTGCCCGCTCGGTGTGTTGTTTTGCGTGTGCGGTGTCCTGGGCCTCCTGGCTCCTGTTCACCAGTGTGCCCCCTCGGTGTGTTGTGTTGGGTGTGCGGTGTCCTGGGCCTCCTGGCCCCTGTTTACCGGTGTGCCTGCTCGGTGCGTTGTTTCGCGTGTGCGGTGTCCTGGGCCTCCTGGCTCCTGTTCACCGGTGTGCCCGCTCGGTGTGTTGTGTTGCGTGTGCGGTGTCCTGGGCCTCCTGGCTCCTGTTCACCGGTGTGCCCGCTCTGTGTGTTGTTTTGCGTGTGCGGTGTCCTGGGCCTCCTGGCTCCTGTTCACCGGTGTGCCCGCTCGGTGTGTTGTTTTGCGTGTGCGGTGTCCTGGGCCTCCTGGCTCCTGTTCACCGGTGTTCCCGCTCGGTGTGTTGTGTTCGGTGTGCGGTGTCCTGGGCCTCCTGGCTCCTGTTCACCGGCGTGCCCGCTCGGTGCCTTGTTTCGCGTGTGCGGTGTCCTGGGTCTCCTGGCTCCTGTTCACCGGTGTGCCTGCTCGGTGTGTTGTGTTGCGTGTGCAGTGTCCTGGGCCTCCTGGCTCCTGTTCACCGGTGTGCCTGCTTGGTGTGTTGTGTTGCGTGTGCGATGTCCTGGGCCTCCTGGCTCCTGTTCACCGGTGTGCCCGCTCCGTGTGTTGTGTTGCGTGTGCGGTGTCCTGGGACTCCTGGCTCCTGTTCACCGGTGTGCCCGCTCGGTGTGTTGTTTTGCGTGTGCGGTGTCCTGGGCCTCCTGGCTCCTGTTCACCAGTGTGCCCGCTCGGTGTGTTGTGTTGGGTGTGCGGTGTCCTGGGCCTCCTGGCCCCTGTTTACCGGTGTGCCTGCTCGGTGCGTTGTTTCGCGTGTGCGGTGTCCTGGGCCTCCTGGCTCCTGTTCACCGGTGTGCCCGCTCGGTGTGTTGTGTTGCGTGTGCGGTGTCCTGGGCCTCCTGGCTCCTGTTCACCGGTGTGCCCGCTCTGTGTGTTGTTTTGCGTGTGCGGTGTCCTGGGCCTCCTGGCTCCTGTTCACCGTGTGCCCGCTCGGTGTGTTGTTTTGCGTGTGCGGTGTCCTGGGCCTCCTGGCTCCTGTTCACCGGTGTGCCCGCTCGGTGTGTTGTGTTCGGTGTGCGGTGTCCTGGGCCTCCTGGCTCCTGTTCACCGACGTGCCCGCTCAGTGCCTTGTTTCGCGTGTGCGGTGTCCTGGGCCTCCTGGCTCCTGTTCACCGGTGTGCCCGCTCGGTGTGTTGTGTTGGGTGTGCGGTGTCCTGGGCCCCCTGGCTCCTGTTCACCGGTGTGCTCGCTCGGTGTGTTGTTTTGCGTGTGCGGTGTCCTGGGCCTCCTGGCTCCTGTTCACCGGTGTGCCCGCTCGGTGTGTTGTTCTGCGTGTGCGGCGTCCTGGGCCCCCTGGCTCCTGTTCACCGGTGTGCCCGCTCGGTGTGTTGTTTTGCTTGTGCGGTGTCCTGGGCCTCCTGGCTCCTGTTCACCGGTGTGCCCGCTCGGTGTGTTGTGTTGGGTGTGCGGTGTCCTGGGCCCCCTGGCTCCTGTTTACCGGTGTGCCCGCTCGGTGTGTTGTTTCGCGTGTGCGGTGTCCTGGGCCTCCTGGCTCCTGTTCACCGGTGCGCCCGCTGGGTGTGTTGTGTTGCGTGTGCGGTGTCCTGGGCCTCCTGGCTCCTGTTCACCGGTGTGCCTGCTCGGTGTGTTGTTTTGCGTGTGCGGTGTCCTGGGCCTCCTGGCTCCTGTTCACCGCTGTGCCCGCTCGGTGTGTTGTTTCGCGTGTGCGGTGTCCTGGGCCTCCTGGCTCCTGTTCACCGGTGTGCCCGCTCGGTGTGTTGTGTTGGGTGTGCGGTGTCCTGGGCCTCCTGGCTCCTGTTCACCGGTGTGCCCGCTCGGTGTGTTGTGTTGGGTGTGCGGTGTCCTGGGCCTCCTGGCTCCTGTCCACCGGTGCGCCCGCTCGGTGTGTTGTGTTGCGTGTGCGGTGTCCTGGGCCTCCTGGCTCCTGTTCACCGGTGTGCTCGCTCGGTGTGTTGTTTTGCGTGTGCGGTGTCCTGGGCCTCCTGGCTCCTGTTCACCGGTGTGCCCGCTCGTTGTGTTGTGTTGCGTGTGCGGTGTCCTGGGCCTCCTGGCTCCTGTTCACCGGTGTGCCCGCTCGGTGTGTTGTTTTGCTTGTGCGGTGTCCTGGGCCTCCTGGCTCCTGTCCACCGGTGTGCCCGCTCGGTGTGTTGTTGTGCGTGTGCGGTGTCCTGGGCCTCCTGGCTCCTGTTCACCGGTGTGCCCGCTCGGTGTGTTGTTTTGCGTGTGCGGTGTCCTGGGCCTCCTGGCTCCTGTTCACCGGTGTGCCTCCTCGGTGTGTTGTGTTGGGTGTGCGGTGTCCTGGGCCTGCTGGCTCCTGTTCGGCGGTGTGCCCGCTCGGTGCGTTGTTTCGCGTGTGCGGTGTCCTGGGCCTCCTGGCTCCTGTTCACCGGTGCGCCCGCTCGGTGTGTTGTGTTGCGTGTGCGGTGTCCTGGGCCTCCTGGCTCCTGTTCACCGGTGTGCCCGCTCGGTGTGTTGTTTTGCGTGTGCGGTGTCCTGGGCCTCCTGGCTCCTGTTCACCGGTGTGCCCGCTCGGTGTGTTGTTTTGCGTGTGCGGTGTCCTGGGCCAACTGGCTCCTGTTCACCGGTGTGCCCGCTCGGTGTGTTGTGTTGCGTGTGCAGTGTCCTGGGCCTCCTGGCTCCTGTTCACCGGTGTGCCTGCTTGGTGTGTTGTGTTGCGTGTGCGATGTCCTGGGCCTTCTGGCTCCTGTTCACCGGTGTGCCCGCTCCGTGTGTTGTGTTGCGTGTGCGGTGTCCTGAGACTCCTGGCTCCTGTTCACCGGTGTGCCCGCTCGGTGCGTTGTTTTGCGTGTGCGGTGTCCTGGGCCTCCTGGCCCCTGTTTACCGGTGTGCCTGCTCGGTGCGTTGTTTCGCGTGTGCGGTGTCCTGGGCCTCCTGGCTCCTGTTCACCGGTGTGCCCGCTCGGTGTGTTGTGTTCGGTGTGCTGTGTCCTGGGCCTCCTGGCTCCTGTTCACCGGCGTGCCCGCTCGGTGCCTTGTTTCGCGTGTGCGGTGTCCTGGGCCTCCTGGCTCCTGTTCACCGGTGTGCCTGCTCGGTGTGTTGTGTTGCGTGTGCAGTGTCCTGGGCCTCCTGGCTCCTGTTCACCGGTGTGCCTGCTTGGTGTGTTGTGTTGCGTGTGCGATGTCCTGGGCCTCCTGGCTCCTGTTCACCGGTGTGCCCGCTCCGTGTGTTGTGTTGCGTGTGCGGTGTCCTGGGACTCCTGGCTCCTGTTCACCGGTGTGCCCGCTCGGTGTGTTGTTTTGCGTGTGCGGTGTCCTGGGCCTCCTGGCTCCTGTTCACCAGTGTGCCCGCTCGGTGTGTTGTGTTGGGTGTGCGGCGTCCTGGGCCTCCTGGCCCCTGTTTACCGGTGTGCCTGCTCGGTGCGTTGTTTCGCGTGTGCGGTGTCCTGGGCCTCCTGGCTCCTGTTCACCGGTGTGCCCGCTCGGTGTGTTGTGTTGCGTGTGCGGTGTCCTGGGCCTCCTGGCTCCTGTTCACCGGTGTGCCCGCTCTGTGTGTTGTTTTGCGTGTGCGGTGTCCTGGGCCTCCTGGCTCCTGTTCACCGGTGTGCCCGCTCGGTGTGTTGTTTTGCGTGTGCGGTGTCCTGGGCCTCCTGGCTCCTGTTCACCGGTGTGCCCGCTCGGTGTGTTGTGTTCGGTGTGCGGTGTCCTGGGCCTCCTGGCTCCTGTTCACCGGCGTGCCCGCTCGGTGCCTTGTTTCGCGTGTGCGGTGTCCTGGGCCTCCTGGCTCCTGTTCACCGGTGTGCCCGCTCGGTGTGTTGTGTTGGGTGTGCGGTGTCCTGGGCCTCCTGGCTCCTGTTCACCGGTGTGCCCGCTTGGTGTGTTGTGTTGCGTGTGCAGTGTCCTGGGCCTCCTGGCTCCTGTTCACCGGTGTGCCCGCTCCGTGCGTTGTTTCGCGTGTGCGGCGTCCTGGGCCACCTGGCTCCTGTTCACCGGTGTGCCCGCTCGGTGTGTTGTTTTGCGTGTGCGGTGTCCTGGGCCTCCTGGCTTCTGTTCACCGGTGTGCCCGCTCGGTGTGTTGTGTTGCGTGTGCGGTGTCCTGGGCCTCCTGACCCCTGTTCACCGATGTGCCCGCTCGGTGTGTTGTGTTGGGTGTGCGGTGTCCTGGGCCTCCTGGCTCCTGTTCACCGGTGTGCCCGCTCGGTGTGTTGTGTTGCGTGTGCGGTGTCCTGGGCCTCCTGGCTCCTGTTCACCGTTGTGCCCGCTCGGTGTGTTGTTTCGCTTGTGCGGTGTCCTGGGCCTCCTGGCTCCTGTTCACCGGTGCGCCCGCTGGGTGTGTTGTGTTGCGTGTGCGGTGTCCTGGGCCTCCTGGCTCCTGTTCACCGGTGTGCCTGCTCGGTGTGTTGTTTTGCGTGTGCGGTGTCCTGGGCCTCCTGGATCCTGTTCACCGCTGTGCCCGCTCGGTGTGTTGTTTCGCGTGTGCGGTGTCCTGGGCCTCCTGGCTCCTGTTCACCGGTGTGCCCGCTCGGTGTGTTGTGTTGGGTGTGCGGTGTCCTGGGCCTCCTGGCTCCTGTTCACCGGTGTGCCCGCTCGGTGTGTTGTGTTGGGTGTGCGGTGTCCTGGGCCTCTTGGCTCCTGTTCACCGGTGTGCCCGCTCGGTGCGTTGTTTCGCGTGTGCGGTGTCCTGGGCCTCCTGGCTCCTGTTCACCGGTGCGCCCGCTCGGTGTGTTGTGTTGCGTGTGCGGTGTCCTGGGCCTCCTGGCTCCTGTTCACCGGTGTGCTCGCTCGGTGTGTTGTTTTGCGTGTGCGGTGTCCTGGCTCTCCTGGCTCCTGTTCACCGGTGTGCCCGCTCGGTGTGTTGTGTTGCGTGTGCGGTGTCCTGGGCCTCCTGACCCCTGTTCACCGATGTGCCCGCTCGGTGTGTTGTGTTGGGTGTGCGGTGTCCTGGGCCTCCTGGCTCCTGTTCACCGGTGTGCCCGCTCGGTGTGTTGTGTTGCGTGTGCGGTGTCCTGGGCCTCCTGGCTCCTGTTCACCGGTGTGCCCGCTCGGTGTGTTGTTTTGCTTGTGCGGTGTCCTGGGCCTCCTGGCTCCTGTTCACCGGTGTGCCCGCTCGGTGTGTTGTTGTGCGTGTGCGGTGTCCTGGGCCTCCTGGCTCCTGTTCACCGGTGTGCCCGCTCGGTGTGTTGTCTTGGGTGTGCGGTGTCCTGGGCCCCCTGACCCCTGTTCACCGCTGTGCGCTCGGTGTGTTTTTTTGCGTGTGCGGTGTCCTGGGCCTCCTGGCTCCTGTTCACCGGTGTGCCCGCTCGGTGTGTTGTGTTGGGTGTGCGGTGTCCTGGGCCTGCTGGCTCCTGTTCACCGGTGTGCCCGCTCGGTGTGTTGTCTTGGGTGTGCGGTGTCCTGGGCCCCCTGGCTCCTGTTCACCGGTGTGCGCTCGGTGTGTTTTTTTGCGTGTGCGGTGTCCTGGGCCTCCTGGCTCCTGTTCACCGGTGTGCCCGCTCGGTGTGTTGTGTTGGGTGTGCGGTGTCCTGGGCCTGCTGGCTCCTGTTCGGCGGTGTGCCCGCTCGGTGCGTTGTTTCGCGTGTGCGGTGTCCTGGGCCTCCTGGCTCCCGTTCACCGGTGTGCCTGCTCGGTGCGTTGTTTCGCGTGTGCGGTGTCCTGGGCCTCCTGGCTCCTGTTCACCGGTGTGCCCGCTCGGTGTGTTGTGTTCGGTGTGCTGTGTCCTGGGCCTCCTGGCTCCTGTTCACCGGCGTGCCCGCTCGGTGCCTTGTTTCGCGTGTGCGGTGTCCTGGGCCTCCTGGCTCCTGTTCACCGGTGTGCCTGCTCGGTGTGTTGTGTTGCGTGTGCAGTGTCCTGGGCCTCCTGGCTCCTGTTCACCGGTGTGCCTGCTTGGTGTGTTGTGTTGCGTGTGCGATGTCCTGGGCCTCCTGGCTCCTGTTCACCGGTGTGCCCGCTCCGTGTGTTGTGTTGCGTGTGCGGTGTCCTGGGACTCCTGGCTCCTGTTCACCGGTGTGCCCGCTCGGTGTGTTGTTTTGCGTGTGCGGTGTCCTGGGCCTCCTGGCTCCTGTTCACCAGTGTGCCCGCTCGGTGTGTTGTGTTGGGTGTGCGGTGTCCTGGGCCTCCTGGCCCCTGTTTACCGGTGTGCCTGCTCGGTGCGTTGTTTCGCGTGTGCGGTGTCCTGGGCCTCCTGGCTCTCGTTCACCGGTGTGCCCGCTCGGTGTGTTGTGTTGCGTGTGCGGTGTCCTGGGCCTCCTGGCTCCTGTTCACCGGTGTGCCCGCTCTGTGTGTTGTTTTGCGTGTGCGGTGTCCTGGGCCTCCTGGCTCCTGTTCACCGGTGTGCCCGCTCTGTGTGTTGTTTTGCGTGTGCGGTGTCCTGGGCCTCCTGGCTCCTGTTCACCGGTGTGCCCGCTCAGTGTGTTGTGTTCGGTGTGCGGTGTCCTGGGCCTCCTGGCTCCTGTTCACCGGCGTGCCCGCTCGGTGCCTTGTTTCGCGTGTGCGGTGTCCTGGGCCTCCTGGCTCCTGTTCACCGGTGTGCCCGCTCGATGTGTTGTGTTGGGTGTGCGGTGTCCTGGGCCTCCTGGCTCCTGTTCACCGGTGTGCCCGCTTGGTGTGTTGTGTTGCGTGTGCAGTGTCCTGGGCCTCCTGGCTCCTGTTCACCGGTGTGCCCGCTCCGTGCGTTGTTTCGCGTGTGCGGCGTCCTGGGCCCCCTGGCTCCTGTTCACCGGTGTGCCCGCTCGGTGTGTTGTTTTGCGTGTGCGGTGTCCTGGGCCTCCTGGCTCCTGTTCACCGGTGTGCCCCCTCGGTGTGTTGTTCTGCGTGTGCGGCGTCCTGGGCCCCCTGGCTCCTGTTCACCGGTGTGCCCGCTCGGTGTGTTGTTTTGCGTGTGCGGTGTCCTGGGCCTCCTGGCTCCTGTTCACCGGTGTGCCCGCTCGGTGTGTTGTGTTGGGTGTGCGGTGTCCTGGGCCTCCTGGCTCCTGTTTACCGGTGTGCCCGCTCGGTGTGTTGTTTCGCGTGTGCGGTGTCCTGGGCCTCCTGGCTCCTGTTCACCGGTGCGCCCGCTGGGTGTGTTGGTTTGCGTGTGCGGTGTCCTGGGCCTCCTGGCTCCTGTTCACCGCTGTGCCCGCTCGGTGTGTTGTTTCGCGTGCGCGGTGTCCTGGGCCTCCTGGCTCCTGTTCACCGGTGTGCCCGCTCGGTGTGTTGTGTTGGGTGTGCGGTGTCCTGGGCCTCCTGGCTCCTGTTCACCGCTGTGCCCGCTCGGTGTGTTGTGTTGGGTGTGCGGTGTCCTGGGCCTCTTGGCTCCTGTTCACCGGTGTGCCCGCTCGGTGCATTGTTTCGCGTGTGCGGTGTCCTGGGCCTCCTGGCTCCTGTTCACCGGTGCGCCCGCTCGGTGTGTTGTGTTGCGTGTGCGGTGTCCTGGGCCTCCTGGCTCCTGTTCACCGGTGTGCTCGCTCGGTGTGTTGTTTTGCGTGTGCGGTGTCCTGGGCCTCCTGGCTCCTGTTCACCGGTGTGCCCGCTCGGTGTGTTGTGTTGCGTGTGCGGTGTCCTGGGCCTCCTGACCCCTGTTCACCGATGTGCCCGCTCGGTGTGTTGTGTTGGGTGTGCGGTGTCCTGGGCCTCCTGGCTCCTGTTCACCGGTGTGCCCGCTCGGTGTGTTGTGTTGCGTGTGCGGTGTCCTGGGCCTCCTGGCTCCTGTTCACCGTTGTGCCCGCTCGGTGTGTTGTTTTGCTTGTGCGGTGTCCTGGGCCTCCTGGCTCCTGTTCACCGGTGTGCCCGCTCGGTGTGTTGTTGTGCGTGTGCGGTGTCCTGGGCCTCCTGGCTCCTGTTCACCGGTGTGCCCGCTCGGTGTGTTGTCTTGGGTGTGCGGTGTCCTGGGCCCCCTGGCTCCTGTTCACCGGTGTGCGCTCGGTGTGTTGTTTTGCGTGTGCGGTGTCCTGGGCCTCCTGGCTCCTGTTCACCGGTGTGCCCGCTCGGTGTGTTGTGTTGGGTGTGCGGTGTCCTGGGCCTGCTGGCTCCTGTTCGGCGGTGTGCCCGCTCGGTGCGTTGTTTCGCGTGTGCGGTGTCCTGGGCCTCCTGGCTCCCGTTCACCGGTGCGCCCGCTCGGTGTGTTGTGTTGCGTGTGCGGTGTCCTGGGCCTCCTGACTCCTGTTCACCGGTGTGCCCGCTCGGTGTGTTGTTTTGCGTGTGCGGTGTCCTGGGCCTCCTGGCTCCTGTTCACCGGTGTGCCCGCTCGGTGTGTTGTTTTGCGTGTGCGGTGTCCTGGGCCAACTGGCTCCTGTTCACCGGTGTGCCCGCTCGGTGTGTTGTGTTGCGTGTGCAGTGTCCTGGGCCTCCTGGCTCCTGTTCACCGGTGTGCCTGCTTGGTGTGTTGTGTTGCGTGTACGATGTCCTGGGCCTCCTGGCTCCTGTTCACCGGTTTGCCCGCTCCGTGTGTTGTGTTGCGTGTGCGGTGTCCTGAGACTCCTGGCTCCGGTTCACCGGTGTGCCCGCTCGGTGTGTTGTTTTGCGTGTGCGGTGTCCTGGGCCTCCTGGCCCCTGTTTACCGGTGTGCCTGCTCGGTGCGTTGTTTCGCGTGTGCGGTGTCCTGGGCCTCCTGGCTCCTGTTCACCGGTGCGCCCGCTCGGCGTGTTGTGTTGCGTGTGCGGTGTCCTGGGCCTCCTGGCTCCTGTTCACCGGTGTGCCGGCTCTGTGTGTTGTTTTGCGTGTGCGGTGTCCTGGGCCTCCTGGCTCCTGTTCACCGGTGTGCCCGCTCGGTGTGTTGTTTTGCGTGTGCGGTGTCCTGGGCACCCTGGCTCCTGTTCACCGGTGTGCCCGCTCGGTGTGTTGTGTTGGGTGTGCGGTGTCCTGGGCCTCCTGGCTCCTGTTCACCGGCGTGCCCGCTCGGTGCCTTGTTTCGCGTGTGCGGTGTCCTGGGCCTCCTGGCTCCTGTTCACCGGTGTGCCCGCTCGGTGTGTTGTGTTGGGTGTGCGGTGTCCTGGGCCTCCTGGCTCCTGTTCACCGGTGTGCCCGCTTGGTGTGTTGTGTTGCCTGTGCAGTGTCCTGGGCCTCCTGGCTCCTGTTCACCGGTGTGCCCGCTCCGTGCGTTGTTTCGCGTGTGCGGCGTCCTGGGCCACCTGGCTCCTGTTCACCAGTGTGCCCGCTCGGTGTGTTGTTTTGCGTGTGCGGTGTCCTGGGCCTCCTGGCTCCTGTTCACCGGTGTGCCCGCTTGGTGTGTTGTTCTGCGTGTGCGGCGTCCTGGGCCCCCTGGCTCCTGTTCACCGGTGTGCCCGCTCGGTGTGTTGTTTTGCGTGTGCGGTGTCCTGGGCCTCCTGGCTCCTGTTCACCGGTGTGCCCGCTCGGTGTGTTGTGTTGGGTGTGCGGTGTCCTGGGCCTCCTGGCTCCTGTTTACCGGTGTGCCCGCTCGGTGTGTTGTTTCGCGTGTGCGGTGTCCTGGGCCTCCTGGCTCCTGTTCACCGGTGCGCCCGCTGGGTGTGTTGTGTTGCGTGTGCGGTGTCCTGGGCCTCCTGGCTCCTGTTCACCGGTGTGCCTGCTCGGTGTGTTGTTTTGCGTGTGCGGTGTCCTGGGCCTCCTGGCTCCTGTTCACCGCTGTGCCCGCTCGGTGTGTTGTTTTGCGTGTGCGGTGTCCTGGGCCTCCTGGCTCCTGTTCACTGGTGTGCCCGCTCGGTGTGTTGTGTTGGGTGTGCGGTGTCCTGGGCCTCCTGGCTCCTGTTCACCGGTGTGCCCGCTCGGTGTGTTGTGTTGGGTGTGCGGTGTCCTGGGCCTATTGGCTCCTGTTCACCGGTGTGCCTGCTCGGTGCGTTGTTTCGCGTGTGCGGTGTCCTGGGCCTCCTGGCTCCTGTTCACCGGTGCGCCCGCTCGGTGTGTTGTGTTGCGTGTGCGGTGTCCTGGGCCTCCTGGCTCCTGTTCACTGGTGTGCTCGCTCCCCGTGTTGTTTTGCGTGTGCGGTGTCCTGGGACTCCTGGCTCCTGTTCACCGGTGTGCCCGCTCGGTGTGTTGTGTTGCGTGTGCGGTGTCCTGGGCCTCCTGACCCCTGTTCACCGATGTGCCCGCTCGGTGTGTTGTGTTGGGTGTGCGGTGTCCTGGGCCTCCTGGCTCCTGTTCACCGGTGTGCCCGCTCGGTGTGTTGTGTTGCGTGTGCGGTGTCCTGGGCCTCCTGGCTCCTGTTCACCGGTGTGCCCGCTCGGTGTGTTGTTTTGCTTGTGCGGTGTCCTGGGCCTCCTGGCTCCTGTTCACCGGTGTGCCCGCTCGGTGTGTTGTTGTGCGTGTGCGGTGTCCTGGGCCTCCTGGCTCCTGTTCACCGGTGTGCCCGCTCGGTGTGTTGTCTTGGGTGTGCGGTGTCCTGGGCCTCCTGGCTTCTGTTCACCGGTGTGCGCGCTTGGTGTGTTGTGTTGCGTGTGCAGTGTCCTGGGCCTCCTGGCTCCTGTTCACCGGTGTGCCCGCTCCGTGCGTTGTTTCGCCTGTGCGGCGTCCTGGGCCACCTGGCTCCTGTTCACCGGTGTGCCCACTCGGTGTGTTATTCTGCGTGTGCGGCGTCCTGGGCCCCCTGGCTCCTGTTCACCGGTGTGCCCGCTCGGTGTGTTGTTTTGCGTGTGCGGCGTCCTGGGCCTCCTGGCTCCTGTTCACCGGTGTGCCCGCTCGGGGTGTTGTGTTGGGTGTGCGGTGTCCTGGTCCTCCTGGCTCCTGTTTACCAGTGTGCCCGCTCGGTGCGTTGTTTCGCGTGTGCGGTGTCCTGGGCCTCCTGGCTCCTGTCCACCGGTGTGCCCGCTCGGTGTGTTGTTTTGCGTGTGCGGTGTCCTGGGCCTCCTGGCTCCTGTTCACCGGTGTGCCCGCTCGGTGTGTTGTTTTGCGTGTGCGGTGTCCTGGGCCTCCTGGCTCCTATTCACCGGTGTGCCCGCTCGGTGTGTTGTTTTGCGTGTGCGGTGTCCTGGGCCTCCTGGCTTCCGTTCACCGGTGTGCCCGCTCGGTGTGTTGTGTTGGGTGTGCGGTGTCCTGGGCCTCCTGGCTCCTGTTCACCGGTGTGCCCGCTCGGTGTGTTGTGTTGGGTGTGCGGTGTCCTGGGCCTCTTGGCTCCTGTTCACCGGTGTGCCCGCTCGGTGCGTTTTTTCGCGTGTGCGGTGTCCTGGGCCTCCTGGCTCCTGTTCACCGGTGCGCCCGCCCGGTGTGTTGTGTTGCGTGTGCGGTGTCCTGGGCCTCCTGGCTCCTGTTCACCGGTGTGCCCGCTCGATGTGTTGTTTTGCGTGTGCGGTGTCCTGGGCCTCCTGGCTCCTGTTCACCGGTGTGCCCGCTCGGTGTGTTGTGTTGCGTGTGCGGTGTCCTGGGCCTCCTGACCCCTGTTCACCGATGTGCCCGCTCGGTGTGTTGTGTTGGGTGTGCGGTGTCCTGGGCCTCCTGGCTCCTGTTCACCGGTGTGCCCGCTCGGTGTGTTGTGTTGCGTGTGCGGTGTCCTGGGCCTCCTGGCTCCTGTTCACCGGTGTGCCCGCTCGGTATGTTGTTTTGCGTCTGCGGTGTCCTGGGCCTCCTGGCTCCCGTTCACCGGTGTGCCCGCTCGGTGTGTTGTGTTGGGTGTGCGGTGTCCTAGGCCTCCTGGCTCCTGTTCACCGGCGTGCCCGCTCGGTGCGTTGTTTCGCGTGTGCGGTGTCCTGGGCCTCCTGGCTCCTGTTCACCGGTGTGCCCGCTCGGTGTGTTGTGTTGGGTGTGCGGTGTCCTGGGCCTCCTGGCTCCTGTTCACCGGTGTGCCCGCTTGGTGTGTTGTGTTGCGTGTGCAGTGTCCTCCGCCTCCTGGCTCCTGTTCACCGGTGTGCCCGCTCCGTGCGTTGTTTCGCGTGTGCGGCGTCCTGGGCCACCTGGCTCCTGTTCACCGGTGTGCCCGCTCGGTGTGTTGTTTTGCGTGTGCGGTGTCCTGGGCCTCCTGGCTCCTGTTCACCGGTGTGCCCGCTCGGTGTGTTGTTCTGCGTGTGCGGCGTCCTCGGTCGTAAAATGGAGAATCGTAGGGGCAATGGTTCACAACATCAAAGCAGAGTAAACAAGCTGTCCTGCAAGCAAATACTCAACTACAAAAGGCCCAACCGGTTCCCACGATTTCATAAACAGGATATAGGGGTGCAAAAGTGAAAAGCCCCCCATGAAGTTCATCCCGACCACACAACTGAGCGGAGGTATCTTCCTTCATGGGAGTAATACCCAAATAAAGTAGGCACTTCATGCCTAAGGCCTTGTAGGTTAAGCCTAGTAGTCCCCCACCTCAAGACCCCTATACTCAACTGATCCTACCACTTATTGTGGTTCTATGTTTTAACTGATTCTGAATCCAGTTCCTTGGCCATGCCGGCCAAGCCATATCCTGTGTCTGGCCTAACTCCCATGCCCCAGATTCCTAATCAACTCCATCTTATCCAAGAGAGTGCACATGAAGTCCTTGGTGCTGCCTTGGAAGCCTGAGTCATGTCAAGTTTCACATAAAAATCATTTGTTTTATCCATTTGTGATTGAATCTTTGTACTTAAGCCTGCTTTGCCTATCTGCAGCCCTTCTGTGATACACTGGATTTCAACACTATTCATTGATTCGATCCACATCCTGTTCCTGCTCTACTTGCTTCTTTGGTCCTGTTTTTCAACACCAAAACGTGCACAATTTCATCGAAACTATTAGGGCATAAATCAAGGATATCTTTCTGGTAGCAGAAGCATCCCTTGAGAACCTTTCGAACTGACTCTGAGAAGTACACAAGGCAAACCCAGAAAACAAAATGTCCACACCATCAGTGCAACTGCCTTCCAGGACCTGGCCAATTGGGAGTGTACAAGTACAACTGGGCAGTGAGCCCAAGCTCAGAGTTGCATTTGTGTCTCAAGAAGATCCAGGTCACAGAAGGGCAGAACAAGAAGCGCCCAGAGAATTACCCTTAACCACTGAGGCCTTAGCGGCCCATGGTGACAGCCTGCAGCACCTCCGCAGGCGAGTTGCTGTCTCCATCTCTCGCTCAGCCTGCCCTACATCTTCGTCTGCGGCAGTGGGAGGCTCTGAGGAACAAGAAGAAATGAAAAGGAGAATGGATGAGTGCCTGCTCCACAAAGAGTACTACAAGTCCGTCTGAGGGGAAGATGGAGAGGAACCTCTCGAACCCTTGGGGTCCCCACCACATACGGACATGGGTTCCTATCTTTACTCCGGCCCATCTACGGACCTGGCCGACAGTGTATCTCTACCCAGGCGACCGAGAGGGTCAGCTTGGCGTCCAGAGCTGCCAACAACCATCAGAAACCCTGAAGCTTGTCCGGCTTATGTGGACGATTCCCGTCTCCCAGAGCCAATCTATGGTGCCCTGGACCGTACGGCGGAACTACTGGCCAAGCTGCTATCGGTCTGAAGATCCAAATGTGACAGCCATGTCTGAGGCTGTCAGGGCAAAATTGGGTATCACTGAACCCTTACCCAAGCCGGCGTTGGCCTCACCTTCCTCCGGATGGAGCACGCTCGCTGATGATCTCAAAAGATCAAGGGTTTCCAGGTTACTACCCGAGGTCACATGCCCCAGCTTCTTTCATCCCCGCACCAGAACAGTCGCCATCGCTGAGCTACAGGACGTGCCCGTGACAGAGACGGAGATAAAAGGGCTAACAGCTCTGGCAGCTCTCGCTGGCAGACCACCCCCCTCTTCAAACCCAACCTCAGGGGGCGGGAAGAGTGGCAAACCAATTGCCCAGGCGAACATCCAGCTGGAGTTGCCGGAGTTGGACCCTAAAAACCTGCCTGAAAGGGCAGAGGAATTTGCCGAGTTTTTTTTACTCACCCGCCAATCTCATGCGGATGTGGCCACTAAGTGTTCCCTTTTCAAATGCTCATGCAAAAAGAAATTTTTGCAAAAACCAGTGAAGCAGATTGTAAAAACCTGTTCTACTTGGGCTGAGGTTCTCCAAAGATTCGAGAAGACTTTCGCAGTCTACGAAACAGACCTCAAGGTGCGCCCGCAGATTGAGGAGCTCCCTATGCTCCCTGAATTTCCTTCCGCTGCGCGAGTCTCTGAATATGTGTGCGACCTGGAGTATCTGTTCTCACGACTGAAGGTGGGTTCCTATGGACCCAGGGAACGCCACCTGTGGCTCGTGAGTAACGTCCCTACACGTACATAGGACGATTGCCGCTCCACCTCAGAGGTAGGTAGGTAGGTATCTTCGGGAGGTCGGGATGCCTCCTTTGACGATGCAGGAAGAAGGTCTTACCAAGGGGACGTCCTGTCCCACCCACTGCCCTATGTTAGGTGCCTCTTGAGCCCCTCCCGCATGTGCTTGGGAAGGCATTGTCGCGGCCACCCGGTCCATGTGTCCCAGGTGGGAGGGTGTCCCCACATGTGTCCATGAGTAGGGCCACATGCCCCCTCCTTTGGGCGGCAGCTCTGGGGGCTGCCCAGCCGTGTGGAGTATTTCTCACCACAAGGGGTATTGCTCCCGCTTGTCTACGGTACGACCGCCTCACCTTTGTGGCTTGAGTTGCGGGGCCGCTCCGCTTGGCAGGCGACCCCCTCCTGGACTGTGTACCGGCTCGCCTGTCACCGGTTGCTTCCATGGCTCCGGGTGACGTTTGCCATGGTCCCCGATGCAGCCTGGCCGGGCTCGGACCAGCAGCCTTGGAGTACCGCTCCTGCCACTGGCCCCCTGGGTTGGCTGGGTCGCCCCAGTGTGTCCGACCCATGGGGTGTTGGTTCTTTCCTGTCCCCCGACCGCCCTACGTGTGTGCGGTGTCCTGGGCCACCTGGCTCCTGTTCACCGGTGTGCCCGCTCGGTGTGTTGTGTTGCGTGTGCGGTGTCCTGGGCCTCCTGGCTCCTGTTCACCGGTGTGCCCGCTCGGTGTGTTGTGTCGCGTGTGCGGTGTCCTGGACCCCTGGCTCCTGTTCACCGGTGTGCCCGCTCGGTGTGTTGTGTTGCGTGTGCGGTGTCCGGGGCCTCCTGGCTCCTGTTCACCGGTGTGCCCGCTCGGTGTGTTGTTCTGCGTGTGCGGTGTCCTGGGCCCCCTGGCTCCTGTTCACCGGTTTGCGCTCGGTGTGTTGTTTTGCATGTGCGGTGTCCTGGGCCTCCTGGCTCCTGTTCACCGGTGTGCCCGCTCGGTGTGTTGTGTTAGGTGTGCGGTGTCCTGGGCCTGCTGGCTCCTGTTCGGCGATGTGCCCGCTCGGTGCGTTGTTTCGCGTGTGCGGTGTCCTGGGCCTCCTGGCTCCTGTTCACCGGTGCGCCCGCTCGGTGTGTTGTGTTGCGTGTGCGGTGTCCTGGGCCTCCTGGCTCCTGTTCACCGGTGTGCCCGCTCGGTGTGTTGTTTTGCGTGTGCGGTGTCCTGGGCCTCCTGGCTCCTGTTCACCGGTGTGCCCGCTCGGTGTGTTGTTTTGCGTGTGCGGTGTCCGGGGCCTCCTGGCTCCTGTTCACCGGTGTGCCCGCTCGGTGTGTTGTTCTGCGTGTGCGGTGTCCTGGGCCCCCTGGCTCCTGTTCACCGGTTTGCGCTCGGTGTGTTGTTTTGCATGTGCGGTGTCCTGGGCCTCCTGGCTCCTGTTCACCGGTGTGCCCGCTCGGTGTGTTGTGTTAGGTGTGCGGTGTCCTGGGCCTGCTGGCTCCTGTTCGGCGATGTGCCCGCTCGGTGCGTTGTTTCGCGTGTGCGGTGTCCTGGGCCTCCTGGCTCCTGTTCACCGGTGCGCCCGCTCGGTGTGTTGTGTTGCGTGTGCGGTGTCCTGGGCCTCCTGGCTCCTGTTCACCGGTGTGCCCGCTCGGTGTGTTGTTTTGCGTGTGCGGTGTCCTGGGCCTCCTGGCTCCTGTTCACCGGTGTGCCCGCTCGGTGTGTTGTTTTGCGTGTGCGGTGTCCTGGGCCTCCTGGCTTCTGTTCACCGGTGTGCCCGCTCGGTGTGTTGTGTTGCGTGTGCAGTGTCCTGGGCCTCCTGGCTCCTGTTCACCGGTGTGCCTGCTTGGTGTGTTGTGTTGCGTGTGCGATGTCCTGGGCCTCCTGGCTCCTGTTCACCGGTGTGCCCGCTCCGTGTGTTGTGTTGGGTGTGCGGTGTCCTGGGACTCCTGGCTCCTGTACACCGGTGTGCCCGCTCGGTGTGTTGTTTTGCGTGTGCGGTGTCCTGGGCCTCCTGGCTCCTGTTCACCAGTGTGCCCGCTCGGTGTGTTGTGTTGGGTGTGCGGTGTCCTGGGCCTCCTGGCCCCTGTTTACCGGTGTGCCCGCTCGGTGCGTTGTTTCGCGTGTGCGGTGTCCTGGGCCTCCTGGCTCCTGTTCACCGGTGTGCCCGCTCGGTGTGTTGTGTTGCGTGTGCCGTGTCCAGGGCCTCCTGGCTCCTGTTCACCGCTGTGCCCGCTCTGTGTGTTGTTTTGCGTGTGCGGTGTCCTGGGCCTCCTGGCTCCTGTTCACCGGTGTGCCCGCTCGGAGTGTTGTTTTGCGTGTGCGGTGTCCTGGGCCTGCTGGCTCCTGTTCACCGGTGTGCCCGCTCGGTGTGTTGTGTTGGGTGTGCGGTGTCCTGGGCCTCCTGGCTCCTGTTCACCGGTGTGCCCGCTCCGTGCGTTGTTTCGCGTGTGCGGCGTCCTGGGCCACCTGGCTCCTGTTCACCGGTGTGCCCGCTCTGTGTGTTGTTTTGCGTGTGCGGTGTCTTGGGCCTCCTGGCTCCTGTTCACCGGTGTGCCCGCTCGGTGTGTTGTTCTGCGTGTGCGGCGTCCTGGGCCTCCTGGCTCCTGTTCACCGGTGTGCCCGCTCGGTGTGTTGTTTTGCGTGTGCGGTGTCCTGGGCCTCCTGGCTCCTGTTCACCGGTGTGCCCGCTCGGTGTGTTGTGTTGGGTGTGCGGTGTCCTGGGCCTCCTGGCTCCTGTTTACCGGTGTGCCCGCTCGGTGTGTTGTTTCGCGTGTGCGGTGTCCTGCACCTCCTGGCTCCTGTTCACCGGTGCGCCCGCTGGGTGTCTTGTGTTGCGTGTGCGGTGTCCTGGGCCTCCTGGCTCCTGTTCACCGGTGTGCCTGCTCGGTGTGTTGTTTTGCGTGTGCGGTGTCCTGGGCCTCCTGGCTCCTGTTCACCGCTGTGCCCGCTCGGTGTGTTGTTTTGCGTGTGCGGTGTCCTGGGCCTCCTGGCTCCTGTTCACCGGTGTGCCCGCTCGGTGTGTTGTGTTGGTGTGCGGTGTCCTGGGCCCCCTGGCTCCTGTTCACCGGTGTGCCCGCTCGGTGTGTTGTGTTGGGTGTGCGGTGTCCTGGGCCTCTTGGCTCCTGTTCACCGGTGTGCCCGCTCGGTGCGTTGTTTCGCGTGTGCGGTGTCCTGGGCCTCCTGGCTCCTGTTCACCGGTGCGCCCGCTCGGTGTGTTGTGTTGCGTGTGCGGTGTCCTGGGCCTCCTGGCTCCTGTTCACCGGTGTGCTCGCTCGGTGTGTTGTTTTGCGTGTGCGGTGTCCTGGGCCTCCTGGCTCCTGTTCACCGGTGTGCCCGCTCGGTGTGTTGTTGTGCGTGTGCGGTGTCCTGGGCCTCCTGGCTCCTGTTCACCGGTGTGCCCGCTCGGTGTGTTGTCTTGGGTGTGCGGTGTCCTGGGCCTCCTGGCTCCTGTTCACCGGTGTGCCCGCTCGGTGTGTTGTGTTGCGTGTGCGGTGTCCTGGGCCTCCTGACCCCTGTTCACCGATGTGCCCGCTCGGTGTGTTGTGTTGGGTGTGCGGTGTCCTGGGCCTCCTGGCTCCTGTTCACCGGTGTGCCCGCTCGGTGTGTTGTGTTGGGTGTGCGGTGTCCTGGGCCTCCTGGCTCCTGTTCACCGGTGTGCCCGCTCGGTGTGTTGTTTTGCTTGTGCGGTGTCCTGGGCCTCCTGGCTCCTGTTCACCGGTGTGCCCGCTCGGTGTGTTGTTGTGCGTGTGCGGTGTCCTCGGCCTCCTGGCTCCTGTTCACCGGTGTGCCCGCTCGGTGTGTTGTCTTGGGTGTGCGGTGTCCTGGGCCTCCTGGCTCCTGTTCACCGGTGTGCGCGCTTGGTGTGTTGTGTTGCGTGTGCAGTGTCCTGGGCCTCCTGGCTCCTGTTCACCGGTGTGCCCGCTCCGTGCGTTGTTTCGCCTGTGCGGCGTCCTGAGCCACCTGGCTCCTGTTCACCGGTGTGCCCACTCGGTGTGTTATTCTGCGTGTGCGGCGTCCTGGGCCCCCTGGCTCCTGTTCACCGGTGTGCCCGCTCGGTGTGTTGTTTTGCGTGTGCGGTGTCCTGGTCCTCCTGGCTCCTGTTCACCGGTGTGCCCGCTCGGGGTGTTGTGTTGGGTGTGCGGTGTCCTGGTCCTCCTGGCTCCTGTTTACCAGTGTGCCCGCTCGGTGCGTTGTTTCGCGTGTGCGGTGTCCTGGGCCTCCTGGCTCCTGTCCACCGGTGTGCCCGCTCGGTGTGTTGTTTTGCGTGTGCGGTGTCCTGGGCCTCCTGGCTCCTGTTCACCGGTGTGCCCGCTCGGTGTGTTGTTTTGCGTGTGCGGTGTCCTGGGCCTCCTGGCTCCTGTTCACCGGTGTGCCCGCTCGGTGTGTTGTGTTGGGTGTGCGGTGTCCTGGGCCTCTTGGCTCCTGTTCACCGGTGTGCCCGCTCGGTGCGTTGTTTCGCGTGTGCGGTGTCCTGGGCCTCCTGGCTCCTGTTCACCGGTGCGCCCGCCCGGTGTGTTGTGTTGCGTGTGCGGTGTCCTGGGCCTCCTGGCTCCTGTTCACCGGTGTGCTCGCTCGGTGTGTTGTTTTGCGTGTGCGGTGTCCTGGGCCTCCTGGCTCCTGTTCACCGGTGTGCCCGCTCGGTGTGTTGTGTTGCGTGTGCGGTGTCCTGGGCCTCCTGACCCCTGTTCACCGATGTGCCCGCTCGGTGTGTTGTGTTGGGTGTGCGGTGTCCTGGGCCTCCTGGCTCCTGTTCACCCGTCTGCCCGCTCGGTGTGTTGTTTTGCTTGTGCGGTGTCCTGGGCCTCCTGGCTCCTGTTCACCGGTGTGCCCGCTCGGTGTGTTGTTGTGCGTGTGCGGTGTCCTGGGCCTCCTGGCTCCTGTTCACCGGTGTGCCCGCTCCGTGTGTTGTCTTGGGTGTGCGGTGTCCTGGGCCTCCTGGCTCCTGTTCACCGGTGTGCGCGCTTGGTGTGTTGTGTTGCGTGTGCAGTGTCCTGGGCCTCCTGGCTCCTGTTCACCGGTGTGCCCGCTCCGTGCGTTGTTTCGCCTGTGCGGCGTCCTGGGCCACCTGGCTCCTGTTCACCGGTGTGCCCACTCGGTGTGTTGTTCTGCGTGTGCGGCGTCCTGGGCCTCCTGGCTCCTGTTCACGGGTGTGCCCGCTCGGTGTGTTGTTTTGCGTGTGCGGCGTCCTGGGCCTCCTGGCTCCTGTTCACCGGTGTGCCCGCTCGGTGTGTTGTGTTGGGTGTGCGGTGTCCTGGTCCTCCTGGCTCCTGTTTACCAGTGTGCCCGCTCGGTGCGTTGTTTCGCGTGTGCGGTGTCCTGGGCCTCCTGGCTCCTGTCCACCGGTGTGCCCGCTGGGTGTCTTGTTTTGCGTGTGCGGTGTCCTGGGCCTCCTGGCTCCTGTTCACCGGTGTGCCCGCTCGGTGTGTTGTTTTGCGTGTGCGGTGTCCTGGGCCTCCTAACTCCTGTTCACCGGTGTGCCCGCTCGGTGTGTTGTGTTGGGTGTGCGGTGTCCTGGGCCTCCTGGCTCCTGTTCACCGGTGTGCCCGCTCGGTGTGTTGTGTTGGGTGTGGGGCCTCCTGGGCCTCTTGGCTCCTGTTCACCGGTGTGCCCGCTCGGTGCGTTTTTTCGCGTGTGCGGTGTCCTGGGCCTCCTGGCTCCTGTTCACCGGTGCGCCCGCCCGGTGTGTTGTGTTGCGTGTGCGGTGTCCTGGGCCTCCTGGCTCCTGTTCACCGGTGTGCCCGCTCGATGTGTTGTTTTGCGTGTGCGGTGTCCTGGGCCTCCTGGCTCCTGTTCACCGGTGTGCCCGCTCGGTGTGTTGTGTTGCGTGTGCGGTGTCCTGGGCCTCCTGACCCCTGTTCACCGATGTGCCCGCTCGGTGTGTTGTGTTGGGTGTGCGGTGTCCTGGGCCTCCTGGCTCCTGTTCACCGGTGTGCCCGCTCGGTGTGTTGTGTTGCGTGTGCGGTGTCCTGGGCCTCCTGGCTCCTGTTCACCGGTGTGCCCGCTCGGTGTGTTGTTTTGCTTGTGCGGTGTCCTGGGCCTCCTGGCTCCTGTTCACCGGTCTGCCCGCTCGGTGTGCTTTTTTGCGTGTGCGGTGTCCTGGGCCTTCTGGCTCCTGTTCACCGGTGTGCCCGCTCGGTGTGTTGTGTTGGGTGTGCGGTGTCCTGGGCCTCTTGGCTCCTGTTCACCGGTGTGCCTGCTCGGTGCGTTGTTTCGCGTGTGCGGTGTCCTGGGCCTCCTGGCTCCTGTTCACCGGTGTGCCCGCTCGGTGTGTTGTTTTGCGTGTGCGGTGTCCTGGGCCTCCTGGCTCCTGTTCACCGGTGTGCCTGCTCGGTGTGTTGTTTTGCGTGTGCGGTGTCCTGGGCCTCCTGGCACCTGTTCACCGGTGTGCCCGCTCGGTGTGTTGTGTTGCGTGTGCGCTGTCCTGGGCCTCCTGGCTCCTGTTCACCGGTGCGCCCGCCCGGTGTGTTGTGTTGGGTGTGCGGTGTCCTGGGCCTTTTGGCTCCTGTTCAACGGTGTGCCCGCTCGGTGCGTTGTTTCGCGTGTGCGGTGTCCTGGGCCTCCCGGCTCCTGTTCACCAGTGCGCCCGCTCGGTGTGTTGTTTTGCGTGTGCGGTGTCCTGGGCCTCCTGGCTCCTGTTCACCGGTGTGCCCGCTCGGTGTGTTGTGTTGCGTGTGCGGTGTCCTGGGCCTCCTGACCCCTGTTCACCGATGTGCCCGCTCGGTGTGTTGTGTTGGGTGTGCGGTGTCCTGGGCCTCCTGGCTCCTGTTCACCGGTGTGCCCGCTGGGTGTGTTGTGTTGCGTGTGCGGTGTCCTGGGCCTCCTGGCTCCTGTTCACCGGTGTGCCCGCTCGGTGTGTTGTTTTGCTTGTGCGGTGTCCTGGGCCTCCTGGCTCCTGTTCACCGGTGTGCCCGCTCGGTGTGTTGTTTTGCGCGTGCGGTGTCCTGGGCCTCTTGGCTCCTGTTCACCGGTGTGCCAGCTCGGTGTGTTGTGTCGGGTGTGCGGTGTCCTGGGCCTGCTGGCTCCTGTTCACCAGTGCGCCCGCTCAGTGTGTTGTTTTGCGTGTGCGGTGTCCTGGGCCTCCTGGCTCCTGTTCACCGGTTTGCCCGCTTGGTGTGTTGTGTTGCGTGTGCGGTGTCCTGGGCCTCCTGGCTCCTGTTCACCGGTGTGCCCCCTCGGTGTGTTGTGTTGCGTGTGCGGTGTCCTGGGCCTCCTGGCTCCTGTTCACCGGTGTGCCCGCTCGGTGTGTTGTTTTGCGTGTGCGGTGTCCTGGGCCTCCTGGCTCCTGTTCAGCGGTGTGCCCGCTCGGTGTGTTTTTTTGCGTGTGCGGTGTCCTGGGCCTCCTGGCTCCTGTTCACCGGTGTGCCCGCTCGGTGTGTTGTGTTGGGTGTGCGGTGTCCTGGGCCTCCTGGCTCCTGTTCACCGGTGTGCCCGCTCGGTGTGTTGTGTTGGGTGTGCGGTGTCCTGGGCCTCTTGTCTCCTGTTCACCGGTGTGCCCGCTCGGTGCGTTTTTTCGCCTGTGCGGTGTCCTGGGCCTCCTGGCTCCTGTTCACCGGTGCGCCCGCCCGGTGTGTTGTGTTGCGTGTGCGGTGTCCTGGGCCTCCTGGCTCCTGTTCACCGGTGTGCCCGCTCGATGTGTTGTTTTGCGTGTGCGGTGTCCTGGGCCTCCTGGCTCCTGTTCACCGGTGTGCCCGCTCGGTGTGTTGTGTTGCGTGTGCGGTGTCCTGGGCCTCCTGACCCCTGTTCACCGATGTGCCCGCTCGGTGTGTTGTGTTGGGTGTGCGGTGTCCTGGGCCTCCTGTCTCCTGTTCACCGGTGTGCCCGCTCGGTGTGTTGTGTTGCGTGTGCGGTGTCCTGGGCCTCCTGGCTCCTGTTCACCGGTGTGCCCGCTCGGTGTGTTGTTTTGCTTGTGCGGTGTCCTGGGCCTCCTGGCTCCTGTTCACCGGTGTGCCCGCTCGGTGTGCTTTTTTGCGTGTGCGGTGTCCTGGGCCTTCTGGCTCCTGTTCACCGGTGTGCCCGCTCGGTGTGTTGTGTTGGGTGTGCGGTGTCCTGGGCCTCTTGGCTCCTGTTCACCGGTGTGCCTGCTCGGTGCGTTGTTTCACGTGTGCGGCGTCCTGGGCCACCTGGCTCCTGTTCACCGGTGCGCCCGCTCGGTGTGTTGTGTTGCGTGTGCGGTGTCCTGGGCCTCCTGGCTCCTGTTCACCGGTGTGCCCGCTCGGTGTGTTGTTTTGCGTGTGCGGTGTCCTGGGCCTCCTGCCTCCTGTTCACCGATGTGCCCGCTCGGTGTGTTGTTTTGCGTGTGCGGTGTCCTGGGCCTCCTGGCTCCTGTTCACCGGTGTGCCCGCTCGGTGTGTTGTTTTGCGTGTGCGGTGTCCTGGGCCTCCTGGCTCCTGTTCACCGGTGTGCCCGCTCGGTGTGTTGTGTTGGGTGTGCGCTGTCCTGGGCCTCCTGGCTCCTGTTCACCGGTGCGCCCGCCCGGTGTGTTGTGTTGGGTGTGCGGTGTCCTGGGCCTCTTGGCTCCTGTTCAACGGTGTGCCCGCTCGGTGCGTTGTTTCGCGTGTGCGGTGTCCTGGGCCTCCCGGCTCCTGTTCACCGGTGCGCCCGCTCGGTGTGTTGTGTTGCGTGTGCGGTGTCCTGGGCCTCCTGGCCCCTGTTCACCGGTGTGCCCGCTCGGTGTGTTGTTTTGCGTGTGCGGTGTCCTGGGCCTCCTGGCTCCTGTTCACCGGTGTGCCCGCTCGGTGTGTTGTGTTGCGTGTGCGGTGTCCTGGGCCTCCTGACCCCTGTTCACCGATGTGCCCGCTCGGTGTGTTGTGTTGGGTGTGCGGTGTCCTGGGCCTCCTGGCTCCTGTTCACCGGTGTGCCCGCTCGGTGTGTTGTGTTGCGTGTGCGGTGTCCTGGGCCTCCTGGCTCCTGTTCACCGGTGTGCCCGCTCGGTGTGTTGTTTTGCTTGTGCGGTGTCCTGGGCCTCCTGGCTCCTGTTCACCGGTGTGCCCGCTCGGTGTGTTGTTTTGCGTGTGCGGTGTCCTGGGCCTCTTGGCTCCTGTTCACCGGTGTGCCCGCTCGGTGTGTTGTGTCGGGTGTGCGGTGTCCTGGGCCTGCTGGCTCCTGTTCACCAGTGCGCCCGCTCAGTGTGTTGTTTTTCGTGTGCGGTGTCCTGGGCCTCCTGGCTCCTGTTCACCGGTGTGTCCGCTTGGTGTGTTGTGTTGCGTGTGCGGTGTCCTGGGCCTCCTGGCTCCTGTTCACCGGTGTGCCCCCTCGGTATGTTGTGTTGCGTGTGCGGTGTCCTGGGCCTCCTGGCTCCTGTTCACCGGTGTGCCCGCTCGGTGTGTTGTTTTGCGTGTGCGGTGTCCTGGGCCTCCTGCCTCCTGTTCACCCATGTGCGCACCCTGTGTGTTGTTTTGCGTGTGCGGTGTCCTGGGCCTCCTGGCTCCTGTTCCGGTGTGCCCGCTCGGTGTGTTGTTTTGCGTGTGCGGTGTCCTGGGCCTCCTGGCTCCTGTTCACCCGTGCGCCCGCTCGGTGTGTTGTGTTGCTGTGCGGTGCGTCGCTGCGGGGCGCTCACTCGTCCATCTGGACGGCGGCTATCGTAGCCGGCAGGGGCTGGGTACCCTCCGGGCGCACACACGTCCATCCGGACGGCGGCTATTCGTAGCCGGCAGGGGCTGGGTAGCCTCCGGGCGCGCACTCGTCCATCCGGACGGCGGCTGTTCGTAGCCGGCAGGGGCTGGTTACCCTCCGGGCGCGCACTCGTCCATCCGGACGGCGGCTGGCGTGCGTGTGCTTGCTCTTCTTTGGCCGGGTCGGGCGGGCCGGCCTCCCGGGCGCGTTGTGGTGCGCCTCACCTTTTCCCTTGGCCGCTTTGCCTTTCTGCTTTGCTTGGCCCCCTCCGGGTTGGGGCTGCCCCCCTCTTTCTCGCTGCCCTTGCCGTTCCTCGTTGCCTTGGCGCTGTGCTTTGGTTGTTTTTCTCGGCCTCCCGCTGCCTGGCTCTTCGTCCGCTCGCGCCTCGTTTGTGTCTCTTGCTTGGCCGTTGGCTGCTCTTTGGTGGTTTCTCCCCCCCCCCCCCCTCCCCTTTTGTGTCTCGCGGTTTTCGTCGCTCCTGCTTGGTGCCTTGGTGTTTTTTTTTTTTTTAGGGGCAATGGTTCACGACATCAAAGCAGAGTAAACAAGCTGTCCTGCAAGCAAATACTCAACTACAAAAGGCCCAACCGGCTCCCACGATTTCATAAACAGGATATAGGGGTGCAAAAGTTAAAAGCCCCCCATGAAGTTCATCCCGACCACACAACTGAGCGGAGGTATCTTCCTTCATGGGAGTAATACCCAAATAAAGTAGGCACTTCATGCCTAAGGCCTTGTAGGTTAAGCCTAGTAGTCCCCCACCTCAAGACCCCATACTCAACTGATCCTACCACTTATTGTGGTTCTATGTTTTAACTGATTCTGAATCCCCTTCCTTGGCCATGCCGGCCAAGCCATATCCTGTGTCTGGCCTAACTCCCATGCCCCAGATTCCTAATCAACTCCATCTTATCCAAGAGAGTGCACATGAAGTCCTTGGTGCTGCCTTGGAAGCCTGAGTCATGTCAGGTTTCACATAAAAATCATTTGTTTTATCAATTTGTGATTGAATCTTTGTACTTAAGCCTGCTTTGCCTATCTGCAGCCCTTCTGTGATACACTGGATTTCAACACTATTCATTGATTCGATCCACATCCTGTTCCTGCTCTACTTGCTGCTTTGGTCCTGTTTTTCAACACCAAAACGTGCACAATTTCATCGAAACTATTAGGGCATAAATCAAGGATATCTTTCTGGTAGCAGAAGCATCCCTTGAGAACCTTTCGAACTGACTCTGAGAAGTACACAAGGCAAACCCAGAAAACAAAATGTCCACACCATCAGTGCAACTGCCTTCCAGGACCTGGCCAATTGGGAGTGTACAAGTACAACTGGGCAGTGAGCCCAAGCTCAGAGTTGCATTTGGGTCTCAAGAAGATCCAGGTCACAGAAGGGCAGAACAAGAAGCGCCCAGAGAATTACCCTTAACCACTGAGGCCTTAGCGGCCCATGGTGACAGCCTGCAGCACCTCCGCAGGCGAGTTGCTGTCTCCATCTCTTGCTCAGCCTGCCCTACATCTTCGTCTGCGGCAGTGGGAGGCTCTGAGGAACAAGAAGAAATGAAAAGGAGAATAGATGAGTGCCTGCTCCACGAAGAGTACTACAAGTCCGTCTGAGGGGAAGATGGAGAGGAACCTCTCGAACCCTTGGGGTCCCCACCACATACGGACATGGGTTCCTATCTTTACTCCGGCCCATCTACGGACCTGGCCGACAGTGTATCTCTACCCTGGCAACCGAGAGGGTCAGCCTGGCGTCCAGAGCTGCCAACAACCATCAGAAACCCCGAAGCTTGTCCGGCTTATGTGGACGATTCCCGTCTCCCAGAGCCAATCTATGGTGCCCTGGACCGTACGGCGGAACTACTGGCCAAGCTGCTATCGGTCTGAAGATCCAAATGTGACAGCCATGTCTGAGGCTGTCAGGGCACAATTGGGTATCACTGAACCCTTACCCAAGCCGGCGTTGGCCTCACCTTCCTCCGGATTGAGCACGCTCGCTGATGATCTCAAAAGATCAAGGGTTTCCAGGTTACTACCCGAGGTCACATGCCCCAGCCCCTTTCATCCCCGCACCAGAACAGTCGCCATCGCTGAGCTACAGGACGTGCCCGTGACAGAGACGGAGATAAAGGGGCTAAAAGCTCTGGCAGCTCTCGCTGGCAGACCACCCCCCCTTCAAACCCAACCTCAGGGGGCGGGAAGAGTGGCAAACCAATTGCCCAGGCGAACATCCAGCTGGAGTTGCCGGAGTTGGACCCTAAAAACCTGCCTGAAAGGGCAGAGGAATTTGCCGAGTTTATTCTACTCACCCGCCAATCTCATGCGGATGTGGCCACTAAATGTTCCCTTTTCAAATGCTCATGCAAAAAGAAATTTTTGCAAAAACCAGTGAAGCAGATTGCCAAAACCTGTTCTACTTGGGCTGAGGTTCTCCAAAGATTCGAGAAGACTTTCGCAGTCTACGAAACAGACCTCAAGGTGCGCCCGCAGATTGAGGAGCTCCCTATGCTCCCTGAATTTCCTTCCGCTGCGCGAGTCTCTGAATATGTGTGCGACCTGGAGTATCTGTTCTCACGACTGAAGGTGGGTTCCTATGGACCCAGGGAACGCCACCTGTGGCTCGTGAGTAACGTCCCTACACGTACGTGGGACGATTGCCGCTCCACCTCAGAGAGGAAGAGTCGGACCAATACGTACGATGATCTTGTGGACCTGCTCATTGAACTGGCCCTTGAGAGGGAGAATGACTCCCATATGGAGAAATTCTTCAAGAGACTTGGGTACAGGTGGCGCCCCTACCCCTGAAAGTGGCAAAGGAAGAGGGCCTAAAAATCCCACTAACGCAAACAAGGGTGGTGGTAAAGGGGGGGGTAGCCTGCATGCCATGAGTGAGGTTAAACGTGAAACCGTCGCACCCCCATTCTTCTACTGTAAACCTGTCAATGACAAGGGAGGACCCTATCATGCCCCTAACTGCGACCATCGCAGTGGTTGTGTGCTGCAACTGAAAAAGCAGCAGCACACAAAAGATGGGAAAATAGTGACCCATCAGGATCATTTCAGGTGTACCATCACCTGTGGTTACTGCGGCAAATGTCGTCACTACGAGGACGAATGTCACATCAAAAAACGTGAGAGTGACAAACACAAACGGCAGGAGGCTGAACGCCAGAAAGCCCAAACACCCACCAGAACTCTCCAGAATGCGGACAAGGGTGGTAGAGGAGGAGGCAAGGGGGGTTGCAAGGGTGGAACCCCCAACCTCCAGAGGCGCTCATCAGCGCCCGCTACTTCTCCCTCTCCTGCCGCTGCTGACCCCAAGAAACGCACACCGGGGGATAACGCCCGCCCTGAGGGGTCTAACTCCAAGAGGAGACGACTGGCCTGGATGACCAAATCTCTCATGGCTGCTGGGGTTGATGTGAAATTCCCTGCTGAGGAGTAGGGGGACAGCTCTGAAGAGGAGGACGTGGTTTTCTAGATCAGCGTGAAAATCGGGGATCAAGTGTTGCGAGCAGTGCTTGACACCGGTTGTTTGAGCTGCGGCGGCACGCGCGTCTGGCGCCAGTCGGCGGCCACCCCAGAAGACACGTACTGTATTGTATTCTCGCGATACAGTACGCGTATATATAGGTTATGCGTATATATACGCCGTCTTTTCCAACCCTGGCTGATCCGCTGTCGACGCCACAGAGACGGTACACTACAGCCAGTTCCCTTACCAAAGGTTGGACCAAACACACCATACCCTTATAGTCTTAAAGGTACACAGCCTCGAGTACACCGACACTATCAGTGTAAGGATTTGACTTCGAGAGCTGTTTGGGCAGCAGCATATCAAGAAGACCCACGTACGGGACACATCTACGAGATCGCCATTGGAAGCCCTACGGAAGGACACCAACTCGGAGACGCCAAGTTGTCCTTCGCTGATTGTACGTTCTTCCACTTGTCGACAATGGGCAAGCGTGCGTTTGTACCTCCAACACTCGTCAGCTCTATTGTGGTCATGTACCATGAGTCCGAGTTTTACGGCCATTCGGAAGTACTTCTCATCATGGCGTTGATCAAACGTGATTACGTCTGTTCTCATCTTCGACATCACGTGGAGCGTTACATTTTGAGTTGCGATGTGTGTCAAGCAGCTAAGTCACGTCGTGTCGACACCGCCGGACAGCCTAGATTCTTGCCGGTGCCCAACACCAAGTGGCATAGTGTGTCCGTCGATTGGGATTCAGCACTGTTGTCAACCACGAGAGGCCATGACGCCATAATGACTGTGGTCGATCGATTTTCCAAACGTGCAATGTTCATCCCTTGACGCAAAGACATGACAGCCGACGGCCTTGTTTATGCATTCCTACGCGAAGTGATTTGACTCAAACGATGCCCTCGACAAATCGTTTTCTATCGAGACAAGCTGCTGGAGTCCCAAGCCCGGAAAGAGTTGGCACAGCGTTTCAAAATTGAGATGCACCAGACGGTGGCCAACCGCCCTCGAGGCAACAGCCTTGCGGAGCACAGCAACCCGTCCATCCTTCAACACTTGCGGATACACCGCATCTTCGCCAACAAGGAGTGGGATGTCGACCTTCTGTTCGCCGAGATTCAGTTTAACAACCTGACGTCCAACAGTCTTCGACTGTCTCCGTTCGACATGGATCAGGGACGTACACCCCATTTTCCATTGTATTTTCCCCGAATGACTTCTCACGCACACTAACCTTCGAGGATGAATGATCACATGCATCGAGCCGAACGTACCTTCGATTCTGTGCGTGCAATGCTCGCTAAGGAACGCCGACGCCAGATGCATGTGGTCCTGCAAATGGACCGACACGTTCGAGTGCCTGAGGTGGGAGAGCGATGGTGGGTGTTGGTACCCCAATATCGACACAAAGGGAAACTGGATGTCATTTGGTGTGGCCCATATAAAGTTCTTGAGGTGCTCAGCAAGGGCGAGAACGTTAAAATGGACATCCCTGCCCGCTTCAATGGGTTGCGCGTTTTTAATCGCGACAGCATAGAAGCCCTACATCCACCAGGAGGGACAGCCAGTGTGGAAATTCCTGATGGTGCCTGTCAACAACGGAGCTTCCCCTCGACTTGTTAAGATTCTGGCTAGACGTCGAGTGGCATCTAAAAAGCGCCGCACATTCCTGTACCGCTGTGAATGAGATGACGACACGTGGTCTTGGGAGTCGAAGAAAGCTCCAGAGGAGGATCCAGTGTACCTTGAGTTCCTTGGAATGCACCCTGATTAACCTCACCTCTTCGCAGCGTGAATTTTGGAAAGCTCATGCTGGGTTCTAGGTCGACCACTGGAGCCTCAGCCTACGGTTCCACTCCCTGGACATTCCGAGCTTCCTCTTGACCTCCGCCCTCTCGAGCATCACCGTCGAATGTCATCGATGTTGAGGACAACAATGGCGATGGCGACGAGGATGGCGACGTTGCCGGAGCCCTGGTGACATTGATCTCAGCTCGCCGCTGTCGATCAGTTGCGTCAGCGCCAAACCGACCAAGTCGATCACTGGCACCGTTCCCGGCGCCCAACTACAGGCAGTCGGCTTACGCCTGTAGTTCGAAAGGCAAAGGAGGCCCCTCAGCGAAATGAGGCAAAGGAGCTGCCAACCACCTCGAAGGTGTGTCCTCCCGAGGGACATTTGCTGGAGTAGCACCAAGCGGTCGAATTGTTTTGTCAGGAGGCAGGACAGGATTACAGCATTATGGGAAGTAACCGTCAATTGGTGGGACCTTCCCCGGGATGAACCACCTTTTCAGGATGTCCATGGGGGACAACATATGCAGGAGCCTGATACTCAGTATCGGGCCATAGCGTTCGACTGTTTGGGTGACCAACAGGAAGGCTTGAATAGTACTGACTGGAAGAGCCGTCCTGGGTACAATCTGGACTCTGAGGAAGGGTTCGACGAGGTTATTGGGACCCCAACGTCCCACAAAGGGCAGAATATTCATTCTCCACGTCAATGTACTAACCTGCTTGGGAAAAGGCCCAAGGGTACGGACTGCAAACGGTGGAGGCTCAAGTGTCACAAGTTGGCACTCCCGGGACAGGGCCCTGTGGATAAGCCAGACCGTGAGCTGTCCGAGGAGAGTGGCCCCCTAATGCGGAAACCCTTGGTCCAGCTGCAAATTGAGGAGATGCATGCCTGCTACAAAATCAGTGAGTTGCAGCTAGCTGAGACCAAGGCCTGGACCAGTTTCAGGAGGCCTCAGCGAAACTAACGCAAATCTGCTCCACTGATGGTCATGGTGTGGTTCCTGACAAAGATACACCCACGGGACCAGCCATCAAGGCAAAAACTGACCAACCTGCTTGGAACGTTCGCTCCTTTGCCGAGATGACCAAGCATGGCCCGCCGCTTGATAAGCATGAACGGTCATGCGAAAAGGTTTCTCACTGGCGCACCAAGGTGGATCCCATACTCAGAGAGCCCACACCGCTCATGGGATCTGACTTAGCGACCCTACCACTTTGTTTCAGGACAGAGAACGTACTCTTAGGTCAGTGATGGAAGCTGATGGTGAGCTCCTTGGTCAGCTGGCCACTGAGCTTCGCAACCGCATCTATGACAACTTCGCAGAATCGGTGTTTGACCCTACGGAGAATGAATACGGGAAAATTGCCCCTCACCAAGACAGAGTGGGATTCATGCATCGATCAACATTTCAACGTACAGGCAGGACCGTTACGGCTGCAGCACAATCATTGGCCAACGACACGTATTTCCATTTCAACGATCCCAAATTCGAACCGTGCGTTTGGCCGGATTTGTATCCTGGTGGAGTTGGTGGATACAACGTTGGGTGTGGCATCGGATGTGGAGCGTATTACCGTAGCCGGTATCTTGCATTTGATGAGAACTGGCGCCGTGACCGATGGTGGTCCTTCTTCAACTTATTTGGAACCAGCAAAATTTCAAAGCGCAACGTGGTGATCGCCCAGAGGATATCACTGCGGAACATTTGCTTGCTGCTAAAAGCTCTGCAGGACCCAAGCCCCCTCCAAAGCAACACTCATCACATCAAGCACAATCTTGTTCGCAATCCACTCAATCACCCAGTCAGCCGAGCCAATCAACTCCATGTCCAGGTGCCGAATCATCCACACAGTCCCAGAGCCAACCATGCCAATCATCAGCACGCCCCGCACACCAACAGAAGAAGGCCCGTGCTTCATACCAAGATGGTGTAGATTCCATGAATCGGAATTTGGGAGGCAAAGGGGTTGATCAAGGTACCGCGGAACTCAACCCATACTATCGATATGGAACGTATGTCCCATCCAAGCTAGTTAGGACACGATCCTATTGGGCCTTACGGCATCTTGACCTCACTGCAATGAGCCGCGAGCTTGGAAAAGCAGACCTATTCATTACTTGGACACCCTCCGTGCGCGCTACAGGGTATTGCCGCGCGATGGCTCAGTGCGCACTACAAAACTATAGCGCGCAGCATAGCGCGCGCTATGGCTCGGGGTCTTGGGTTTGTAACCCCATGTCCAAATAAGCAGGGCAAAAACGCCTATTTTTCTAAAGTTTCGGATGCTTCCGGCACGGGGCGTGACGCTGTCAATGTCAGGGAGGATTGCAAACATTTTGGACCCCCACTATGGGTGGTCCCTGTGGAAGAACGAGGACCTTTTGGCGGACCTAGTTGAGTTTTTTTGCTCAGGGTCTGCCGTCCAACGGTCTTTGTGGGCCAGGTTGGAAAAAAGGGTCCCCGTGTCTGAAGCAGAGAAGATGCGTCGCTGGACCGAGGCTGCCAACGCCGTCACACCCCTGTCCTGCTTCTGAAGATTCCAAGAAGAAGGTATCATTGCGCGCGCTTTTGCATGTGACATTGCGCGCACTTCCGCTCATAGCACGCGCTTCGTTGACTTCTGCGCGCGCTACGTCCTCATGTTGCGTGCGCTATTTTACTCAGGTACAACGATTTGATTACTTGGACGAGAAGTAAGGTCCCCACACACCTTTTTTCTCTCCCCTCCTATGCTAGTTTCGCCACAGAATGGAACCAGCGTGCAAGTAGGCAGCATTTACAGGTTGCCGTGCACACAGATGGGGTCACAGTCTTTTCGCAGTGGCCCCTGCAGCACTTTTTTGACTGTATATTTTCCTTTGATTCCATTGTTTCTAACCTCCAATACCCCGGGGAGTGCCAAGGAGAGCTGTGGATCATTGTGAGGGGGGATGGGTTGCCTTGTGGGGGGGAATCGTGGTGCCAGATGTCCATTTCCTTTGCCAACCATGGTCACTTGGCAAGGACATTGTCCTACCACTTGACTGTTAACGTCGCCCTTTGTGGTGAGAAGTCCACCTCTGTGTTGTCCCAGGTCTGGGCTAACAATCTTGCTTTTCTGCAGAAGGCCCTTGACAGTGGTGTGGTTCCCATCCGGGGTGCATCCAGACGCTGCAGGACGTTCTGCGGTGGGGATAGCCCTTGGCTGCGTCCGTTGTCGGGTGTCACTACACATTGAATGGCAGGTAGTCTGTTCAGTTACATGACGTGGTGCAAGTCCAGTGCAACGTGGTTGCAACAGGATGTGGATAGAACCACCGAGCGAGATGAGCAGTTGCTAGGGCTTACTGCACCTGGGGCCAAGTGCAGGCCCATGCATATATTTGGTGTTGTCCAGAGCAGGTTGTTGAAGGTGCCTCTGAGGTGGCGTCACCTTATACCATGTGTTCTGCACCTTCTGATTTTTGTAGGGAGGCAGGTCACTGCCTTGGTACGCAGATTGGCCAAGTCTGTGCGTCCCAGTACTAGGGTCCCTGTTCAGGCTATTCTTCACAGGTCTGGTTGTCACAAAGCACTACAGGGGACGGCAGAGCCAGATGGGGAAGAGACTTGGTGCCTTCTAAAGGTTTGGGAGGACCTGGCCCCCCTCCTTGGGGGTGACATGAGGATGCACACAGCAGTGGTTGCCATGTACATACTACTGGGGGACATGTATGGCACAATGTTTGAAGAGGGTGCATTGCAGGCTCCAGAGGTTCCCCAGGCTTTCCAGAGGTGGGTTTGTCCAGCAATGAGATCACCTTATATTAACTAGATGTTGCACGATGCTACAGTCACTATTCAGGCCATAAGGCCCTATGGCCTAGGAATGTTTTCGGGGGATCTTTTGGAAGGGAGCAACAGGGTGCTGAAGGACATTTGGTCCTCCTTTTGTGATAAAGGTGGGGGGGCAGGAACCCTGGTGTCGCGCCGCATTCAGATGCTCAGGCAGGTTAATGAGCGTCTGTTCCTGTACTTTGAAGTACCAAGGTGGAATGGGACCTCCAGAAGCAACCTGTGCAATGCACAAAAATTGGCTGACGAGGTTCGGGCATATTTTGCGGACGAGGAAATGTGGTAGCGCGCGCTATTTGTTTTTTAGCGCGCGCTACATCCTATCTAGTGCGCGCAATGACCACCGTCGCGCGCGCTATGCTGTTATCAAGCGCCGAAACACTTGAAATTGCGATATATAATTGGAAGTAGCATGCTATGACAACGAACTTCAAACGTGCCTCCAATTTGGAATGCATTGATTTGTTCCTTTTCGTCCGTTTTTTTTGGTCATTTTGATTTTTTTGTTACCGAATTTTTTTTTTTGTGTTACTGCTGGAACAGGGGTACTTTAATGTAACCCTCTTGCTCATGCAGCCCGTGGGCTTGGGGTATCCGACTCCGGCAGCACCGCCAACAACTGCTGCAGGGGCCACAGGAGCAGGTGCGAAACCGCAACCACCGCCACATGCAGCTGTACAACCGGGACTGCAGCAGCCGTCCACGACGCCGTGGAGCATGCAGCCACAGGTACTTGCCGTGCGCACTACTGTTCCAGTTGCGCGTGCTACGCTCTTGTTGTGCGTCCTAGCTGTCTCGTTGTGCGCACTGCGCACTTCCTCGTTGCGCGTGCTTTGTCCTGTTTTCCGCAGACGCTGTCCCGGCAGCTGACCCCGTTTTCCCCAACCCAGCCTCTGTGGCCCTCGCCGCAGTCCCCGTTTTGAGCTGCCTCACAGCAGTTGTCTCCCATGCTGTTCCCCGGTCGGTCGCCCACCTTGGGCTCCCCAGTGCGCGGCAGTCCTCCAGTGGGCCAAGTGCAGCAAGGTCTCTTCGGCCCACTGCAGCAGCAGCAGGAAATGCAGCAGCAGCAAGTGCAGGCTGCGGCCCAGCAAGTCGGCAGCCCAGAACAGCAGCAGCAGCAGCAGCAGCAGCAGGTCCAGCCAAGACAGCAGCAACCCCAAGTTCAAGCACAGTTTCAGTCTCCCCCACCCGGGCCACGTAAGGGCTTCGCCTTCAGCAGCGACTTCAAGAACCGAATCTGGCCCAACCAAAACAGGCCCATCTGCGCCCAAGGGCCCGACTGGGCATGGCTGAAGGACGTGACACCGGCCTATCTCTTCGAGGTGGCCTTCTACAAGTTCTGGCGCCAAAGGGCCACGGCCATTGCGGAGATCCCAGACGGAGCAGTGAAACCCTGCTGGCATGACAAGAGCATTACTGGCCACTGGTGCAGTCCGGCGAACCCGTTGAACCCCTCCGTGCCAACCCAAGGAGGACAAGCTGCCTGTGGAAACTGCAAGGTGGAGGAGTACGAGCTGCTGTTCTCGTGCTGGGCAAGTTATGGGTGGGGTCATGTTCGGAGCCACACGCCTCCGGGTGCCACCGCAAAGACCGTCCACCACTTCTACTTCAACAAGGACCCACCGAGCCTCATCAAGGTGACTGACGCGGGGGCAATGGTCTTCAAGAACGAGTGCGCCTCGGTGAGAAGTGCGGGTGCCAGTTTGCTGCGAGGGTCAGCCAAGAAAGGAGCCAGTGCCACAAGGGCACTTGCAACCGGCGCCAAAATCAAAACCACGGCGGTCAAGGACGAGGAGCAGCCGCAGCAGCAGCAAGTGCAGCAGCAGCAGCTCCAACAGCAGGCAGCCGTGCAGCAGGCAACACTGCAGCTGCCCCAGCAGCAGCAGCGGGTGCAGATGGCCCAGCAACAGCAGCAACAACAACAACAACTGGCACAGGCACAGGTACGCGCTATGTTTGCCACTGCGCGCGCTTTCGACATTGTTGCGCGCGCTTCATTAGATGTAGCACGCGCGATTTGCTTCTTTGCGCGCGCTACGGCCCTACCTTCTGTCCCATTGTCACGTAGGTGGACAGCTTCGAGCAGCTCCTGTGCCTGGGATCCCGCAGAAGGCCGTTGATGATCAGCGTGCCCGCGGACATTGCCGGGCAGTCCAAGCATGCGGCCGACTGGCTTGACGGACGGAAGGAGCAAGGCCCCTCCCCGGTGCTGCCCCGGGCTAAGCGGCAGCTGCAGGAGCTGAAAGTGGACTGGGCCGACGCCTTTGCCGTGCCGGAGACGGAATCCGTGACAGTCCCAAGGCCCAAGAAGAAGCGTACCGAGGAGCCAGCAGCCACCAGCCACCTACCACCAGCCATCTCCGCCTCCCACACCGCTACGCCCCCCCACCCGCCTGGAAAGGTCCTTGCCCAGAAGACTGCCGACCAGCAGCTGCTGGCACAGGCGGCACAGAGAGTCCAACGTCAGGCGGAACAGGCCAAGAAGAAAGGGGACGAAGCAAAGAAGAAGAAGAAGGAAGAGGAGGAAAAGAGGAAGAAGAAGAAGAAGGAAGAGGAGGAAAAGAGGAAGAAGAAGGAGAAGGAAGAGGAAGAGAGGAGGAAGAAGAAGGAGAAGGAAGAGGAGGAGAAGAGTCGGAAGAAAGCAGAGGAGGCAAAAGCAGAAAAGGTAATGCAGCGCGCGCTATCGTTGTCATTGCACGTGCTATGCATTTCGTCGCGCGTGCTATGCTCCGTATTGCGCGTGCTATGCCTGTGCAATGCCTCTGCGCTACTCTTTTCAGGCAAGCAAGACGGCACCGCAGCAGGCATTACAGCCGCAGCTTGCATCAAAGCCAGCACCAAAGCAGCCTGTCCCAGTCCCAAACCAGCCACAAAAACAAGGAGGTCCGTGCGGTTCCACCCCACCCAGTACGGCTCCCAAGGCCAAGCAGCAGAGCAGAGCCGACGCGGACAAGGAGGCAAGAGATGAGCTCATGCAGCGCCGAGTTTGGTCCTACCAAAAAGGCTACAAACCTCGGTGGATCATCTACTGCACCACTGCGATCACGCCGATGATTGTGGAGGGAGCCGAAGTCAAGCTAGCAGGCAGCAGGGCCCCATAGGACCTGGTGGCCGTCATCATCCCCAACGATCAGTGGAGCCCCAGCCAACAAGGGGAGGAGGAGGAGGAAGAGAACAACTGGTCGGAGTTCATGCCCAGCTGCCAGGTGTTCTCCGCCAAAAGCAAAGCGTATGAGGAGTTGGACAAGTGGCAGTCGTGGTGGGAGACGTACGAGGCCGATGAAATTGTGGACCTCTGCCCCGACCCAAAGACCATGAGGATGTTCCCGACAAAGCCACCAACCCCAAAGAAGAAGAAGCCCCAAGGAGACCCACCAGCCCAGCCACCAGCCCCCCCACAAAAGGACAAGGGACCTGCCCAAGCTGCAGCACCAGCAGAAGCACCAGCCGAAGCTGCACAAGAAGAAGACGTACCAGCCCCAGCAGCAGCAGCAGCACAAGAAGACGACGCACCAGCCCCACCACAAGTAGAAGAGGCACAAACGGCCGCACCACAAGAAAGAGAAGGAGCAGCCCTGAGAGAAGAAGAGGCACCAGAAGGAGCAACCCCAGAAGGCGACCCAAGCCCACAAGAAGAAGGGGATGCAGCCCCAGCTGCCACTGGGGCAGAAGACCACAGACCCGAATGGGAGAAGCAGTGGGAGTCCAAAGTGGTGGTCCAAACCATTAAGGAGATCACTGAATGACAGCATGCGCTATACCTGGTATAGCGTGCGCCGTAAGGCTCATAGCGCGCGCTGTAATTATGTTGCGCGCGCTACACTGTCTGTGCCCGTGAGGACCTGTACTGTTGCACACTTTTGAGACCTTTCAGACAGTGTTTTTGCATGTGTCTTGGGTTGGATGAGCAACAGGGAATGTTTTTGAAAAGCAAGGGGTTTTTGAGAAACGCAGGACACTGGAAAAAGCATGGTTTTGAAACATTTTCCGGTTTTGAAAAATTTGAAAAACGGGACAATGAAGCACGGTAGAGCGCGCGCAATAGGCGCGCTATACAGGTCATATTTTTGAAAATTTGCGCACACTATGGAGAAAATGCACCAGTGCGCGCACGCAGGGGGGACCTTCCCCGGGATGAACCAATTTTTCAGGATGTCCATGGGGGACGACATATGCAGGAGCCTGATACTCAGTATCGGGCCGTAGCATTCGACTGTTTGGGTGACCAACAGGAAGGCTTGAATAGTACTGACTGGAAGAGCCGTCCTGGGTACAATCTGGACTCTGAGGAAGGGTTCGACGAGGTGATTCTGACCCCGACGTCCCACAAAGGGCAGAATATTCATTCTCCACGTCAATGTACTAACCTGTTTGGGAAAAGGCCCAAGGGTACGGACCGCAAACGGTGGAGGCTCAAGTGTCACAGGTTGGCACTCCTGGGACAGGGCCCTGTGGATACGCCAGACCCTGAGTTGTCCGAGGAGAGTGGCCCCCTAATGCCGAAACCCTTGGGCCAGCTCCAAATTGAGGAGATGCATGCCTGCTACAAAATCAGTGAGTTGCAGCTAGCTGAGACCAAGGCCTGGACCAGTTTCAGGAGGCCTCAGCGAAACTTACGCAAATCTGCTCCACTGGTGGTCATGGTGTGGTTCCTGACAAGGATACATGCACGGGACCAGACACCAAGGCAAAAACTGACCCACCTGTTTGAAACGTTCGCTCCTTCGCCGAGGTGACCAAGCATGGCCCGCCGCTTGATTAGCATGAACGGTCATGCGAAAAGGTTCCTCACTGGCGCACCAAAGTGGACCCCATACTCAGAGAGCTCATACCGCTCATGGGATCCGACTTGGCAACCCTACCACTTTGTTTCAGGACAGAGAACGTACTGTTAGGTCAGTGATCGAAGCTGATGGTGAGGTCCTTGGTCAGTTGGCCACCGAGCTTCGCAACCGCATCTATGACGACTTCGCAGATTCGGTGTTTGACCCTACGGAAAATGAATACACGAAAATCGAGGCCCATGCCTTGAAGCGAGGCTCAAAGGATGTGAGTTTCTGCGAAATTAGAGTTGAAGCCTGGCTCTCAGCCCCGAGCATGCAACCCCATACGGGCTGTGGGAATCAAGGAAGAGGAGATGAACAAAAAAATCAAAGGATTCCTTGACAAAGGGTGGATCGTCCGATCCCACAGTGCCTGGGTCGCAAGAGGGTTCCTGGTTCCAAAACCAGGAACCAACAAATGGAGATTGGTCATCGATTACCGGCACCTGCACGTGTGTCTCGAGGGACATGAGTTCCCACTACCGGTGATCGAAGGCCTTCCCCAAGGGCAGGCTGGAAACCATCTCTGGACACTTCTGGATCTTGAAGATGGCTTCCACCAGATGCCCCTGTTGGAGGAGTGCAGGCATTTAACCGCCTTTTGCACCCCACAGGGACATTTGAGTGGAAGGTCCTGCCCATGGGGGTTAAGGCTGGGCCACAGGCTTTTCAGCGCCTTTTGAGCTGGTGTGTTGGCCGCCTTAAACCCCATACTTGAGCCTATATAGATGACATTCTAGTAGGCACGCGACGCACTTGCCGTGGCAAAGCAAAACTCCTCGATTTGCAAGCCATAATGGAACATTATAAACTCGTGCGCGAATTGTTCGGGGTATTAAAGGAGTGCCACTTGCAAGTTAAAAAGGAAAAATGTTTCCTTTTCTACACTCAGGAGAAGTACGTTGGCCACATTTTGGCACCTACGTTGGCCAACGCTCTCCGGCACCTGCGAAGGTCGCCCTGGTGCGCGAGTGGTCCGAGGATATGATTCGAAGGCCAAAGCAGATGAAGAGTTTCCTCGGCATCTGCAATTGGTATTCAATTTATCTCCCAAACTACACGTCACTGGCAGCAAAGTCCAATGACAACTCGTCTCCTTGTAATTGTGTATCAATGTAAGACCACCATGGAAATGACACATACTGCAATATGAGCAACATGTTCGCTTTTAAAATGCGGGCATCCAGATGTTTGGGGGAAATGAGATTTGGTTTGCCATGAGCGGCATACACACATGATCCCGGCAATGAGAGTGGATGTCAAGGTTCTACGCGGGTAAGGAGGAATGTGTTGAACGGGCTTGGGTGCCAAAACATTTGTTGCCAGAAACCAATTCCACAGTTGCACGTAGTAGGGGTCCACAAGGAATGCCTCACGGCGATAGTTAAGGACCGTGCCCGTGACAATGCAACATACGCATGTGCGACGGCAAAGAAGGTTGCCATATCAATCCACACAATCCGATACGAGCAGCCTTGCGATCCGTGAACAGTACATGCATATCCTGCGAGCATCGGAAATTGTAGTATTTTGACCTGCACGGATGGCCCGTACACGGGGATCATTTGTTGGAACCGGCAAATAGGGTACTCCCTAGTTGATCAATGGGGCACACAACAATAACATCATTGGACCATCGCTTGATAACAACCATTGTTGAGTTCACCAAACGATTCTGAATACTAACGTTGCAAATTAGCCGGGCTCGCATACCGGCGGCCACGAAAACCTGTTGTGGGAGCACGCGGCGATTGCGAGAATTGATGTAGTCGCACATGGCTTGATTGGTAGGAGCACCACCCATATCCACATAGGTGGCGTTGAAGGTCACAATATTAGATCCCAATTGTGCCATGAAGTGTTACTTCCACCGATGCATAGCATTCCTGCGTCCCACTAGCATGGGGGCATCTTCGAGGTCTTGTAGTGAAACATCATTGTTTGGAGCGATGCGTTGCTGTAGAGTGAGATGATCATCATCTGTTTCCTCCCCAATGCGTACCTGATTGAGCAAGTCAATGAATTGTGCATCGTCTTGGCGCATGACCTCCGTCAACACAAACGGCACAAAATGGTTCCGGAAGAGGGCACTGTCGAGGATGTCGAGATCAACAGCGGGAAGCTGCAATGGGTCGCCAACAAGAAGCATTGTAATTCCTCTGAAAGGATTCCGCTTGTCTTGGCGCACCTTGTGTAGTATGTCATTCAACGTGTGGAGGAGATTGTCCGACAAAAGTGAGAACTCATCCAAAATAATCATGTCAGCATTACGAATCATCCAACCAAAAATTGTTCCCTCTTTGATTTGCCAATCAAGGTCCAAGGACAAAGAAAACAAGCCGTGGATGGTTCGGCCACCAACGTTCAGCGCTGCCACGCAACTGACACCGCACATGAGTATTGAAAATCCACATGCGCGTAGCTTGGCAATCAATAAACGTACGACATGAGAATTCCCAGTTCCAGCAGCTCCTGTGAGAATGGCACACAACTGGGGTCAGCTACCAGTAATGCTAACCCGACAATGTGTTGATATATCTAGTACATCCTCCGGTTGTTGTTGTTGAAAGTGTGCCACAAAGATTTCAAAAACCATGCGTTGCCAATGATTTAGAGCATTGACCAAGGTTTCGGCAGGTCTGGGGTCATGGGCATTCGGAAACGCCTTGAACTCCTCAGCCAATTGAGGATCCATTTCCACCTCATCAGCAACCACTGGTTCATCGTCACCGGCGCGATGCTTATCAAGCTCATCCAAATCGGTCATATAATTATTTAAGAAGGTTGCGTCAATTATGTCCTCAGCCCGAGGGACCTCTGCAAGAAGACACAATCGCTTCCATTGAGTAACCTCGAGCCTGGGCGTTGTTTAGTGTCTCGCGTGCTTCTTCCTCATATCCTCAAAACAGCCCGCGAAGGATACACTCCTCCATGTAGGTCTTCGACACATTGTCGTTCGAAAAGAATCGCCGTTCGTGGTCTTCTTTCGTGAAGAGCTGGGAGAGGAGAATCTTTTGTAAGAAGTACTTTTCGGCGTCCTCACCGTAGGGAAGGTAAAAATTCCACCTTGGAATGGCGGTGCGCCGGCGCAATCTCCCCTTATTGCCCATGTATGTCTCTAATTTCCCGCTCCATGCGCTCTGGAGGGGACGGCCACCAGTATGTGCGCTCCTTGCCATTGTCAGGAGGGTCGCCTTTCTACCGATCACGGTCTACTGCGTCGTCGGAATCACTATTAATAGACAGAGATTCGTTGGCCATATCCTCTGCCTGATTGCTTGCCAAATCCTGGGCCTCTGAGGGATTGCGCCGTGTACGACGGTAATAGCGGTAGAAGTCAGGGTACTTCAGTTGCAAGCCGTCCAGAAGCTCCAAATAGAAATCGTACCTATCTAGGTACCAAACATCTGTAGACGTGTCATCCTCCGATAGGTGTTTGCGGCGTTTCAAGCGCCCCAACTTAGGCCCTGGATCCGTTGGAATCCATACAACCTCTCTACGACCCCTACATTGATGAATGCCAAGCAGCATCATTCCATTCTCCATGCGTCCCAAAGAACGTAGCTTGAGCAAGCGCTCCACCCAGTGGCATTTGGTGACAGGTTCATTGGAACAGTCAATGATTTTGCAGCTTTGGTGAGATTTTTCGCAAGGTACAACTCCCACCCGAAAGATGTGATCGGTTGCACATTGTTATGGCATTGCAAACGTACTAGAAGACGACGATTGTGAGGCACCACCCAAGCATCTTCTTGTTCCTGTCAGCGGTACAATAGGCGTACACCCTTACTGTCCAACTCTTCTATATGTTGGGGAACCGTAAACGGGTACCCTGCCTTGCACTCGGTAGATACGCGCCCTTGGCCAATGTTGAAAGATTTGTCTGGGTAACACTTGTGCACCAGAATGCACTCCTTGTATAAACTCCGTAGATATGGAGTGAATTCCGGATCATAGCCATCACTTTCGCGGAGCATTGTAGCGCACCAAACAACACCATGCAAGTGCATTCGGCCACGCTCTTGGTATTCAAAGCGGAACCAATAAACCCGAACAGTTCCAAATGGACCTCTCTTGCCAATGGCTAACAACTCTCGCTTGAAGATCTCGACCCGCTTATGAAATGCAACACATGCCTCCATATCGTAGCCGTCTTGAATTGGCTTGGTGGGCCTTGTGCCCTCGGGATATTGTCCAGGGCACACCGCACCTGCGCGACATCCCTTTTGAACTGCGGCTTGCAAATCTGCCCAATTGTCATTCATTGCCCTGCGTGCGCGCAATGGTGCATTTGTTCCATAGTGCGCGCAAATTCTCAAAAATATGACCTTTATAGCGCGCCTATTGCGCGCCCTCTACCGCGCTATATTGTCCCGTTTTTGAAATTTTTCAAAGACGGAAAATGTTTCAAAACCATGCTTTTTCCTGTGTCCTGCGTTTTTCAAAAACCCCTTGCTTTTCAAAAACATTCCCTGTTGCTCATCCAACCCAAGACACATGCAAAACACTGTCTGAAAGGTCTGAAAAGTGTGCAACAGTACAGGTCCTCACGGGCACAGACAGTGTAGCGCGCGCAACATATTTACAGCGCGCGCTATGAGCCTTACGGCGCGCGCTATACCAGGTATAGCGCGCGCTGTCATTCAGCGATCTCCTTAATGGTTTGGACCACCATTTCGGCCTCCCACTTCTTCTCTCATTCGGGTTTGTGGTCTTCTGCCCCAGTTGCAGCTGGGGCTGCATTCCCTTCTTCTTGTGGGCTTGGGCCGCCTTCTCGGGTTGCTCCTTATGGTGCCTCTTCTTCTCTCGGGGCTGCTCCTTCTCCTTCTTGTGGCGCGGCCGCTGGTGCCTCTTCTTCTTGTGGTGTGGCTGGTGAGTCGCGTTCCTGTGCTGCTGCTGCTGCTGGGGCTGGTGCCTCTTCTTCTTGTGCAGCTGCTGCTGGTGCTTCTGCTGGTGCTGCAGCTTCAGCAGGTCCCTTGTCTTCTTGTGGGGGGGCTGGTGGCTGGGCTGGTGGGTCTCCTTGGGGCTTCTTCTTCTTTGGGGTTGGTGGCTTGGACGGGGACATCCTCATGGTCTTTGGGTCGGGGCAGAGGTCCACAATTTCATCGGCCCCGTACGTCTCCCACCACGACTGCCACTTGTCCAACTCCTCATACGCTTTGCTTTTGGCGGAGAACACCTGGCAGCTGGGCAGGAACTCCGACCAGTCATCCTCTTCCTCCTCCTCCTCCCCTTGTTGGCCGGGACTCCACTGATCGTTGGGGATGATGACGGCCACGTGGTCCTGAGGGGCCCTGGCGCCTGCTGGCTTGACTTCGGCTCCCTCCACAATCATCGGCGCGATCGCAGTGGTGCAGTAGATGATCCACCGAGGCTTGTAGTCTTTTTGGTAGTACCAATCTCGGCGCTGCTTGAGCTCATCTCTTGCCTCCTTGTCCGCGTCGGGTCTGCTCTGCTGCTTGGCCTTGGGAGCCGTACTGGGTGGGTTGGAACCGCACGGACCTCCTTGTTCTTGTGGCTGGTTTGGGACTGGGACAGGCTGCTTCGGTGCTGGCTTTGATGCGAGCTGCGGCTGGGGTGCCTGCTGCGGTGCCGTCTTGCTTGCCTGAAAAGAGTAGCGCAGAGGCATAGCACAGGCATAGCACGCGCAATGCGGAGCATAGCACGCGCGACGAAATGCATAGCACGTGCAATGACAACGATGGCTCGCGCTGCATTACCTTTTCTGCTTTCTCCTCCTCTGCTTTCCTCCGTCTCTTCTCCTCCTCTTCCTTCTCCTTCTTCTTCCTCCTCTCTTCCTCTTCCTTCTCCTTCTTCTTCCTCTTTTCCTCCTCTTCCTTCTCCTTCTTCTTCCTCTTTTCCTCCTCTTCCTTCTTCTTCCTCTTTGCTTCGTCCTCTTTCTTCTTGGCCTGTTCCGCCTGACGTTGGACTCTCTGTGCCGCCTGTGCCAGCAGCTGCTGGTCGGCAGTCTTCTGGGCAAGGACCTTTCCAGGCGGGTGGGGGGGCGTAGCGGTGTGGGAGGCGGAGATGGCTGGTGGTAGGTGGCTGGTGGCTGCTCGCTCCTCGGTACGCTTCTTCTTTGGCCTTGGGACTGTCACGGATTCTGTCTCTGGCACGGCAAAGGCGTCGGCCCGGTCCACCTCCAGCTCCTCCAGCTGCTGCTTAGCTCGGGGCAGCACCGGGGAGGGGCCTTGCTCCTTTCGTCCGTCAAGCCGGTCGGCCGCATGCTGGGACTGCCCGGCAATGTCCGCGGGCACGCTGATCATCCACGGCCCTCTGCGAGATCCCAGGCTCAGGATCTGCTGCACGCGCAAACAATCAAATCGCGCGTGCTACATCTAATGAAGCGCGCGCAACAATGTCGAAAGCGCCCGCAATGGCAAACATAGCGCGTACCTGTGCCTGTACCAGTTGTTGTTGTTGTTGCCTCCGATGCTGGGCCATCTGCACCCGCTGCTGCTGCTGGAGCAGCTGCAGTGTTGCCTGCTGCACGGCTGCCTGCTGTTGGAGCTGCTGCTGCTGCACTTGCTGCTGTTGCGGCTGCTCCTCGTCCTTGACCGCCGTGGTTTTGACTTTGGCGCCGGTTGCAAGTGCCCTTGCGGCACTGGCTCCTTTCTTGGCTGACCCCCGCAGCAAACTGGCACCCGCACTTCTCACCGAGGCGCACTCGTTCTTGAAGGCCATTGCCCCCGCGTCAGTCACCTTGATGAAGCTCGGTGGGTCCTTGTTGAAGTAGAAGTGGTGGACGGTCTTTGCGGTGGCACGCGGAGGCATGTTGGTCCGAACATGACCCCAGACATAACTTGCCAAGCACGAGAACCGCAGCTCGTACTCCTCCACCTTGCAGTTTCCACAGGCAGCTTGTCCTTCTTGGGTTGGCACGGAGGGGTTCAACAGGTTCGCCAGACTGCACCAGTGGCCAGTAATGCTCTCATCATGCTAGCAGGTTTTCACTGCTCCGTCTCGGATCTTGGCAACGGCCGCGGCCCTTTGGCGCCAGAACTTGTAGAAGGCCACCTCGAAGAGGTAGGCCGGTGTCATGTCCCTCAGGCATGCCCAGTCGCGCCCTTTGGTGCAGATGGTGCTGTTTTGGTTGGGCAGATTCGGTTCTTGAAGTCGCTGCTGAAGGCGAAGCCCTTACGTGGCCCGGTCGGAGGAGACTGAAACTGTGCTTGCACTTGGGGTTGCTGCTGTCTTGGTTGGACCTGCTGCTGCTGCTGCTGCTGCTGCTGTTCTGGGCTGCCGACTTGCTGGGCCGCAGCCTGCACTTGCTGCTGCTGCATTTGCTGCTGCTGCTGCACTGGCAGTGGGCCGAAGAGCACTTGCTGCACTTTGCCCACTGGAAGACTGGCGCGCACTGGGGGAGCCCAAGGTGGGCGACCTACCGGGGAACAGCATGGGAGACAGCTGCTGTGAGGCAGCTCAAAACGGGGACTGCGGCGCGGGCCACAGAGGCTGAGTTCGGGAGAGCTGGGTGAGCTGCTGGGACAGGGTCTGCGGAAAACAGGACAAAGCACGCGCAACGAGGACGTGCGTAGTGCGCACAATTAGACAGCTAGGACGCACAACAAGAGCGTAGCACGCGCGGCGGAAACAGTAGTGCGCACGGCAAGTACCTGTGGCTGCATGCTCCACGGCGTCGTGGACGGCTGCTGCAGTCCCGGTTGTACAGCTGCATGTGGCGGTGGTTGCGGTGTCGCACCTGCTCCTGTGGCCGCTGCAGCAGTTGTTGACGGTGCTACAGGAGGCGGATACCCCAGGCCCACGGGCTGCATGGGCAAGAGGGTTACATTAAAGTACCCCTGTTCCAGCAGTAATACAAAAAGGAAAATGCAGTAACAAAAAAATCGAAATCACCAAAAAAAACGGACGAAAAGGAACAAATGAATGCATTCCAAATTGGAGGCACATTTGAAGTGCGTAGTCATAGCACGCTACGTCCAATTATACATCGCGATTTCAAGGCTTCTGGCGCTTGAAAACAGCATGGCGCGCGCGACGGTGGTCATTGCGCGCACTAGATAGCATGTAGCGTGCGTTAAAAAACAAATAGCGCGCGCTACCACAGTTCCTCATCCGCAAAATATGCCCGAACCTCGTCAGCCAATTTTCGTGCATTGCACAGGTTGCTTCTGGAGGTCCCATGCCACCTTGGTACTTCAAAGTACAGGAACAGACGCTCACCCGACAACCGACGCAGCCAAGGGCTATCCCCACCGCAGAAAATCCTGCAGCGTCTGGATGCACCCCGGATGGGAACCACACCACTGTCAGGGGCACTCTGCAGAAAAGCAAGATTGTTAGCCCAGACCTGGGACAACACAGAGGTGGACTTCTCACCACAAAGGGCCACGTTAACAGTCCAGTGGTAGGACAACGTCCTTGCCAAGTGACCATGGTTGGCAAAGGAAATGGACATCTGGCACCACGATTCCCCCCCACAAGGCAACCCATCCCCCCTCACAATGATCCACAGCTCTCCTTGGCACTCCCTGGGGTATTGGAGGTTAGAAACAATGGAATCAAAGGAAAATATATATTCAAAAAAGTGCTGCAGGGGCCACTGCGAAAAGACTGTGACCCCATCTGTGTGCACGGCAAACTGTAAATGCTACCTACTTGCAAGCTGGTTCCATTCTGTGGCGAAACTAGCATAGGAGGGGAGAGAAAAAAGGTATGTGGGGACCTTACTTCTCGTCCAAGTAATCAAATCTTTGTACCTGAGTAAAATAGCGCGCGCAACATGAGGACGTAGCGCGCGCAGAAGTCAACGAAGCGCGTGCTATGAGCAGAAGTGCGCGCAATGTCACATGCAAAGCGCGCGCAATAATACTTTCTTCTTGGAATCTTCAGGAGCAGGACCAAGTCCACCACCGACAGGGGTGTGACAGCGTTGGCAGCCTCGGTCCTGCGACGCTTCCTCTCTGCTTCAGACACGGGGACCCTTTTTTCCAACCTGGCCCACAAAGACCGTTGGACGGCAGACCGGACAAAAGCCGCATCACGATCGACGAGTTCGGACACACTCCCAGCCCCAGCTATCCTGAGGGAAACTTGGGCGGAAACCAGCTACTAGATGGTTCAATTGGCTTTTCACCCCTATGCCCCGCTCAGACAACACGATTTGCACGTCAGGATTGCGACCGGCCTCCACCGCAGTTTCCCACGGCTTCGCCGTAGCCAGGTATAGTTCACCATCTTTCGGGTCCCATGGAGGACACCTCGCACTCAGAACCAGTGTCCATTGGATTCAGGCTCGGCAGCTCTTGCATCAGATCGGTTTGCCATTGCACGTCATGGAGAAACATGCGGCACGCAGCACCATAGATCCCGCATGGATCCAAGAGGCAGCACCGCGGCGCAGAGTCCCCAGAGGCATGGCCACACGCTCTTCAGAGTCCCCAAAGGCGCGGTGAAACACAGTAGCACCGCGGAGAAAGTGGTCCGTTCGCTTTAACCAGGCAACGTTCGGGAGAATCGGCAGCTGCGGCCACTGCTGCATGCCACGCTCGGGTCGGGTCGCGGAGGCCAAACCCGGCCAAGGCGGCGGCACAGCGGGCCCCGCCACCAGTTGCTCCGTACCAGCTTTGACTACACGCACAGCATTGCCTGCGGCCTCCGATAGACTCCTTGGTCCGTGTTTCAAGACGGGCAGGGGATGTCCCTGCCTTGCCAAGCCACTCTTGACACCTTTGCACCACTGTGCACCAACCGGGGTACCGAGAGCCGGGATGAGAGACCTGGAGGGCCTGCACACCACTAGCTCTCCCACTGATTGCGCCCGGCGCGGTTGGTAGGCACATGCATCCGGTGCACCACACAGGGGCACACCGGACACCCACAGGGCCATTCTGCCTTGCCACATTTGCCCTCTCGAAGGATGATGCTCCGTGACATGGGTTACGGCTCCGGGCGGGACAGCAGAGCACCAAAGAGCAAAGCCAAGCCCGGAAGCCATCCAGAATCCCAGCCAATGAAGCCTCTTCTCCGTCGGGGCATAAGTCACAGCGACCAAATGCATGCCCCCAGGTCCAGACAGGCGGAGTGCCTCTGCCAGAATGCCACTGCGAATCGATCCCACCAAAAGGTCCTCGTTCTTCGACAGGGACCACCCATAGTGGGGGCCCAAAATGTTTGCAATCTTCCCTGACATTGACAGCGTCACATGCCGTGCCGGAAGCATCTGAAACCTTAGAAAAATAGGCGTTTTTGCCCTGCTTGTTAGGACATGGGGTTACAAACCCAAGACCCGAGCCATAGTGCGCGCTATGCTGCGCGCTATAGTTTTGTAGTGCGCACTGAGCCATCGCGCGGCAATACCCTGTAGCGCGCACGCAGGGTGTCCAAGTAATGAATAGGTCTGCTTTCCCAAGCTCGCGGCTCATTGCAGTGAGGTCAAGATGCCGTGAGGCCCAATAGGATCGTGTCCCAACTAGCTTGGATGGGACATACGTTCCATATCGATAGTATGGGTTGAGTTCCGCGATACCTTGATCAACCCCTTTGCCTTCCAAATTCCGATTCATGAAATCTACACCATCTTGGTATGAAGCACGGGCCTTCTGCAGCAGACCAGCAGGACCTGACCCAATGGGACCCGAGGATTGGCCTACGGCACTAGATAGGGCTGACGTGGACCTGGGGATTGTAGTTTGGATGCAATTGCAAATCGTTGGATTTTATAATGTAGGCTGATGCGCCTTTGTTTGTTCTATGGGTCTGTATTCTCTTTTTCATCACAGACCCCTCTGGTATGGATTTAATGTCCTGATTTGGCTTTGTTGCTCTGCCGGATTTGCGATCGCGCCGTTGCCGCTGTTATCTCTGCCTTATGGTAGCATCGTCTTGTTGAAGTTCTGCGAGAGTTTTATGAGCCCATTCTGAACAATTTACTTTGATTTGATTATTAATTGATCGATTTCAATCGTTTTTGCGAGTATCGAGATGTCGTTGGTTCCGACAAGTAATTCTACGCCAAACACCATTCGAAGGTTATGGGCACGAGGACGGAGTATGATTAGTCCACCGGATCATCGTGGACATGGGGAAATTTCCGTCCGTGAACCCGAACGCCTCTTACAACAGTCGGAAAGCAGTAGTGCAGACATGGAGTGTGGGTTTGGTGAGGCTCGCCATGAACATCTTAGGATTGAGGACGGCGGTCGCATATTCGAAAGGTGGCGCACGCTCACAGGTGAGCCACAAGCTCCTCAACAAATGATGGAGGAGCTCAACAACACGGTAGATACACTCATTGCACAATTGACACAAGTGCATGGGTATTTGCAACAATGCCATGGGGATATCAATAGAATTATCAATGCCGGCAACAAATGTGAGAGACTCCAAGGAGACATGAGTCGAGTGTTGCAGGGACATGAGGAGCGTTTGCAACGTATTGAGAGTCTTGAACAACACCTCAAACAACATCAAGAGTATTCCCAACAATATTTTGTTCACAAGGAGGTGCATGCCGCCTCCGTGCAAGGAGTAGAACAAATGTGCACTTCGGCAACGCAAAACATTGAGAGCGTCCGTGGCCAAGTGACTCAATTGCATGGCCAATTTCGCCAACAACAAGAGCACATCCAACAACCTTTGGCGAGTAAAGATGTTTTGGAGTCACGAATTAAGGGAACGGAACAATATTGTCAAACAAGTGTTTCCGTGCTTGCTTCGCAAATTCCACAACATGTGGAGAATCATCTTCAGTCACATGCATCTTTAATTCATGATATTGTCGAGCCCTTATTGCATGAGCAACGCCGACATTTTGATTCTTGCATGAATGATTTCAAGCGTGTGTGCAATGAACGAATTGATTCAAGTGTGCATGAGTTAACCTCTTTTGTTAAGACGTTTGTACATGAGTCATGTGAGAATATCGAACGTAAGGCAATCGAGGCGGCTCGTAGACACGTCGTCACAGTATGTGAGCCTTTTGCAACAAAAGAGTCAAGTTTATTGCATGATGTGACGTGCCGCATGAATGATTTTGAGTCACGAGTCAAAACAATGATCGTCGATTCGTGCGACGTTGCATCTTGTCATTTAGCCATTGAAGCGGGTGCAAAACAGAATGAAGAGAAGTTTGGAACCATTACCCGTGAATTTGAGAGAATGCGCAAGGTTTGCACTCACAATGAGGAAATGCATGACATGGTGCATGAGGTAAAAAGGGATTTGCAACGTGTTGTTGTGGACGTGGATGTTCTCAAAATAAGAGGAATTAAGGTCGAGGGGGCTACGGCCGAACGAACGAGCTCTACGAGTAGCCCACTACCCACGGTTGGTGTAGATGAGCGGTTCGCTATGCATGAATTGCTAAAAAAGTTTGAGGCACATCAAGTCTCGGTCGCGAGCGATTTGACGTCGCTCGACACAAAATGGCGTGCATGCATTGATGCCAAACTCCATGACCTTGTTGGGCCTTTGAAAAAAAATGGCGAATTGTTGATGCATTTCATTGAACAATTGGTGCCCTAATCGGAGATGATAGGCAACACCATGGAAGACAAATTCCGTACGTGTGCACAGCAATTGTTGCTCCTTCAATCGTATGGAACGTCATATGGTGACGTGTGTGCACGAGTTCTTTCATGGGAAGAACGGGTTGGTGAGTGTGAAAAACAAATTGAGGCCTTGCATGATGAATGGGTGGACATTGATTTGCCCGACTTGGTAGAGGATGCGGATGCGTTGGGTGAGAGCGTGCGCGCACTCCAGTGCCAGGTTAACAAATCTTGCCTTTCCGTAGGCTTGGAGTCGCGGGGACCATCCGTGGACGATGAGGACCATGGTATGCATGAAACAACCAAGGTTGGTGCATGCTCACATGACAGTGTAGGAAAAGGAATTTCCTTTGCTGACGATGAGGTTGGGTGTGAGGAAACCACAACCGCGGTCGTTTCAACAGCGTCAGTTGACAGCGTCTTCAAGTCTCTGTTGACGGGCGCAGGGCGCTTGGAGCTACTAAGGGGCAGGGACGCTGCGTTCGGGGAGCCACGGCTTAAACCTCTCACAGGTTTGGCGACGGTAACTGCGTCCCCCCTTAAGCGTGGATTGGCGGCACCCATCCACCCAAAGCCGGGTCGGACGGATACCATGGCTTTTGACACCCAAAAGGACAAGGTCCAACAAACACGTGCAATTTTCTCTTTATTAGAGTCCCTGGAGGACTCCCCGGATGATGACGCTGTGAGGGGTCGAGTAGGTGCCACCATTCGGGGACTTTTTGCGGGGACGGGAGATGATAAAGAGTTTAAGTTTCTTGATCAGGAGACACGTAAAAGTATGCACAGGTTCATGAAACGGCCAACTTGGAATGGGGACCATGCTCTATTGGCGAATTTTTCCGTTGAATGGAATTGGTGGTTGGATCTTTTTGGTAGTGCCCTCGATTCAGATGTCCAAGCTATTCTTCTTTTGTCTGCCATCCCTGAAAAAGAGGCCCACTGTTTTCTGGAATGCATGATCTACCTCGGGTGGTCATACCAGGACATCTGGGGTATCCTGAGTGCAGAAGGGAAGGACTTGGTTAATCCGGATGTTGTTGAGGACGATTGGGAGGATAGTACTCCTGATGGGGATGATGTCCTTTCCTATAGGAGGTGGTTCACTTCCTGGTGTGTCAAGTTGGCTAAGGTTGGGGAGGTCACCAATCGCCACGCCAAAAAGCGATACACACGAGCGCTCAGCAGGGCGGGGGGCCGGTATGAAGAACCCCTGAAAGACTTGGTCGAAGAAGAGGAGCTTCGAGGGCGTGAGTACACGTAAATGGAAGCCCATAATTTTATTTTCCCTAAGTTGCTGACCACTCGGAGGGTTGATGCCATTCACGGGTACCGCCAGGGTACCTCTTCTGTAAACAGGATTGAGGGTGGTAAGGCTGGCGGGCCTCGCCGAACCAGATCAGCACCGGGGTACCGCAACAAAAAGGGCGACCAGCACGACCGGCCTCAGTGCACGCACTGCCAGGGACATCACTCCAGTGATAATTGCTATTTGAAATATCCTGAGAAGTGCGATTAGCTGCAGAAGGTGTTGCAGCAGTTCCCGCAGCGAAAAAAGCAAATGCTTGACAGGTGGAAGCAACGCAAGTGCATCCACTGCGGTAAGGACAGACATCCCAAGGGCACCCGATGCTCACAGGACCCGCGCGGACACCCAGAAGAAAAAAAACAAGGGTGTGGTGCAGATTCTGGGGGCGAGGGACGTCGATGCCACAAGTGTCGTAAGAAGGGACACCTACAAAAGGATTGCCCCTCTACGAAGAAATCGGACCCTTCAGGCAAGGATCAGTCTGAGGGGGGTGGAGGCAAGGGCTAAGGGTGTGGGGGAGTAACCGTGGCGTCCCCGCCCAAAAGCCAAGTCCCGGGCTGTTGCACGCTTGAGCCGGGTCGTGTCCTGAGTAGGGCACGGGTGTGGCGGCTGAGGCGGACAATGGCCAGGATGGTCCGATCTGTTAAGGTCGAGATCACAGTGTTAGTCACTGTCAGATTTTCTGGCGGCGCTGAGCACCAAGTCTTGGCGCTGATTGACACAGGGTGTTCCATTTTTGCTGTTGCCCCTCGTAAGTTTTTTCCGCAGGGGACTCTGGAGACGGCGAGGCATCCATTGCGCTTGTCGTCGGTCAACTCTGGGGGAGTGACAGGGGGCAAACTTGGAACATCGGTGACAGTGTCGCTGCCTATCTGTGACAGCCTTGGGGGACTGTTGTGTCACTGCCCTGGGGCATTCGTCTATGAAGCAGGAGTGGCAAATGACCTCATTTTGGGATGGCCATTCCTGATTGCTTATCAGTTGGTGCCGTGCCCCCTGGAGTCTTGTATAATACCACGGGAGAGCATCACTGTTGACATGAACAGATTTCAGAGTGACAGAGAGCAGCTCAGGACAAATAACGCACCTTGTGGGGCGGGTAAATGTTGTGCCCTTGTAGATTCCCCACAAGTCCTGACTACGACACCGGCAGGTGGGGGGGGGGACATCAGTGTGGCTTCCTCCCCTCTGCAGTTTTTTCAGGCTGGCTGCTTTGCTTTGCTTTCTGTTTTTGCGGTGTTCTGGCTACCTTGGTGTGTCACTATGGGGACGGCATGCCTGCCTTCAGGTATATCCAGAGCACGACAACTGAGTTCGAATAATGGCGAAACGTTCCACTGTGGATGTGCCGCCAGGTGTGCATGTAAGCATCAATGCCTGCGGGCAGGTCGTACGGACGCATGGCATCCACCTCTGAGGCCCGGAGTCGGGGCTTTACAGCCAGGGGGGGGGCAGCCCTGTCCGTGCAGCCATGAAGCCCTGATGCAGAGCCTGCAGCAGCAGTTACGACAGGCTTTTGAGTCACCGCAGAAGTCTGATGAAAAAAAAGTTGCTGCTGTGGCAGGGCAGGGGTTCTGCACCTGTGACAAGCATATCGGTGATTTTTGCATGTCAGGAGAAACGGACCGGAGTGCACAGGTCCGCTCCACAGGAATTACTGAGGAGGAGCCTTCGCTTACCAGGCTCCAATGTCGATGCTCTGAATTATGCGCCTTGACTGCAAGTGAGATTGACAGACGTCCTGAATTGGTCGGCCAAATTTTTGCAGACACGGCTCACCCTATGGAGGTCAAATTACGGGCATGTGAGGCCTGCAGCATGACTGATAGTGATGGGGAATCTGAGGGGATCTCTGATGAGGAGTCGGTGCACTCTGATGATTTTTCTGGAGCCCCTAACCAGTTATGTGGGGGGTGGGGTTTTTCTCGAGGGCGCGCATCAGGTTCCTCTACGGAGGCCACGTCAGAGGACCTTGATGATGCGCTGGGTTTGGCCAAACCTGAGATGTCCCCTGATGCCTCCAGTTGTCAGGCCCCATGGCGTCCAGCACGTAAGATAGCTGGAGTCCGAAAGAGCCTCAGGGAGAACTCCAAGGGCCTGTCTGTGTCTTCCGATTTTTTGAGTGACGTCAGGGCATGGTCAGGTGAGCCTGAGAAGACGAAGTGGGTTGACGCATTCGCAGCGGGACGACGTCCCATGCCTGGCCCACGTGTAAAGTCTTGGGGGCGTCAGCAGGATGCCTTCAAACAGTGTTGGGGCACAGATATGATGTTTTTGTGCCCACCGCAGCACTGTTACAAGCGCACAGTGGATAAAATTCTCCTGGATGGGGCACGCGGGGTAATCCTTGTGCCGGTAAAGAGGGAGGAGGCCTGGTTCTGGGCCTTGGGGGAGTTGTCTTTGGATTGGTGGGATATACCACCTGACAAGAAAATATTTGAACCGTCAAGAGGCACCCCCGTACACAGTTCTGATGGTTGGCGCTTGGTGCTTTTTCATGCACAGGAGCCCGAGCCACATCACCAAGCCCCCAGACGCCATCGTCGGTCCATGCGAGCCTGGAATGACTCGCGATTTTACCGCGACATCAGGTCAGTCATTGAGGCAGATCAGGAGGACCCTCGTTGCCGAGCTTTTCGGGAGAAGCTTGAGCAGGAATATGAGGATGTATTGATGTTTAAACCACACACGGAGGCCCCGTATCGTGGTTCTGATGGTGTCGCGACGATAATTGAAAAACCAGATGCGCAGCCACGGAAAGTGGTACCGTACCGCTGTGTTGGGTTGCGGGCTGCAGCATTTAAAGCGCTTTTGGACAAATTTCAGTCCCGGGGCATGCTACAAGAGGCGGTAAATCCACAATGGATTAGCCGGGCCTTTGTGGTCCCCAAGCCGGGAGGGAAGTGGCGGTTAGTGATAGACTACCGCCACCTAAACTCCCAAATCAAAGATTTTACTTTCCCCTTGCCGTATATCGAGGACAAAATTTTAGAGGAAGGCAAAAACGTCATCTGGTCAATTTTTGACCTTGAAGACGGTTTTCATCAAATGCCGTTAGCCGAGTCCTCTCGGAAATATACGGCATTCATGACCCCATGGGGAGTCTATGAATGGCTCGTGCTCCCCATGGGGCTGAAAACAGCCCCAGCCCAGTACCAGCGTATGGTACAGTGGTGTTTGCAACAGGATAAGCGCATCAGTGCGAAGCCGTACATCGAAGATGTGCTGGCAGGGACGCCAGGCCCCCCCCCGACAGTGAAGGAGGTACCCCCAGACCCCCAGAATCCGTCAGGGAAGGTAACTGAAGTGGCGTTCGATGTGCTGCAAGCGCATGATACTGATTTGCGGCGTGTTTTTGACATTTTTCGTCGTTATAAACTCACTGTGAAACGTGAGAAAATGTTCCTGTTCCAAACGCGAGTAAAATTCTGTGGCCATATCTTGCAGCATGGCATTCGCTTTTCCGCGCCGGATAAACGCGCGGCCATTGAGCGCTGGGATCACACGCATATCGTCACGCCCACTCATTTAAAAGCATTCCTCGGGCTAACGCAAGGGTATGCGATGTACATGAAAAACTATGCTATGCATGCAGCAATACTCTCTGAGGCACTGACGGGTCTGGAGAGTAATAAGAAAAAGGGGGATAAGAGTGGTAAGCGGCATAAGATTAAATGGAGTGAGGCGATGAAGCATGCCTTCCATCAGATCAAGGAATCTCTAATTCAGGAGGCCATGCTCCACATTCCTGATCCCGCAAAGCCTTTTTTTCTGGACACTGATGCCTCCGATTTTGCGGTTGGCGCAGTATTGAGTCAGCACGACAAAGAAGGCCTGCTGCGGCCTGTAGCTTTTTTCAGCCGCAAGCTACAAGGGAAGGGGATACAGGGCCAGCGGGGATGGTCAGTACGGGAGAAGGAGACGTATGCCCTTGTGGCTGCGCTCCACAAATTCCGTAGCTGGATTCAGTCTGGGGTGACTGTCAGGGCCAGCACAGACCATCGGGCTCTGGTCCATTGGTTCCGCGAGGACCTCGGGTCCATCAGCGGCCCTGTGGGCCGCAGAGGGCGATGGCATGAGTTCCTCTCCCAATTTCACCTTGAGGTGGAATATAAGAAGGGGGAGGATAATGTGGGGGCGGACACCATGAGCCGCTGGGCCTCTCCAGCGTGCGAGCATGCCCCTGACGCCTGCATGCATGGGAGCGAGGAGGATTTGGCGGGGGTCCAGCGCGACATTCACGATGAGAAGCGGTGGGAGGACCACACCCTGGCGAATCAAATATCCTGCCTTGTGGCCCAGGAGCATGCTGATCGGGCACGGGGAATATTGGCTGTGGTGGGGAGAGAGTTAGCAGCTGATGATCAGCAGGACTCTTCCTTTTTGCCTTTCGCATATCTGGGGACTGATTTTTTTTTAGGACCCGGTGGTCCAGGGGCATCCGATTCGACAACTATAGCACAGCTTCAGGCAGGTGGGGATGTGAGGATACAGTCTGTGTGTAGCAGACTGCGACATCAATGTTGGAGCTATGAGGCCCTTTTTCAGCTACGGGCTATGTCGGCCCCAGACCCCAGTGTTTTGGCTGATTTTCCTACTGCCCCTGAGTCTGTTGCTTCCATTTCTGCCCTTACACAGATGCCGATTCGCGTTCACCGCCGGAAGAGTACTCGCGGTCGACAGCCATCGGATCGCGCCGGGAATCCTGCGGCGAAGTATGATGATGTTTCCACTCCTCCTGTTGCTGTTCTTTTTGACAGTTGGGCAGAAGCATACAGTCAGGACTCTCAGTGGTCTTCTGTGTATAAGCAGTTGCAAAAAGGCGAGTATGTACGAAACTGCGCCTTGTATAAAGGGAAGATTAGGTGTAAGGGAAAGCTGGTGGTGCCCAAGTGCTTGGTACGAGCTGTCATTGCTGCCATGCATGCGTACAGCCATCCGGGCCAGCGCAAGCTGGATGTGTTGTGTCGCCGCCGCTTTTTATTCCCCTTCTCTCCAAAAAAGCTGATTGCTGAGGTCATTGCCCAATGTCCAGTGTGCCAGTCATGCAAAGCGCCGAACAGGTCCAGCGCTGATACACTGGAGCACTTTCCCATTCCTCCCACCCCTTTCTCAAGTGTTGCCATGGATTTTGTGGAGTTAGATTCTGTCAAGGTGGACGGACAGAATTTTGATTCCGCTCTGATAGTTGTGTGTAGGCTCAGTGTTAATATTATAGCCATCCCCACCCGGAAGAAGGGGCTGGATGCTGCCAAATTGGCGCGCATTTTTCTGGAGCGCTGTGTTTTTTTTATGGGGATTCCGCGTGAGATTTTTTCGGACAATGATCACCTGATTACCTCCGAGTTTTTCAGAACTCTCTGTGCTCAAAGCGGAATCGAGCAGCATCAGGGGGTGATCTATAGGCCACAGAGCAACGGGAGGGCGGAGGTGGCGGTGAAGTCGGTAGTCAATGCCCTTAGGCGTTTTCTGGAGGAGCGCCCAGGTAATTGGGTTGAGGCGCTGCCGATGGCGCTCTGGGGTCTGAATGACCTGCCAGGGGCTGTCACACCCTACTCCCCCCATCGGTTGGTGTTTGGGCGTGACCCCTCGGGGTTTGGGGACACACCCCCCATGGAGGATTGGCAGGGGCCTGAGGATGCCTAGCAGTTTTTCGAACGGGTTTCGCAGGAGCATACCCTGGTTCGTAAACGGCTTCATAAGCTGCATACAGCTGCACGAAAGAAATTTGAGGCACAACATCCCAAGTTGAGCTTGTCTGTGGGAGATGCGGTGTGGGTGCGTAACTTGCCGGGGGAGAACAAGCTTGAGCGCCTATGGCAGGGGCCCTGTGAAGTGCTCCAAGTCGTCAGCGGTACGCGATTCAAGATTGACACCCCTGACGGCGTACAGGTGCTGCCAGCGACCCGGTTAAAATATTATGTGGCACCGCAGGGCAAGCGGGAACCTTTTCATTTTTATCGCAAGAGGCACAACCCACGTGCCCATGTGGAGGAGGAATGGGTCCTGGATAAGCTTCTGAAGGTGCAGTGGTTTGGGAAGGGCAGAAAAAGGCATCGCAAGTGGCAGGTTCTGTGGAAGGGCCATGACAAGCACCCGTGGGAGCCTCCTTCTTCGTTTTTTCATCATGTTGCCCAGCCCTGGCGTGATTTTAATGCAGCCAAGGGACTGGATCTGCGTATTTCAGAAATTGTACAGTAACAACTCTGCATGGTCTTGCTATTTTTTGGTCTGGGCTCTGGACAGGGCAAACCGGGGCTCCGGGGACACCGTCGAGGCGATAGTCGCAGGATACCGTGGAGGATCATAATCGACACGTCCATCCCCAGACATGGGACAGGGTGTCAGGTGAGGGACAGCGACAGGTCCTGGACTCCCGACCGCAGTGGCGGGGTGGGGGGGGGTGCTGCGGATGCACAGTACTTGCTCTGATTTTTTTTCCTATTTTTTTATGGGACCTGCCGCTGATCTGAGATCTTGAGACCCCCCCACCTGACCGTTGCAGAGTTGCAGTATTGTATTTTTCCTTCCCCTCTGTCCTACCTCCTTCTGTTTTGTGTCCCGACTGTTTGACAGAGTGGGGTTTGCTACGTTCCTTCCTGTCTGCTTGTGTACAGGTCTGCGTGCGGCTGGGGGCAATCAAGCCATCAAGGCAGTCCAATTCCCCCTGAAGTCAGAATTCGGATCTCTGGGTAACAGGACGGGTTAAGACAGCGTCAGGCACAGTCCCACTGCAGGCAGGGTTCTGTCACAGGTGCTGTACATGCTCCAGGCAATGGATTCACAGCAGTTTTGTTGTGCTTTGCCCATGATTTGCTGTCAGAGGAAAAAAAAATTTTTTTTTGGTTGCATGGATGTGTTTGTGCTGTTTTTGGGTTTCTGTTCTGATCCTGCCAGGCATGTCAGGTCTGCCATTGGTCGCTATGGGTTGTCAGTCAGACCCAGCCCCTGGTTCTGACTTGGAGGGGCGTGCAGCAGACCAGCAGGACCTGACCCAATGGGACCCTAGGATTGGCCTACGGCACTACATAGGGCTGACGTGGACCTGGGGATTGTAGTTTGGATGCAATTGCAAATCGTTGGATTTTATAATGTAGGCTGATGCGCCTTTGTTTGTTCTATGGGTCTGTATTCTCCTTTTCATCACAGACCCCTCTGGTATGGATTTAATGTCCTGATTTGGCTTTGTTGCTCTGCCGGATTTGCGATCGCGCCGTTGCCGCTGTTATCTCTGCCTTACCTTCTTCTGTTGGTGTGCGGCGTATGCTGATGATTGGCTTGGTTGGCTCGGGGACTGTTTGGATGATTCGGCACCTGGACATGGAGTTGATTGGCTCGGCTGACTGGATGATTGAGTGGATTGCGAACAAGATTGTGCGTGATGTGATGAGTGTCGCTTTGGAGGGGGCTTGGGTCCTGCAGAGGTTTTAGCAGCACGCAAATGTTCCGCAGTGATATCCTCTGCGCGATGACCACATTGCGCTTTGAAATTTTGCTGGTTCCAAATAAGTTGATTCTTCATCTCTCTACTCACTTGGAAGAAGGACCACCATCGGTCACGGCGCCAGCGCTCATCAAATGCAAGATATCGGCTACGGTAATAAGCTGCACATCCAATGCCACACCCAACCTTGTATCCACCAACTCCACCAGGATACAAATTCGGCCAAACGCACGGTTCCAATTTGGGATCGTTGAAATGCAAATACGTGTCGTTGGCCAATGATTGTGCTGCAGCGGTAACGGTCCCCCCTGCACGTTGAAATGGTGATCGATGCATGAGTCCCACTCTGTCTTGGTGAGGGGCAAAATCGGGAATGATGTTCTGCGGTGCATCACACTCCACTGCCGAAGCCACATACTCGTCTTGTAGATGGTACTCCAGGCGTTTCCCGTACTTATTGTAGAAGCTGCATTCTGCAGGAGCGGTACAATGTTTCATAATGTGCCAAAAACCGGGAATGAAAGGGGTGAATTTTCTTCAACAACAGCAATGCTTGGTTCATTTGCCGCGTGTTTTGGGCACCATCCTTTGGTTTTTGATAATCGCGCAGCACATCTTCTTTCATGGTCATAAACCCATATAGTGCATTATAATGCTGGTGAAGCATTTGGGGGGAGGGCAACCTCCAAGCCTCCCTTGGCATGCACGTCCCCAAACCCATGAAATCCAAGACTTCTTCTCGAATTTGGGTATCTCCAAAGAATTCTGGGATCCTTGCCTCGGCCATGACACAATCTGGCGTCCTGGGCAAGAGATGAAGGTATATGTAGACAATAATAAACATGTAGACAAGTAATATGTATATGTAACAATTGTATACTATAAAATAGCATAAAAAGGAAGACGAAAAAAGGGGACGGCGTCGCCGCCATCAGAAAATCTGACGGCTACGAGGCGTCGCCATCAGGATCTCCACTGAGATCCTGCCCAAACTGGGCCAAACAGTGGTTTTTGGGCGAAAAACAATGAAATAAAGTGATTTTTGAGTCAAAAACACTCATTTCCCGTGTCTCCCCCCAACGCGTCGCGTAGCCGACACGACGCGTTTCTGTGCCAATTCAGACTATATATGAAAAGGCCCACTGTTGGGCCACACCATGGGCGCCTGGGCGATTCCTGGAATCGCCTCAGGATTTTTTGAAAAATGCGTGAATGTGCCACTTTTCGCAAAAATGGACCTTCGCGGAACGCCGCGAAAAAGGTCACGCTATATTCTCTTATTTCTAAAAACGATAAATCTATAATAAAATAGATTAAAATCTTCAGAAATCGGAGAATAAAACTTCGATCTGGAGCTGCGTTGCGCAGGCGACGACTGTCGTCGCCCCCCAAAAAATGACGAAAAAAGACGATTTCTGGGGTATTTTACAGAAATCCCACAGAAATCAGGATGCCGTAACATCAACAGGAAAATTCCTGATCCGGCCTGGCGAAGAGCGCCACAGGCTGGGCAGCCGGTATGGGTGAGGCACCCCATACCGCTTCACCCCCATCCTTAGAAGCCTTGCCTATATCCAAAGGAAGGCAAGGCCAAGGAGGCGCTCTGACCCCTGCACTGCCCTGGTTTCAACCTGATTCAGCAGGACTGTGGGGGGGGGGGGCTTCGTGAGTAATATACATGCCACATACATGTATTTTTTTTTTCATCTTTATATATTTATAGGGCAATTGCCCCGCAGGCGACCAAACTGGTCCCTGGCACTCCTCTTAGCCTCTGGTGACCAAACCAGGGGCGCTGCAGGGCCTTCCGCCCTGACTGATGGCGCTGAGGCGCACATATGGGCCCTTTTTCTCCATGGGCATGGAAACATAATAATTCAATAAATTCAAAAAAATTATTCAGTGTCAAACCCAAGGCAACGAATTCCTCGCGCCTGAATTTAGGGCCATTTCCTGCCCAAGGCGACGAATTCCTCGTGCCTGTTTAGGGTCGATTCCCAACCCAAGGCGACGAATGAACGCGCCAGATTTGGGGGATTTAGGGTCATTTCCTACCCAAGGCGCCCCACGCCTATTTAGGGTGGGACCTCCGAAGGGTCAACCAACCCAAGGCGACAAATTAACGCGCCTGCTTGTGCGGTTCGGTACCTGGCGTCGTCGTCGCTGTGGTCGTCGCCCAGTGATGATGATAGACTTCGGGGCTCCATAGGGTCCACGGGGAAGCCATGGTCTTATCCATCGTAGGAGTCAAGGAATTCCTCCTTCATCATGTTGATGCCCTGGACCTTAGCTCCTGCAGTTTCCCAGCGATCAGGGATCAGCGATCAGCGTACTCCTGCAGTCTGGGCGTCGTCGCCGTCCGCAGGCCGTCACACCGCCTTGGTGGCCTTGGCGTCGGCAGAATTCTTTTGAAGCATTTGGGGGGAGGGCAACCTCCAAGCCTCCCTTGGCATGCACGTCCCCAAACCCATGAAATCCAAGACTTCTTCTCGAATTTGGGTATCTCCGAAGAATTCTGGGATCCTTGCCTCGGCCATGACACAATCTGGCGCCCTGGGCAAGAGATGAAGGTATATGTAGACAATAATAAACATGTAGACAAGTAATATGTATATGTAACAATTCTATACTATAAAATAGCATAAAAAGGAAGACGAAATAAATGCGACGGCGTCGCCGCCATCAGAAAATCTGACGGCTACGAGGCGTCGCCATCAGGATCTCCACTGAGATCCTGCCCAAACTGGGCCAAACAGTGGTTTTTGGGCGAAAAACAATGAAATAAAGTGATTTTTGAGTCAAAAACACTCATTTCCCGTGTCTCCCCCCAACGCGTCGCGTAGCCGACACGACGCGTTTCTGTGCCAATTCAGACTATATATGAAAAGGCCCACTGTTGGGCCACACCATGGGCGCCTGGACGATTCCTGGAATCGCCTCAGGATTTTTTGAAAAATGCGTGAACGTGCCACTTTTCGCAAAAATGGACCTTCGCGGAACGCCGCGAAAAAGGTCACGCTATATTCTCTTATTTCTAAAAACGATAAATCTATAATAAAATAGATTAAAATCTTCAGAAATCGAAGAATAAAACTTCGCTCTGGAGCTGCGTCGCGCAGGCGGCAACTGTCGTCGCCAGCCCAAAAATGACGAAAAAAGACGATTTCTGGGGTATTTTACAGAAATCCCACAGAAATCAGGATGCCGTAACATCAACAGGAAAATTCCTGATCCGGCCTGGCGAAGAGCGCCACAGGCTGGGCAGCGGGTATGGGTGAGGCACCCCATACCGCTTCACTGGCTAGGCATGCGGCCCACACCAATGGTCCCAATAGAATGGTGCCACCGTCGATGACGCAGACCCACGTGCTTAAGGGTATTTGAATACAAAGCACCAAACGCGATTTGCCGTTTTTGATATTCAGTGAGATTCGCAAGTTTGGTTGGGACCCTGTAATGTGTTGTGCCATCCAATTCGTACCCATAATCTATAGGATCGTACTTGGCACGATACTTGCTGCAAACAAGGCATGCATACATACGATGTGGCGAATGCCACACCGGCGTATCATACACTTTAAAGGGGCCAATACTCGTGGGATGCAACCGAGGCGGAACGCGAAAAGGTGGTTCTTTGTATTGTACATAGTTGGCAAACAAGTCATTTCGGAACTCGAAGATCCCACTAGTAATCACATCTGTGGGTGGCACCCCAAACAGGTTGGTGGTACGGACTGCACTATCATCTCGGGCTACAAGAAACTTGTGCGCACCAACCGGGCCCCAAAGCAATTGACCACATCGATGGCAAAGGGCATCCAACAGTGGCGAGTACAAAACATCCAAGCCATCAAGCCAATACTCTCGGACGGATTTCAAAGAAATGGGAGACGGCACCTTTTGCCTCCCGCAGAAAAGCTGTTTCTTAGCGGCACCAACAACCCCCGGCGATCGGGGATGTGATGCTTTGGCATGTTGCTTTTCAGGCGTATTGCCGTGTCGACCGACAATACCTCTATCGCATTGCGCCTCGGGCGTGTTCCTTGCACCCTTAGCGGCTTGTGCTTGTCGTGTGTTCCTTACACGCCCAGTAGATCCCTATGTGGCTTGTGCTTGTGGCGTGTTCCTGGCACCCTTAGCGGCTTGTGCTTGTCGTGTGTTCCTTACCCCCCCAGCACATCCCTTGGCGGCTTGTGCTTGTGGCGTGTTTCTCACACCCCCAGTAGATCCCTTGGCGGCTTGTGCTTGTGGTGTGTTCCTTACACCCCCAGTACATCCCTTGGCGGCTTGTGCTTATGGCGTGTTGAGATTTGCCATGGATGACAATTGAACTCCACGCTCCGCCCGCTTTTTGAGCCGGTTCCTCAGTTTGTTGCGTACACTGGCAGGGCGACGGCGAATGATGGGCGGCCAAACTTCGGGATGCCGCGCAATGAAGTCCCCAGGGGCGAAGTCAAGGTCGGCCTCCAGGCATTGTTGCAACCCTTGTTCCCAGCAGTTAGACATGGATAATATGAACGTAACTGGGTTAAGAGTACACGTATATTCCAAATCCAACCGCAAAGAACAGAGCACACAATGGAAAAAAGGGATCTGGAGAGGAAGAAATACTGGAAGATGCAACAACATTTCTACATTGCACGCCTACTACAGTGCACGCCTCACACCTGGCAAGATCCCATGATCCCATGATCCCGCAATTATTACCTACAATGGTACCCTGTGCCATAACCCAGGATCCCATGGGCGGGCCAAAACCATTACCTACCATGGTCATGTGCAACACGTGCGTGATACTATGCAACACGTCCGTTCATTATCTGGGCTACTTAACATCAAAATATGAGCACAAAATATGCGTGTGGGCAGCATTGTCACAACTCTTGTTCCCAGAACTTGGATATGGGTGGTATGAACGCAACTGGGGTAAGAGTACACATATATTCCCAATGCAAGCGCAAAGAACACAAAACACAATGGAAAAAGCCAGTGCACAAGTTCAGCACGCAACAAACCAGTTTTGTATAGCGCCTCGTCTAGCGGAATCTGGCGCTCATAGCATGGACGGTTGGATCACCATGGACGGTTTGATGAAAGAACCGAATGCACAAGTTCAGCACGCAACAAACGACTTTTTTATAGCGCCTCGTCTTGCGGAATCTGGCGCCGGGAGCATGGACGGTGTGATCACTGTGGAATGTTTGATGAAAGAACCTAGTGCAGAACTTCAGCACGCAACAAACGACTTTTGTATAGCGCCTCGTCTTGCGGAATCTGGCGCTCACAGCATGGACACTTCATTTTCAAGGCATTTTCCAATAATTGCAGGTCCAACACGGGTGTGAAAGTGGATCATCAGCACGCAACAAATGACTTTTGTATATCGCCTTGTCTTGCGGAATCTGGCGCTCACAGGATGGCCAAAGTAGAGTCGAGCCCATGGCGATGGGAAGGGGCAATGGCCAATTGATGAAGGAACCGACTGCACAAGTTCAGCACGCAACAAACGACCTTTTTATAGCGCTCGTCCTGCGGAGTGTGGCGCTCACAGCATGGACGGTTTGATGACCATGGACAGTTTGATGAATGAACCATGTGCACAGGTTCGGCACGCAACAAACGACTTTTGTATAGCGCCTCGTCTTGGGAGATCTGGCGCTCACAGCATGGACGGTTTGATGACCATGGACGGTTTGATGAAAGAACCTTGTGCAGAGGTTGCGGCACGCAACAAACGACTTTTGTATAGCTTTGTCTTGCCGAATCTGGCGCTCACAGCATGGACAGTGTCATCGCTGTGGACCGTTTGATGAAAGAACCCAGTGCACAGCTTCAGCACGCCACAAACGACTTTTGTATAGCGCCTCGTCTTGCGGAATCTGGCGTTCATAGCATGGACACTTCATTTTCAAGGCATTCTTCAATAATTGCAGGTCCAACACGAGTTTGAAAGTGGATCATCAGCAGGCAACAAACGACTTTTGTATAGCGCCTCGTCTTGCCAAATCTGGCGCGCGGAATCTGTCGCTCACAGCATGGACACTTCATTTTCAAGGCATTTTCCAATAATTGCAGGTCCAACACTGGTGTGAAAGTGGATCATCGGCACGCAACAAACGACTTTTGTATAGCGGCCCGTCTTGCGGAATCTGGCGCTCACAGCATGGACGGTTTGATGACCATGGACGGCTTGATGAAATAACCTTGTGCACAGGTTAAGCACGCAACAAACGACTTTTGTATAGCGCCTCGTCTTGGGAGATCTGGCGCTCACAGCATGGACGGTTTGATGACCATGGACTGTTTGATGAAAGAACCTTGTGCAGAGGTTGCGGCAAGCAACAAACGACTTTTGTATAACTTTGTGTTGCCGAATCTGGCGCTCACAGCATGGACGGTGTCATCGCTGTGGACCGTTTGATGAAAGAACCCAGTGCACAACTTCAGCACGCCACAAACGACTTTTGTATAGCGCCTCGTCTTGCGGAATCTGGCGCTCATAGCATGGACACTTCATTTTCCAGGCATTTTTCAATAATTGCAGGTCCAACACGGGTGTGAAAGTGGATCATCAGCACGCAACAAACGACTTTTGTATAGCGCCTCATCTTGCGGAATCTGGCGCGCGGAATCTGTCACTCACAGCATGGACACTTCATTTTCAAGGCATTTTCCAATAATTGCAGGTCCAACACTGGTGTGAAAGTGGATCATCAGCACGCAACAAACGACTTTTGTATAGCGCCCCGTCCTGCGGAATCTGGCGCTCACAGCATGGACGGTTTGATGACCATGGACGGCTTGATGAAATAACCTTGTGCACAGGTTAAGCACGCAACAAACGACTTTTGTATAGCGCCTCGTCTTGCTGAATCTGGCGCTCACAGGATGGCCAAAGTAGAGTCGAGCCCATGGCGATGGGAAGGGGCAATGGCCACACCTAAATGGCGGTGTGCTTGTCTTAAAGGCATTGCGGGATTTTTGATGGATCAAAATGCGTCACCACCGGCTCAAAATGCACTAAAAGCGCTTGTTTGAGCCCCACATATGGTCCGGGACCACCTTCGGAGAAACACGTTTCTGACCCATTTTGGACTCATTTTTGGTCCCAAAACGGCCCATTTTCAAAGCATTTTGGGATTTTCCATGGCCCAAAACGCGTCGCCACAGGCTGGAGACGGACTAAAAACACTTGTTTGAGCATCCCAAGTGGTCTAGGAACAACTTTGGAAAAAATGTTTTTTCTCGCCCTGGGGACCCTGGTGGACCCACCATTGGCCGCCACTGTGCGTTGGCTGGCCGGCCCTGCGGCTGCACCAAGTGACCACTGGTACGGGGGTCTACGTGTCTCGTTGGGCGATTCTGAGGCTTGAAGACCATAAAAAGTGGGGGGTTGCGGGTGGACTAGGTGCCCTCGGAACTTCGTTTTTGAGCCACGTAGCCAAAGATACGGCCCGTTCTTGGTTTCGGGGTGCTGGTGCACATTGCGCAGTTTTTTGGGTTTTTTGGCGCCTTTTTGGGCCGTTTCCCGGACATGTCGTGGAGTTAGAAGGCACCAAAGATCCCCTCGTCAGGAGGAAGTCAAGACGCACGTGAAGTGTAGCAGCCGTTTGCCTTCGTTTGGCTGTTTTGGACCCTTACTAGGGCTGGTTTTGGGCGAAAAATGGCTGTTTTTGGCCCTAAACTGCCCAGATTGGGGAGGGCAACTCCCAACTTGGCGCCCGGGCCCGAGGCCGCCACCGGTGAGTTTCTGGCTCAAAACCTGGATTGAATAAGGCCACCACCTAGGCTTGAGGATGGCCAAGGTGGGGTCAACCCCGAGGCGTTGGGAAGGTGCAATGGCCAAAACAAAACGGTGACGTGCTTGCTTGCTTGTTGCTTGTTGTTCGCTAAATTTAAGGGGAGAGGGGTGTAGTAATATATATACATATATATCCTCCAATCTACACCCCTCTCCCAACTCTAGGTGGCTCCACCACACGGCTCTAAGGTACATGCGAAGGCCACAAAGTGGTACATACATGTGGTGGAAGGGGCTAAACTCGGTCAAAACGGGCTCAAAGCGGGCTAAAAACACTTGTTTGAGCATCCCAAATGGTAAGGCATCACTTTTGGAAAAGCGTGTTTTTGACCCATTTTTGACCCATTTTTGGTGTCAAAATGGCCCATTTTCAAGGAATTTTGGGATTTTCCATGAGACAAAACCCGTCGCCACGGGCTCAAAATGGGCTAAAACTACTTGTTTGAGCATCATAAATGGTCCAGGATCATTTTTGGAAAAACGCGTTTTTGACCCATTTTTGACCCATCGTTGGTCCCAAAACGGCCCATTTTCAAGGCATTTTAGGATTTTCCATGGCCCAAAACGCGCCACCACAGGCTCAAAACAGCCTAAAAACACTTGTTTGAGCATCCCAAGTGGCCTAGGAACAGCTTTGGAAAAAATCGTTTTTTTCGCCCTGGGGACCCCGGTGGACCGACCGTTGGCCCCCACTGTGCGTGGGCTGGCCGGCCCTCCGGCTGCACAAAGTGACCATTGGCACGGGGGTCTACGTGTCTTGTTGGGTGATTCAGAGGCTTGGAAACCATATAAAGTGGGGGGTTGTGGGTGGACTAGGTGCCCTCGGAATTCGTTTTTGAGCCACGTATCCCAAGATATGGCCCTTTCTTGGTTTCGGGGTGCTGGTGCACATTGCGCAGTTTTTGGGGCTTTTTGGCGCCTTTTTGGGCCGTTTCTGGGACATATCGTGGAGTTGAAGGGCCCCAAAGGTCCCTTGGTCACGAGAAAATCAGACCGCACGTGGATTGTAGCAGCCGTTTGCCTTCGTTTGGCTGCTTTGAACCCTTGGTAGGGCCGTTTTGGGCGAAAAATGGCAGTTTTTGGACCAAAACTGCGCAGATTTGGGAGGACACCTACCGACTTGGCGCCCACGCCCCGGGCCGCCGGCGTCGAGCTTTTGGCTCAAAGCTTGGATTTCGCAAGGCCACCAACTGGGCTCCAGGATGGCTAAGGTAAAGTCAAGCCTGGGGCGATGGGAAGCTGCATTGGCCAAAACGAAATGGTGACGTGTTGTTGTTGTTGTTGTTGCCTGTCGCTTGTTAGCTAAATTTAAGGGGAGAGGGGTGTAGTAATATATATATATATATATATATATATATATATATATATATATATATATATATATATATATATATATATATATATATATATATATATATATATATATATATATATATATATATATATATATATATATATATATATATATATATATATATATATATATATATATATATATATATATATATATATATATATATATATATATATATATATATATATATATATATATATATATATATATATATATATATATATATATATATATATATATATATATATATATATATATATATATATATATATATATATAGTCATAGTCATAGTCATAGTCATAACCACTTATCCTGCCGTCTACTGGTGTTACCGGGCATCTCGCGCCGACAGGTGGTTCCTGCCTCGCTCGATCCCGTGGGTCCCAGGGCTGCCTGAGGTGGCCCACAGCATGACGGAGGACCCAGAAGACCGGGGATACCGGTCAACCAGGCTTTGGGGGCAGTGGCAACTGCATGGTGTTAGCATCAGCAACGGCGACGGGCGCTGGCCCGTTTGTTCGCCGGGGGTATGGGGGCAAGGCAAAGCAACGCAGCAGCATCGCAACAAGTAGAAAGCAAGGGCTTCTCTGTCCGTCGCAAAGCGGCAACCGAGGAACAAAGCAGCACGCATCCGGCGAAGCGAGAGCTGACCCTCCGTCGCTCGCGTACCCCCGCCACCGTGGAGACATGCATCACCCATGACCCCATGGAATCCATTGCCGTCTGCGTTCTCGAAACTGCCCACCACCCCTGACTCCACGTATCCATCTGCCAGCACGCAATAGCCCGTATGTGCATGGCCAGGATTATTGGGATATATACCATGCCGGCACTCCATGCGGTTTTTTTGGTGATGGCGGCTCCGAAAAACTCGTTAACCTGCTCCAAAACCTTGCAAAACACTTTTCTCTGAGTCCAGCACCCTGAAAATAGGGTGGGGGGCCTCACAACTGCCCACTCAGGCCCCCAAAACACTGTTTAAGGCCAAAAAATGTCTTTTTTTGGCCACTTTTTTGGCAAAAAATGGGGTTTTTTGGTAATGGCGGCTCCGAAACACTCGACAACTTGCACCAAAACCTGGCAAAACACGTTTTTTTGAGTCCAGTACCCTCAAAACAGGGTGGGGGGCCCTACATCCGACCACTCAGGCCCCACAAACACTGTTTTAGGCCAAAAACTGGCATTTTTTGGCCATTTTTTGGGCTAAAAATGCAGTTTTTTTCGTGCTGGCGGCTCGGAAACACTTCATAACTTGCTCCAATACCCTGCGAAACATGTTCTTTGAAGCGAGAACACAAATCCAACCTGTACCATTTTTCATGTGTTCACTGGGGCTGCATCTTGTCCTTCCAGGTCTGCACTGAAAATAAACTGACGTCAGGCAACAGGCAACAGACAACAGACAACAGACAATGGACGACGACGTTCAACAAACTGCAGGCAACAGAAAACCGACAACAGACAACAAACAAAAGACAATGGATGACGATGTTCAACTGACGGCCGGCAACAGAGCGATAGACAACGGACAACAGACAACAACAGACAACAGATAGCAGACAACAGTGGACGACTTCCAACTGACGTCAGGCAACAGACAACAGTCAACAGACAACAGGGCCCTGGACAACACTGGCTGGCATGCGGCAGGCCAACTTGCTGCCATGCAGCGGTCAGTCAGTGATGCGGTTACCATACATAATGAGGCAAAGTGAAGTGAAATGGACGATATCAAGGAGGAGGCACAAGACACAGCCTCATGCGGGAGGCATGACAGATATGCAGGATTTTGATGTTCTCTGAACCAGATTTTTCGGCCACTAGATGGTGCAGTTCAACATTCTCCCCGCACAGGTGTTCTGTTATTTCCTGAGACACACTGCTTGTGCGTCGGTCAACGCACTAAATCTGTTAAGCCCTACTTCGAGAGGGGGCAGCTGTGAAGTAGGAACAGGCACAATCTCAGGAACGGCCCTGTGTAAATACGCATGTGGCATCTGCAGACCTTTGTCGTATTGAAATATTCAGCAAAGCAATCTTACCAATAGACAAAAATCAATGCCAAGTAATATCGAATTCCTACTGTACGAAATCAGGACTGATTTCATAAATGTGTCAAAAGCAATTGCCGATTGCCCATCCCCATTCCTCCCCATTCCATTGGGTGCCCCACTGTGCACCACTTCGGATTCCTTGCGAGCTGCTTCCAATTCCTTGCGAGCTGCCTCGGCAGCTGATGCAGCCGCTTCCTTATCAGCGGCATCCTTGTTCGCCTTCTCCAAATCCGAGGCGCTGGCCTTCGCCTTGCGCAACTCATCGCTGCGTGCCTTGCGCTCCTTCTCCAACGCAATCTGCACCCGCCGAAGCTCTTTGGCCGTCTGCTCGGCCTTCCTCTGTGTGGTGCGGGCTGCCGTCACGTCTGTCTTGGCACGGCTGCGCTTGGCCTTCACGGCAGCGTCTGTGCGGCGTCGGATCTCGCTCTACACGAAGGCCTCATCGAGCTTTGCCGGGGGCTCTGGCCTGGCCCGTAGTGCCCGCGGCTCCACCGGCACTTGAGGGGCACGACATGGTGGCTGAAGCTCGGCATCTACCACGTGGGAAATATAGGGGAGAGAGAAGGATGCAGAAGGATGCAGAAGGAGGTTGTGCAGGGGCTGGGCAAGAACAACTGCAGCATTTCACACTGACCAATGAGTTCATGTACCACCGGTTTTATTGGAAGAAGCCGGACCCAATCAGAATTCCTACAGTTTTTCCCATGGGTTGAATGCACTAGGGTTCATACAATTTTCGGCAAAGCACTCATCACAAATACAGGGGCGTGGAACTAGATATTTTCTGCACACAAGTGTATGCATGCATGCAATGGACAATCACAAACTTCTTGTCACGGAGCCATTTGGGGGCATATGTGTACACAATGCACAGCAACACCAAACCGTCTTGGATTCTCTACCGTCTCTGCGTCAACAGAGGCTTAGGTTACCACCACTCAAGAGCAAAGCTAATGAGGCACATGCAAAAGAGCCAAGTGGCCTGAGCGAAAGCTTTCGAAAAAAAATAGACACTCAGAAAATGAGCAAGGGGTCAGCAATGTCAACAGAACACAATTTGTGTGACAGTACCTCCCGTGGTGCATCAGATGCTGTTGGCAATGCAATTGCTGGGTCTCCGAATTGCAACAATGCGCTACAAAGGATTGTGATGCCTCCTCTTTTCTCCGCCCAATACGGTCCAAGAGACCCTTCCCGGGATGCCTTTAGTCTGCTCAAGTACATGCCTTGGAAAGGGAACTTGTGCAAATCGAAGGTAGCCTGGGCCGTCACCTCACGAACAAGGTCGTCAAGCAACCTTGCCGGAGCTGGGTTCTCCATCAAGACCAACGGTTGCAATCGAAGTCCCAACAATTCCCAATGGAACTTGCCTTGGCTCCACTCAAACATGGCTTGTAGATAAGGGTGTTGAGAGGCATCTTTAGTGGTACTGTGCGTGGCTCCCTCAAACCTGCTGCAATCTCACGCTTCAACTGCATCCACAGTTCTTTTGCGGTGCTGCTCTCGTATGCCAAAGCCTGAAGCGTTGTAGTACAGCACGCATTGACCCTTGATACCGATCCTTGGTGTCGTTGATTGCTTCAACACCTTTTTCGTTGACCTCGCAAGCCGCCAGAATGTCTTGACACGCGAATCCGAAGGCAAGGAGAAGAGCATTGGTGCGTACCGCGGTAGAGTCACCAAGCTGAAAGAGGAATTGGTGAACAACGTAGGTGGGGTACATTTGTCGATAAGAAAGGTGCAGCTTGATTCATGGCGAGCCGTCGCTTTGTACCTACAATTAGCAAACCGAGACAGATTGCATCTGCCTGGTGATTACCCACGTTACCTGGTGCGTTTATTGACAGGGCGAAGGTTGATGCGTATGAGCTGCTCGGTTGTGTGAGCATTTGTCTAACTTTGCCCTTTACACGCCAGCCCCATCGCTTGGATTCGATACTGCGGGTTGGGCAGTACATTTGGAAGAAGAATCCCAATCAGTTGCACCTACACATAGACCGTTGGGACTCGTAGAAGTCTTAAAGGCAGCAAGGGATGGCGAACTGGATGGACATCGTTACCGCATTGTACATTACCCCGATTGGGGTTGTTAGGGAGAGCTACTTACATCGGAGCAACCAGGACATCCCAATGCTTGTGTGTGTCCGGTGCCCGGGGAAGACTGGAAACTCTTCGGATACAATCCTCAACCAGAGCGGCCCTTGAGTTTCTTTCCCACCCCTCTAGCGGACTACTTCCAGATCTTTGAGTCGGACCTTGATGTGGGGTACGATGTGTCACATTGTACAAAGGAGGTTGTGGTCAATATGGGCTTACATGGCATACATCTTTGGTTACAAGACCAACATGCCAAGCACCCAGGCTAGTGCCCGCGGGAATGATACAAGAATTCAGAGCGATATGCAACAAGCACACCAAAGAGTCGCCGTATGTGCCACCACTAGAGCGTGGGCCGGGCAGCCATCCAAATCGATGGAAGCCGCGATATTTTGTCAATCGGGATTTGTTGACAAATCCCGTGTTTTGGCAAGAGGTCTATGAACTACTGCCAAAACAGGCTGATGGGCTGGAGGCTACCTCCGTCACTCCACAACGTAGGTCCATTCAGCAGGAGCCACTACAGTTCTACCTACGTGAACTGAGGAGACTTGCCCTACAGTTAATGGCCACGGCACCAAAACGTGTCAAGGCACGAGCCCGTGATTACCGGCGATCGGACGAGCTACTCTCGGTATTGCATCCTCCGGAAGAGCGGTTGACGGTGCAATGCCATTATTT